>JAZAQC010000017.1:6600000-6986412 GCA_036289425.1 Rhopalosiphum nymphaeae
CGAGTAAAATATTGTAACTTAAAAATTTTTATAACTAGTCTCTTAAAAATTAAGATTAAGTTAAAACCTATCAGATATTTTAATAGTATTCGGATATTTTTATGTTCTAATAACCTTTAAGATTAATAATATAAAGGACAATTCACTATAATATTAAAACTTACAACGCAATATTTCTTCTGCCAAACGCGAATTTATAATGTTATATTTTTGTAAGACGTATTACATATGTGTGAGACCGTCGACTAAATAGACCGTATTCTATGAATTCAGAATAAGGTTAGAGTCACAAATTATTTTTACCAAGGAAATATATGGATTAATAAATTAGAAAAGCAATTCAGGCGTAAGGTCTAGACGGTTGGATTGCTAATCGGTGGTTATTATATATGTACAGATAATAATTTATTTCTTGGGAATAAACATTTCAATAACGCGGAGGATAGCTTCAAATATAAAGGTTATGTTTGCAATTCATTAGACATTGAGAATGAAGAAACATTGCAATGCTTAGTCGTGTGTGTATGTGTGAGTGTGGAGTGGAGTGGAGGGGTAGTATTATAAATAGCCACTACAGAAAAATATCTCGACGAAGGTCTGGAATGATATAATCAAATCGAGTGGAAAAAGAGAAACACCGAGAGATAGAATTCCATAGACAGATCGAGAAGAGTGAAATGGACGTCTAAAGCGCTCGTCGAAGTATTGCAATATTTGTTTATTTATTATTATTTTTTTTTTTTGGCACGTATAATGCGTTATAAATTATATGGCTCATAATATGATTATATAATGTCTGGTGGTCAGTACACCGATTTCGGAGGTGGCGGACTGGAACGGGTCCGTAGTGTACGGGACGGCTGGTAGTGTGGTATTTTTTTTTTCGGCGGCAAACGGCATACGCGACTAAACGGCGAGGCAGCTGTGGCGGTGGCGGCAGTGGTGGTCTGTAGACACGGAGAAAAACTCGTTTCGATAAAAGCTGCAGTCTCCTCGTTTCGGTCCACGAGTGGTCGAGGTGACCGGGGCGGGTTCGTATTATTAACCGAGTAATACCACACGGTATACATTTTATTATATATACAATAATATATACTGCCGGCATTACGGTGCTATCGCGCGTGGGCTTGGCCGCCCGGGTGGGCTGACGTCTAATAAAAACCACACAATGTATATTATATTATACGCGTTATTATTATATCCTCATATATATATATATCGTCGTCGGGTAACAAGGGGTTATTTTTTATTATTTCTCCTCTTCCGTCCCTCGTTCCATTGCCCACTGCGTCTCGCCGAAAACCTGCCGCAGCGGAGAGAAGATTTCTCCCGAAAAAAGATTCCCCAAAATAACCTTTTCGCTTCATGCTTGTCGCACGATGTCATAGGTATCTATATATAATATATACGTATTTATGTACAATATTATATAATACGCGTACTTGCCACCGAGGCTGTGACTTTTATCTCCATTTAATAATATATTATATTGTATATATACACGTATAATAACAACACTGCTAAGGAAGACTTTGACTTTTATAGTGTTCGTATATATTTTTCGCCGCAATGTTTTTCGTTGTGTTTATTCCGCAGATAATCCGAAACCGTCTACTATACGATATTATTTGTCGTGCGTTTAGTTTTATACCAGGTAAGAAGAATAAAACCACCCGAGTGACCTATCAAAAGCATACACGAGCGTGATCGTTCCGAGGCGGCGATTGTTTGCTGCCGAAAACGTTAACTGCATTCACACAGTGTGAATTTTTTATACTTACGTTTTTTTTTTTTTTATATTCGTACGGGGATGAATGAACTATGATGTCTGACGTGTAAATGAGAAGAGTCTCAGTGAATCGTTAGTGGTTTCATCGCAGTCTATGTTATTATACATCATTGATTTGACGTATTTTTTACTCGAAAATATAATTCCGTTAGATAGATATAAACGCGAAAACGTGGTAAAACGTTTTTGAATTTGGTACCTAACTCGTTTGAAAAATATGATGTAGACTATGACCACAACATAAATTAATTCCACGCATGGGTTATTGCTATTACGGCAACCGTCCACTTTAAATATCATTTCTCAATAAATTACCATAATATGTATGTTTGAAACATAATATTTTATATACTGACTTTTGTTATGATTTAGTATGACAATTTATTTAAATATAAAGGTATATTGACCAAGTGCTGTTTTATGTAATTTATTTTATATTCTAAACAGAACAATGAATGTATCGATTTTACAAAGACGCGTGTTTTTATTTTTGTGTCTAAAGACACTCTTTCGTTCGAAAATGGTCCGATAATTAATGAGGTAATGACTTGTCTGGTAGAAAATTTAATTTTATCGGTGTCTTTTGGGGAGGTATACCGTTTACATTAAAAAAGATATATCAATGGATAACGCTTTTCCGTACATTATTAGATGTCGAGTAGAACTCGTTATTGAATAAATTAACACACAGTATATAAGATTAAGTAATTTTTAAAATTATCAAGAAAAACAAATATTATGAACATATAATTTTTCGTTAATTAACAAAAAGTTAGACTGACTTCATTATTTGTTCTTAAGTTATAATGAAAAATATTATTATTTGATTGGTCAAAACTTTGAAATATTTAATAAAAAGTTTCGTATTAATTGAATGTATATAAACACCATTTTTTATGAAAGTTTAAATACAGCATTTTGAAGAATAAGAAAATTAATTTTGACCCCTGTTTTGCGTGAAAATGTCTGTTTTCCCAATTGTATTTGTTTTTTTTCAATTATTAAAATACACCGTTAAAAAATAACAATGTCATTATTATAGTAGATAATATATTTTATTGTTATAATAGTTTAATAATAATAATACAATAAATGCAGTGTTTCCGACATAAGCTAAATCAATCTATCGTATTTCTATAATAGATTGTAAATGTAATTTTTATTAAAAAATATATCATAAAATTTACTTAGTAATATATTATGCTAACAGACGATCTTCGTCCTGATTCATATTTTGTATACATTGATTTATCATTGAATTACAATTTAACACATACATTACTGTGACTTTCTGAATGATTAGGTATACTCAACGTACTATGTCATATACTATACAGCAAAAAATGATTACTTATTTACCCTCTTATTATTAATATTTTTTTTTTTTTTTTTGTTAACTTTATAAAAATACTACCATACTTTTATATAAACATATACAAGCAATCTGGATTATGATTTTAGATATCACATTTGGAACTAGGTGAAAATTTATGTCGTTTCGTCTGTTCGAGTCGGATAAAAAGAATAAAAAAAAAAATACAAACAGTAGTAATAATAATAACGAGGAACGAAAATATAAAATATAACAAAGGACGATTTGTTTTTTCTCATCGTCGTTCGATTATATTCTGTGCGGAAAAAATGACAAAAAAAAACACAATATTTATTGTATGTACGAGTTTCTATATACATATTATATGTATATAGCTATTGCTGCTGCTGCTACTGACAGTGCAGTGCGTTGCAGGTTTTTATATTTATATATAAATTATCATTTTCCGTGGTTTCATTAGAAAATATTTAACCCCCTCCGCTAACCACTCGTAAGTCTGCACTATCGGGTTTTCGTCGCACATGTTTCCGGTTGTTTCCGGCCGCAAACACGACATCACTCGTACGCGTATACGATAATATGAATGCATAACGTAAATGCATATTGTGTGTGTGTGTATTTAGTTCACTGGCGACAAAAATAAGTTTAGCTGACGATTTTTGTTGAATTCTTCGCGCCATTCCGGCGATTTTCGATCCACAAAGTCACACATTCCAACCTGACACCGCCAAATGATACACGTCTTCAATCCGCTGGCATATCTGACGACTCGCGCGCGCGTTTACTTTTCATCCCCTTTGCGACCCCTATCATCGTCCCGTCATCGTATAGTCGAGTTTTCTTTCATTCCCGTCGTACTATATAAGTGCACGCGCACGCGTTAGCGTAGTATATATTGTGTATCGACGTGTGTACACACAATATTTCACAAATACATTTGTGGCGCGTTTATTTTTTCCCCCGGTTCCGACCCTTATTTTGATCCCATGGACCGTATTGTTTACAACGGTAGTTTATTCACGCACGCGGGTACGCACTACTGAATTTTGGCGGTCGTTAATAACGCGAAGAAAAAGAGCGAGTGAGCGAGAGTTAGAGAATGAGGTGGTGATGAGAGAGAGAGAGAGAGAGAGAGAGAGAAAGGGAGAAATAGAAGAAAAAAATGAATCTGAAAACACACGCTGCCCTCGTGGGCATTGGGTCAATGGTCAAAATGGTCGTATTTTGAAGTGGCCCGAAAAAAAAACACACTCGCTACGCGCCCCTCTGGTCCGACGTCACACGTGCAACACTATCGGCTGCCTTACGGCGACTCGAAATCGACTCGATATAAAATATTGTATATTCTATACGTACGCGATAACAATATCGCGTAATATTATACACCGGCCATCGCTGTACAGTCGAACTTAATGACCGCGTTATTATATTATAAATCACGGTGATCGTATATCGATGACAACCGCTGACGGCGGCGTAATCTGTTGTGACCGACTTCTCAAACCGTCGAATAACAACAGCAAAAACTAGACCTCAGACAATAATAAGACTAACGCGACACGATATTATATAATATAATGTATATATATATATACATGTATGTATATGTTTAAATCAACGTGCTGTAGTGGGTAATTGGTCGGAGACGAGCGCGAACACCGTCGTAGGATGCGAGTGCGAGGAATGCCTGCAGTCGGCGGCGGAGTCGTGTGCAAAAAATACGCGCGCAGTATTTATTTTTTATGATTTTATGTCATTAAAAATAATAGCAATGACGATGATTATTTATTTAACGGTTTGAAATTATTTACATAGTAATATCAATACTGTATATTACATACGATTATAACGCAGTACTGTGTAATACTACTCCTTATACACGCGTAGTACTACACGACGTGTATGGCATAATATTATATAAATAACCCATCGGACTACGCACAGCACTAGCGCGTTTCACTGTCGTCGGCGTATGATAAGCTACTACCGCCGACTACCTCTACGGGTGTATAATATTATTACGGGCCGCCGACGAGTATGCTCTTTGTTGACGTGCAGATGTTCGAGTATCGAAAAGTTTTCGGTTTTGCGTTATACATTTTAATAAAATCGGGATTAACGCGGGAGCGGTCGTTCGCACTGACTGTGTATATACGCTGCTCTGTATATTATATCATATTATATACATAATATACATATTATAAGACCCGGCGTGTAACTTTCCTAGGTGAGTTTTTTTTTTCGTATTTCCAACGGCTTCCCGGCGAGGGACGATAAAGATCAGAAGGATTCTGTTTTTTTTTTTTTTAATTTAAAATGAAGTTGAAGCAAAATAAAAAAAAAAACACTCTCCGTTACTACGCACTACGTCGAAAAGTTTTGAATTTGGTCATGTTTAAAACATTTCGGTCGTTTGTCGTCCGCCGCACATTTTATTTAATTGCCTCGGTCGAACCGTGTATATACTGTATAATATATATAAATATATATATACATAGTTGCCCAGTCGCCGTCGTTGTCTCGTTGACTTTT
The DNA here is from genome assembly GCA_036289425.1 of Rhopalosiphum nymphaeae. NCBI lineage: Eukaryota > Metazoa > Arthropoda > Insecta > Hemiptera > Aphididae > Rhopalosiphum > Rhopalosiphum nymphaeae. The sequence continues at coordinate 6,605,655 of JAZAQC010000017.1, forward strand.
ATACCAAGTCCGCTGACATCGTTCACCTGCCGCGAACCGAATCGACAACAAGTCTCCACGACCGAACCGTTAGGATACGAATCCACAACCGTCACATAATTTATGCCACTTTTTTTTGTTTTATATCTTTTTTAATAACAATAAAATAATAATGTATTAAAATATGCGTACGCGCAAGTAATAACAACAATAATTTAATAACACAATATTCGATATGTACATAACAGAGATTTAGTCAAAATTTAGTAGGGAAGGAACTTAAATTAATTTTTTTTTTTTAATAATACCAAGATTTAGATAGAACAATAAATTTGCATAATTATAGCCCTTTTTTTTTTTGGGACGAGACCCGATTAAAAGAAACGTTTAACTCTAAAAATATATCAAAATATAATCCATTTTAAAATAACAACATATCGTCCTAATATAATATGCTATAAAACAATTATAATATTCGTCAAACGTGAATATTTTTTGATCAAACTTCATAATTATTTGAGGGACTTAGAAGTAAATCCCTCTCAATCGCCATAAATAGATATTAGGTTTTTTATTAGATTTATAGATTTTATCAGATATTCTATAATCAAACATGTACCGCGAATCGCAATCATAATAGGCATATAACAAATTCATATGTAACTCCAAAAATTGAAATTATAAAACAATAATAATATTTAAATGGAAACTCTTGAGTAATTTATTTATTATGACTTAAACATTATGATGAAATAAAATAATTGAAATGATTTTCATAGACAATATCCTACGAGTATAATAAGCCAATACATTATACTTTTATATTCTTATAGAATTTAAAAAATCTTTATTCTATTTTAATGTTTAAGTTTTACAAGTATTAATTGTATTTATTTGTAACAATAATTAATTACCAACAGTTTTTAGTACTTATAATTTTCATGAATATTGTGGTGTAATTTTTAATGTACCAATTATTATAACTCATAAAAATATACGAGTAAATTTACCCATTATAATATTGTGTTGTTATAAATACCATAAGTATTCATAAATTAAATTCAAAGTTTTATTTTTTTAATAATTATTACATTTTATGAATTAGAGTATATGAATAATCTGATAAATGGTTATATTTTTTTTAGTAAATAAAAATCTATTTGAATTTAAACTTATTTTTATTTTTTTAGACCGGCTCATTTTTTTTTTCTATCAAATATTATATTAGATAAATTTAATTTCATAAATTAATTACAACTTACACACATGTGAGGTTTATTTAAATATTTATCTATATTGTTTGAATATGAAATGTTATAATAATAACTTACAAAATTCAAGTTTCCAAGACAAATATAAATTATCATTACTATTATTATTACAATTTTCTCGTGATGCACCTACTTGTATAACTTATCAAATATTTTCTAATTAAGCAGTGTAATTTATATTAGAACTTGTCATGAATATTAAAATAAAATATATGTAGTTTTCAAAACTATAATAACATGTGATTGTTTATGCCTATGTATACATTTTTATTTCAAATTTTGAATTTTAGTTATAGATATGATATATAAATTATAAATAAATACATTTTTTATGGTTTATTTGGTTTTTGTTTTAATGTTATAATATCTGTAACAGTTATATTTTATATTTTTCGTTCTAGTAATCGTGTGGGTTATAATAATTGTTAATTTTATATTATCTGATAAATTTACTTTAATACGATTGTGCTTTATGATCAACTCAATAGTGAGGGGTATAATATATTGGATAGTATTCAAAGTAAATACAATCATTAACTATTCTTTTTTTTATAACTATCTTGTATTTATTTAGTATTAACTAATATCGTGTACTGTGATTAAGTGTTGATTAGTGCCCATTTAGAATTTTTGTTTTAATCATTACAGAAATAAGTAGGAGTTGAAAATTATTTTATTATTTGTACTTTAAAACATTCTTCAATAAGTAAAAAATACAAAAATATACAAAACAACAAAAAACACGATATTTTTGATCTTAAAGTGTTGAAGGCTTGAAGCGTTTGAAAGGAAACTTGGTGTACCTCCGTACAAAGAGAACTTGACAATACGATAACATTTCATTGCATAGTTATATATGTATATACATATTATATAGTTCAATGGTTTTACCATATCACGCAAACATCTCTCCCAGTGGACCATTTTATAAATTCGGTGGAAAATAAATCTGGAAATAAAATCACCGATAGGATCAGCAAAAAATTACCAAGGGGGTCTCTCGATAATAACAACACTATTTCACTGATGTTATCGTCCCCGCGGGTGACATAATAATTTAGGGTGGTCTGTCAAATCGAAAAAAAATAAGGATTCAACATCGTTATCTTTATTAAAATCAACTTAGAACACTATTGTAATCGTTTTTTTCCATAAGAATTTTCTTCATAGGGCCTGTCCAACTTGTAGTTTTCAAATCAAAATAAAAAACCAATAATACATTTCATTCAATGAATCAATTTTTATGTTTACAAACAGAACAAGGTTGTTGACTATTTTCGAAAGAAAAAACTGAGATTTAATGATATTGGCCATTGAAAATGTTTAAGTCCCCATCAGCAATAACATTATCAAATTTATATTTCACAGAACCAAGATCACCGATTAGAATAAACGTTTAGCATGAAATCGAACAATTTTTTAAATAAATTATATTCATCATAGTCTTCGTTTTTTCGTGATCCATTCCATTATTTATATTTTTAGTAAATCAAATATACATTTAGAATCTTGAAATAAGCACAATTAACAATAGTGTTTTAAAACATATTTCTGAAAAATTTAAAAATGTATATCACGTATGATTGATAAACTAAAGAAATATAATAATATATTTTGTTTTGTTTTCTTATAATCTATATAAGTAAAAAAATATAGAAATGTATCATATTTTATAAATTTGTATTCCGAATAAGATGCAATTTTAAACAACTTTTAACGATTGACTAAATCTACATTATACATTTATAAGTAATTTAACCACATCTCATTATATTTGTATTTTCCAAAATAATACCTATATATATATATATATATATATATATTTATATGTTCAACACAATATTTTCTGCTTGGTGTATACTGTATATACAATATGTAAGTATATGTGCGTGTTTATTTTATATATATTTTTTAAATAACAACAAGGATAATAAATTCAATTATTTTATTTTTTCTATCGTAGTGAACGAATGAACGATATGTTATATCGAATATTCTATAAAGTTTTCAATTTCTATTCCAAACTCGGATATCTGGGTCGTCCAGATTAAATCAACAAAATCGTCCAGTAATGAAATGGCATGAAACAATTTTTGACCGGAAATTGATAAAGCTCACCGAAAAAGAAAATATATAATAATAAGAATAAAAAAAGAAAATGGTAGAACTCACTTTGTATAGCACACTATATAGAGTAGTTGTACTATACAGTATACATATGCTGTATGCCGTTTATAAAGTATTGTAGTGAATTCGATTCAAGAAATTCGTAAACTACAGAACCAAAACGTTTGATCGTTTTAAAATTGAAAAAAGAGAACAGAATAATCGTATAATCAAATACATCCATGTAGTGCTTCACGGATGACAACTTTGGAACGTACGATACACAAATAAATCGGTATCATAATAATTATTTGCTGGTTGTTGAATTTTGATGTTATTAATTTTGGTTTATTTGATTTATTGCTCATTAAACATTTCTGATATGTTTATAATAATTTAATTACTATACGAATGAAATATCAATCGTTTTTAGTGAATGTGTAAATATATATACCTATATAGTTTACATTTTAATAGAACATTCTATGATTTTATGACTAGGTTCATATTCCACTGGATATTGAACGCATTTTGTGACTAATGCAAGTATAAATAGTAATTACCAAGAAAAAATTTCGTAAATTCGTAAATTAAAAATAAAGAGCGTGGGACGAACTCGATACTAACAATAATTATACTTCAAAGCGATATTTTTTTTTGTATTATAATCTATAAGTAACTGTTGTAAATTGATTGTAAATGTTAAAAGTAAAGAACCGTATAAATTATAATTTAAAATGTACCTATATTTTAAGAAACTTACTGTATATTTTACTCCATATAAACCGTAAAATTCATGAATAAATTAAAAATATAATAGTGCATATTTTGTTCTGTTTAACTGCATCATGTATATTTACTACCTGATTAATGTTAAAGCTCTGATAATAATAATTCATTATATTAAATCATTTATATATATATATATATTTTTTTTATGACGGGAATTTATGCTATGCACTAGGTACCAAAGCTGTATTACGGATAAAGGAGAAACGTATAATAAGAATATTGTGAAAACAAAATACTAAACATTTCGCGGAACTCGCCGGCGCGGAATTCTTTGATACAACACTAACAAGTAATAACGGCCGATCGTGATTTGTTATATAACAAAACCGATAAAAATATCGTTTATAACAATATTGTAGCCAATCAGCGAAGTTCGTAGCGTGTTATTAACAAACTATGGCTTGATTTACCAAGACTACGCTAATGACGATAGACATCAGTAATTGTTTATAACTCCAAAGTGATTTCCATCGACAGAACAACACTGTGAAACAGAAAAACGGTAAAACAACAACACTATGGGCGTATAGCTGCAATGGTTACGGTCGCGGATATATTTTCGATTTCGTACGTCGCCGTTCGGTCCGCAAACGGTTCCTCCGGTATATCGGATATATCGACCGTCGCGAGTCTAACGGCAGATGTTCCATGACAGTGGCGAACCTACGGGTTAGCCCGCGTGTGTTCGGCTAGTGGATAGCTGCCGGCAAAGGAACGGCCGGAAGAGTGTGTATTGTGTATATAATAATATATTATACTGCACCACGTTGTTGTTCCGGATGAATATAAATTCATTATTAATCGAACCGTAATATGTCGGTGTATACACTTACCCGCTAAGATTGTGTTCCTCTCGTCTGCTATATTGCTCGGTCTGTTCTGTTTCAGAGTCGGTGCCAAAAACTTTTATTAAAAATTCTTTGACGTCTGCGATGTTCGTTTCGATTTGCGCGCGTGTATATTCGCGACGATCGTACAGCAAGATTGTTTCTGTATTTTAGGAAGGAAATTTTCTTATGGGGGGGGGGGGAGTATAGGAAAATGATACAAGTAATATTCGAAAAACCCGAATCAAATTCGACGACGTCGGTATATGGTAAAACGTGCGCCATATAATATATTATATAGTACGCCGCCCTAAAAGTATTTTCTACGAAAGACGACAACTCCATACTAAACGCGAAGTCTGCCGGCATCGTCCGTGTAATATACAGTGTATACACACTGCATGACTCTATACATCATAATATTATGTTTTGATGGAGGACGATTTATCGCAAGAACGTTTACTTGCCAAAAAAAAAAAAAATAAAAAAAAAAAAAACCCATCCAGTTTAATATAACTGTCGTTACGCGGTCATTAATCAAATGTGCAGAGCACACAAACTCGCGCAACCGTCCATGTGATACGCCGTCGTTAAAAAACTACAATCGCGACGATGAATGATAATCGTCCGAGCGAAACATTGACTAAAATATTGCACGCGTGCAGCTGTATAAAATATATTAAAATACTGCGGATAATGCGTAGTGCGTACGCGTGTAGTGCGAAAATTATCCGAAATAATATATTCGAAGGCATTCAAACCATCCGCGATCGACACAAAAGGGTCGTATCCGTGATTTATAATTATATTATTGTTATTATTATTGTTACCTACACGTTTGTAAAATATCGTGAAAGATTTCCATTTGAAAGTTTCCAATCGGTTTTACGTGTTTAATACGTTATATTCGTTTATCTATCTTTTTATTACTCTGTACACAACACATATATCTGCTATCTGTAAACATAATACATATAATACGTATATCGACGGGAATTCGTACGTTACGCAAACAAATTTCTCTCCACATTATCGTACAATTTTGTTTATCGACACTGTTTGGATATATTTCGAGTAGTGGATGATACATAACAATCGCGAAAAGCGATATGGCTCTGCGATACAAATAATAATCAACATTTTTCACAATGATAACCAAAAGGAAGCATGGAATATCGTTTTTGTTATGATTGTTATATTTTTATTTTTTTTAATCTCAATCCAAGATGTTACCTACTTCCGATTTCCGATTACTGGTGTATTTTTTTATTTATTCAGTGTACAGCATAAAATAAACGAACAATACGTGTTTACGATACTAGTTTATATTTCGGGAAAGGAATCTATAAATTAAAGTAAACGAATAGCAGAAGAAATCGTTTCTTTCGGTAGTTAATTTAAAAACAAATTGTTGAGTTTCCGGTTATTTATAAAGTAACTAAAAAGTTGGCAATGTATGGTTCTTCTTTGCTTAGAAACTTTATTTTTTTCAAATCCCATTCCTGACGGTTATGTTTTTTGTTAAGCTTGCGCATAATGTTTATGTTACTATTGTATGGAAAATATCAAAATGTTCGAAAACAAATTTGCTTGAATGCATTTCCAGCGATTTATCTTGCATGAAAACGAAAATCCAAGTTATATTATATACTCTAAGACAATTACTTAAGTTGTATTAAAACGACAAAACATTATACGTATAAATAAATGTCTTTTATATTTTATTACAATATTATAATAAATTGGTTAAAATTGTCAATTTCATAGAAAATACATGATTATTAGACGCGAAACTTAATAATTATTTTAAACAAATTAGAAATATTTTTTCTATCTTAACTGTAATGAGTTAAAAATAATGTACTAAGATGAATGAGGTAAATAATGAATTTTTTTGAGAACATATTATTTGATTTTTATCATAAGCCCGTTATATCTATTTAATCACTTAACGGTGAAAAATGATCAGGAAGTGAGTAAGTGATTTTTGATTTCCTTATGATATACATAATATTTGATAAAGTAACATGTAATTTTTGTTAAATAAATATCTCTTACATTTTATAGAACTCGGAATTTTGGCCGTTCTTTATAAAAATGTCTTCACAGATATTGACTTAAATTAGTTTTTTTTTTTTGTTTTAATAATATTAAAGAAAAATAGATATATTGATATATATATATATATTTTAAAACAAAAATGATTTACTACAATAAATATGAGTAACTAATTTTGAATAAAAAATATATTTGAAATAATGATTAAGTGTGTTATGGAACGAGCGACTTAGCACCATTTTATATGTTGTATGGGTAAATATAGAGGGTGTAAATTCCTCTTTTGAAAGTAATCAAACCGTAAATCGTGACATGATTGAACCATATTATATTTATAACATATGAGACATTATATTATTGTAATTATAAGATAAGTATTATGAGGTGATAGTTAATATAATGATTGGTCTTTTAAATGTAATTATTATTCTTATAAATAAAGCTATATATTAATATACTGTAATAATCTATAATTAATTAATTTTGTTTAATTTAAATGTTATTGAATTCGATTGTGTGATGTACAATACTGTTTATATCGCTACATAGTTATTTTAAAAATAGTATTAAATTATTTTTAAATTCAGGATTTAATTGTTACCGAATTTTAATGGGAACTATGTTACATAATTATTGGCATAATTACTATTTGACGTACAAATCAAGAGTTGCTTACAACTATAATATTTTTGATACTATATTTTTTTTCACTTTATAGTTATTTATTTCATAGTTTTTGCGAAATATGCAGTAATTTCACTTTCACTTCAATAAAGGTTATGATACGCGATCTGTGCTATATTTGAATAAAAATAATATAATACAATCCCAGAAATAATAGTTTCATTTCCTTTTTAGAAATTTAAGTATCTTAATTTTTATATAAATGTATATATATATATGGCAAGTAATTGTTATAGATACTGACGGTTATTAAAAAATAAATACACATACACCACCGATAAAATTAAATGAGTGCAAGGAATCACGTGAATATATTATTTAATATATGTATAAAAACATATAAAAGCAGTTGGCAGTCCAATTTCAAAATCCTAAATATGAACGCGGCAGCTCTCAAATATCCGTATAATATATGATAATAAAAAGAAACACTATAGTCGAATAAAATGTCTATTTTAGTGAACATTGTTGAGCCGCTATTGGCCATATTTAAGAACATTTTTTTTTCTTTCGACAGAAGAATATTCCCCCTTAGGATGTATAATATTTAATAATATAATCTCGTGAATCAACAAAAGATTTCATTATTTCGTCGTCTATTGTTTAGACCCTACAGTACTATTTTTATACATTTCGTATGACATTCTTAAAAAGCAATGAAATAATTATTTACGGCTTGCTTACGAAATTAAATTCGTTAATTCAGTATCGGATTAAATTAGATTTACATTTTCAAATAAAAATGACGATTTAAGTTTATTTACGAATCTCGAGCAGCCGCTAGTGATTTTGTTTCAGAGTTAAATCAAATTACTTACAATACATAGTCGAAGCATCAATTATTTTAATATTTAAAAATAAAAAATGTAATTAGTATTCGTATTTATTTTTTTTATCTCGGAAAGACCGAAAGAATTCTCTGTTTTAAATTTTTAATAGATTAAAAAAATATATTATTCTATATTTTATAATTTATAATTTATAATAATATAATCACTTCTGTTTTATTGCGCTTCTTTCGTATTATGAATTCTTCATTAATATTTTTGTAGTACAATCATCTTCAAACAGAAACGCGAACGATTTGGAATAACTTAATAATAACACTGTAGTACACTAGTATCTACCGGCTGCCAGACCTTAATTTCAAACTCGCACTAGCCAACGAATAAAATTATAATCATAATACTATAATAAATCATTATGATACCAATATTATTGACTACTGTCATGTAGCAATTTTGCATACATATCGCGCCGTGTTGAAATTGCTTTAAAATAATAACACTTATCTGAGGATATATTATATTATTATAATTATAAAATATTTTCTATATTTTTTTTTATTTTTTTTTACAATCGGTAAAATACGTTGTACAATAATTTTAAATTTACAATTCGATTAACGGCACGTAACAAGTACCTCGAACAACGTATGCAGATATACACCATATTACATGAATTTAAAAATTATTCACATTATATTCATATAATAATATAACACACATTACGCATTCAAAAAACGAATAATTAGATTTTATATAATAATAAACTCGAAACGTCACGCGGTGATCATTTCCGCACTTTTGGTCAATTCCCCCCACTCAACCACCACTATTCACTAAATATTATAATATTATTATTTTATCGTATTCGCATAGGGACGTAAATAAAATACGTTCATATTAGTTGACCTTGCGCGTGCTCTAGACATATACTCACGTCGAATTGTTATTATTATTTTTTTTTCGCAACAAACGCCGAATTAATAACAACACGGTGTGCTCGAGTTTAGTGTTTGAATTGGTGCATACCTCCGGGTGATGAGCATCCATCGTCCCGGTCCAAGTACCGCGGGTGCACGCGCGAAAGGGATTTAAACGACTACGGGGCTTCCGGATGTGTGTGCATTAGGGCGTTGTCGTAAAATATAATATAAATCGTTTACATACGAAAGACCGAATGTTTGTTTTTGCGTCCGAGCGGATATCGACGATCGTGTACGTATGTGTGTGTGTGTGTGTGTGTGTGTGTGTGTGTGTGTGTATGCACACCTACGGGCACAGATGATGATAATATGTCGCTCGCCGGGCTGTGAGTGACGGAAGTGACGCGACAACAACGCGTTATATTAGAGTATAATAATATGATGTGTGTAATGAGTGCGTCATAATTATTATGGTCACGTCCCGCAATTGCTTGACATTAAAATCGCTGTGGGTTTTAGTTTTTCTTTGTGTGGTTTTATGCCACCACGTCAACCACAGTACGTTTACGCGTGTCCCTACACGCGTGTTTTCAATAACGAAATCTTATCATTAATATGTTGTTATTTATTTGAAATTTGTTTATAAGAATAATTATCGAATTGGGGTGCTAGGTAAATATTGAACCCAATTATTAGATGTTTATCGATCATTGACTCCTCATCGGTCGACATCTATTATAACTCTATTGCCGTTTAATGATTCTTTTAACGTAAAACGCATCATTCTGATCAATGCTGGGTAAGTTAACTAATTATTTTAACTCATTAAGTTAAGTTAATACGGAAATATGTAAGTTAATTTTAGAGTTAAAAGTTACCGTTTTTTATTTATTTAACTCGTTAAAAGTTAATTTGAAAAAAAGTAACTTACTTTAGTTAAAAATAAGTTAGTTTTTTTTTTTTTAATGTAAAATTAGTTACATGAAAGGTCACAGGAAACAATACAAACAAAATGTTATGAACAAATAATAATTGTTGATGATACAACGAATTTATTGCTTAATAGTTAATATGTTAAAAATATTCTGGCTTTTCTCGTTAAATTAGAAGTTATTTAAAAAAAAAAAAAAAGAAACTCGTTAAATTATAAATTACTTATAAAAATAAAAGTAACTCGTTAAGTAACTTAGCTTTAACTTTTCCGTGGCGCTACAATAATGATCTAGAAAATGCACTGTGGTGTAGCGGGAATAGTTGCAATTTTTTTGATGTAATAAACATAATTTTAACATATTTTTTTGTATTTTTAATTTTTTTTCAAATTCAATAGCATATATACAAATTTATAACGACGCTGAAAAATGTCCTTGGTGTATCCATGATAAATATTTTTGTGGCCGCCGGCGGTCGCATAGCAGTCGACGTGTTATGAACACGTACGGCAATTACAAAATGGTATGTTTCTTGAAACGAAATAGAATGTACGGAAACGATATTGTGAGCCAACAAACAGCGTCTGATGTACAGTGGTTTAAAATATAAATATAAGCAGCCAGAAGAACATCACATTGTTATAAAATATTTTTAAATATTCTCAGTACAACATTATATTATTAAGAACTCGTGCAGTTATATACCTTAAAAAAATATAATTGTTAGTATAGAACCCTATATTCTTGACAGTAAAATAAGAGTAGTATGGCCAAAATTTTACTAAAATATGACGTTCAAACTTCATAAACATAGTAAAATTACACTCAGCATCATAACAAATGATAGCATACCAATATATTATAATATACCCAAATATGTTTTTTATGATAAAATCAGGTAAAAAAATATTTTTGTCCGGCTAAAATAGAATTTCAGACAACTGTGTTATATCCAAGAATAGCGAATAAAAATTCGATTTATGAACTGATTAAAAACTTTTTTACCAACGGACAAGCGATATCTTAGAACTTTTTTGTTTATCAGTGTCGTACGTGGATATAAAATGTAAAACAACGATTGGAAACAATTATTGAACATGAGTACAATTATTATTGCGTAAATGAATCATTATATTTTACACCTATTAATGTTATTGCCCGAAAAAATAAAAATATTTTCGGTGTTTGGTCTTGCGAACGATGGATGCCGTAGGTAGGTAGCTTCCGGTTGGTCGAATAATCCGCGCTCCCCATTTATTACCAGAAGGCCGGCCGGCGTGGTGCTAATCGAAATCGGTATTGGCGTGCTGCTTAATCCACACTACACTCCAGGCTAAATATATACTGGTACCTGATAATGAACACTACTACTACTACTTCTACTACCACTAATACTTCTGCTACTACTAATTTTACCACTTCTCTACTATAACCACTATTACCACTACTGCTCGAACCAATTTTATCGCTTTTCCTATTACTGCTATTACTGCACGAGTGCGTGTGGAAAACCCGACCGTTGACGTGCCTTCAGGCTGTGACTTTTTAAATTATCCTTTTTAAATCACATCTATAAGCTATACTTTGATTACACTGAACTCATCTACGTGGGTAATGTATGTTATTAGAGAATTAGACTTCAGAAAAAATAATCGGGTGTTAAGGGATATAGGAAATTGTAATCAACTAACTGTACCGACAAACAACTGTCATTTAATATCGAAAGCCATCGTGTTTTATTATAAATAAAACAAGTCATATAGACATAAACAATAGCACAGTTTTTGTTGAGATTTAAAACAAAGCTATAAATTCATATTTTATTTATATGTGGTATTGTGAATTTGAATGGATTTTTCAACTTGTAAGTACAATATATGGAAAGAAGTTGATCGAAATTTAAAAATATGTTTTTTTTAATTTAAAATATTGTTTGTCTATTAAACCACCCCCAAACCCCATACATTTAATCGTAAAAAAAATAACTTTAATACTCAACATTTGATATGTTATCAATATAAATATGAAATTACAATAATAATATAAATAATTTATTAATACATTTAAAATGCAGTATCAATACTACCGTAATAAATTTTAATCTACGTTAAAGGTATTAAATTAATATGCTTATAAATATAAACGTTGAAACCAAATATCCAGTTTTTGAATAGCAGTGTAATATTATTCATCGTATGTACGTGACAAAACTGTTATTCAGTTTCGAGACATCATTCAATTTTGATGTAGCTCAGACCACTAATACACGTTTAAATATTAAAACCAAATTAATAGTTTTAATACCCCAAGTTAAATAATTCAGTATAAATATTAATTTATTTTTTTATTTTAGATTTTTATAAACATTTAAAGTAGGTTATGATGAGGTAAGGTAGATATTTTTATGTAGATTTATAAAAAAAAACAGTATAATTTTACGATCTATTTACTTAAATATTTTAAACTACAACTACACTTCAATAAGTATTGCTAAATATTTCATGGTAGTTATTGTTGCTATTACTTTCTGTCCCTCTACTCGTGTCTTGTGTGCTTTGTGATTACCAACTCCCGTGGAGTGACATTGCTGATGTCTTCGCATTGCTCGCTCCCGGGGCTACATCGTCATCTATCAGCGATAATAACGGATAAACAATTTACAAACTGTCCATATCAGCAGATGCATCCGACAGACATTACTCAGTACATCGATGGCAAGGCGGCGTGCTTAAAAAAAAATTAAACAAATATTAATTATTTTCATAGTTCATTATTTATTCATTTTCTGGATTGCTGTCTGTGGTACAATAAAAATGAGTGATAGTTACAAGTGGTTCAATTTTACCGGGCCGATTGTATTGTAGTACATTAATACACGTTGCGTATCGTTTACTCATAAACGATTTCCGTCGATATATATTCTTATAATAATAACACAGTATTATTGTTGAAATGGACGTTGTCCATCCTGACTTCTTTTAAATCCATTCAGTTTCAATTTAACTTGAATCGTTTTCATTACACGTATGTGTTATAAGGGTTTATGTCCAGTTCGATAACACCTGGTTTTTTGATGAAAAAAAAACAGTTTTTAATATTTTTAAAAATAATATCCCAATTCGCCTACAACAAATGATATTGGTGACATGCTACGGTGGCATTTTAAACTATAATAATATTATCATAATTTGTAAATTTATTTTATCGTAAGTTGAATAGGATATTTCATTACAAAGTAGGGGAAGTCTCAAACCTAAACAAAGTTTAAAATTTCGTAAACTCGAGAAAAAGTTGAAAAATGTTAAAGAAAAGTACGTAAAATTTTATTTTTTTTCCATCATATATACTCACCAGGTGATCCATAGAATATAATTTTATGACTTTTAGAAATAATGTAATATTTTTAATAATTATATTTCACTATTTCAGGTTAAAAGAAAACGAAATTACTCTAATTGATACCATAAAATATTATATTCACATATAACTTTTTATTTATACTTTTTATTATAATTCCTAATGACTAATGTAATATTACCATTTTATATTTTATATATTTTTTATAACTAAATTGTACTTCGTTAAATTGTATGTTGTAAAATTGAGTGTCGGCAAATTGGGAATACACCGTTATAAGTAATTTATTATAATGAAGTTTATTTCGATCATAAACGTATTATATTTTTGAGTTAAGTATCAAATTAAAAAAAAAAAAAAAAAAACAAAATCGGTATGTAGACCGTGAATTACAGTAAAAAGAATATTCAACAGAAATATTCTCGTTAACGCAGTACCGTGAAAAAAAACCCAATATCGTTATCCAAATATCATATTGCACTCGTATATATTCGCTTACTATAGTATATATATTATATTATATAATATACTTATATGACACATAAGTAAACTAGTATACTTTTGAAACTATACAACCTCTAAGTGTGTTGTTAGTTCAAAAAAAAAATCATGATATATTTTGTAAAATATTCATATTTTATGTATTGAATTTTTTTTTTTGAAACTTATAACAATAAGCTATTTTATAGACATATACATTTTTAAATCATCAAAATTCTATTATTCACTGTAAAAACGGTTGATTTTAACATTTGAATGGGAAATAAGAATATTTATAGATTTTAAATAACTACTTAGTTAATTAAAAAATAATTTAAAATATTTTAATAGTATAATCGTTTCTTGGTGGTATTCCAACAATGTAAAATGAGCTTTTTACTTCAATTTAATGAGTTCATATAGTTGCAGATTACTTACTTTTAAGTTAGAATTTAATCAAAATAAATTAGTTGATCATCACTGCTCTTTTAAATATCATGTGAATTATATTCCAACCTTATAGGTATATCACATATATTATAATGGTAATTTTTATATTCATAGTTTAATATTTCAGAAATAATTGTATTATATTTAGCATTAACAATAAAATAGATAAACAATAAAACTTCTCCATATGTGTACTGGAAGATAATTATATTTTTATGAATTCATGAATAATCAATGACTATTAGTCATATTATGTAAATTAATGTTTTTGTTTAATTATATTTTTATCATTGTCATTTGTGAATTATCATACAATCAACTCGTCTTGATTACAGTATATGTTTTGTCATGAAACGTTCTTGATTTTCTTAGTTCTATAAAAATAATGTTAAAATGGTTCGATTAAATTTCATATTCTTTTACACATATTACAATATACAATATACAATAGAATAAAAAGTTCTTTAATCTGTGGTGGGAGTGTATCTTTTTAAAACTTTCGATCAATTTTTTTAAAATGAATTTAAACAATAAGTGTAATTAAAAAAGTTGATATATGAAGATAATGAATATATTGTATTTTAGAATGTCTGTTCAAGCATATATTCAGAAAAGGTGATGGATTTTACTTTTTTTATTTTAGTTACTCCGTTAAATGATTTAGAGTTTGCACATTCAACAATTTTGTATTTTTGACCGGAACAGACCACGTCGCTTGAGACCAAAAGCTATTCCAATCTTTATAAGACTATAACGACACCAATATCCTGCGAAGCAGCAAAAGCCCAGCGGTTTTTAACCACACTGACTTCGCTGTATATAAAACCTGTAGGATATAATACGCGACCGAAGAGGAAAAACGATTCCGATGTTTTACCAGAAGTATATATATAACACTGGTCAACGGAGAAGGACGAGAGGAAAAAGTAGCCATCTGTCCCATCACATCAGAAACAAGGCCTTTTATTCTCTATTCTATCTCCTGCAATCCTTTAATAATAATAATAATAATAATAATAATAATAATAATAATAAAAAGAATAGGATTTATATATATAGACCATTTTTATAACAGAAAGAAGAAAAAAAATAGGAACAAAATAAATAAACCCGTTGAACACAATTGTGGTTTCTGTGATTTCACAAAAAGCCACAAAGTGTGTTGCGTCGACCAGCTAAACTAAAAAAAAAAAAAAAAAAAAACAACAATACCTGTCTATGATTCGGTTCGTCTCGTGTGGCATTTTATTGTCTACTTCAATGTAATATATCAAACAAACACACACACGCACATGTACATGAATATACTGCACGATTTATCACTTATTAATATAGTCGTAATTTATTAACGGGAACGGTTGTGTGTGTACTCGGAATCAATAACTGTTCATTACACGATGCGCTTAATATTTTAATGATATTATCATTATCATTAGTATTATGACAGCGGCGGCGGCGTACCGTATTATTTTCGTTTAAAACGGTTTAGATTCGGTGACAAATTCGTTTAATACATATTAATTACCGAAATGTCGATGATAATAAATCATCCGGTATTCTTTGTTGAATTAGAAATGAGGCAATAAGTCGTTTATTTTAGTTCCGTGACGTTGACGAATGACATCGTTAAGATGATTAACACAGGGATAATGTCGTGTTGGAATTGTATATATTATTAAGACTGGTGGCATGCGTTAGGTACACATGCTACGCATACATGTATTATAATATATAGGTATTGTAGCTACATAATTATGCCGATGCTCGAACAACTCGTCGAAAAATATTAAAACACATTTAGCGATCTTAATGCGTTTTTAATTTACATTGAGTTTTTTCGTCGTTTCATTGGTTACAACAAGCTGCTCGAGAGACACGCGTTACGTTTACGTTCCTATATATACCTATGATATAACCGGCGTTGTCCGAGTTCGATATAATTGTGTTTTTCGTGGACAATATTATATTTTCCTTTTAAACGTCATCATAAAATCGTTTTTGTTTTCGAGATTTTTTTTTATCCAATATGCCTTCTGTACTATACAAATCCGGGAGAGAATTAAATTACATCCTTTATCATTACAATACTACTAGAAATTTGTAATATTTTAATTAATAATTTAATAATATTAACCTACCTATTGCTGAAGAAGCTTTTAATCAAAGCACTAACTAAAATATCTTAAGTATTTTTATAAATAAATATATTTACAAACACAAATATGAAACATTTTTATTTTTAAAATATATGTTTTTTATATTTTCGATTGAATACTTTCCAGCTCAATGAACTATAACTTTAAAGATTAAATCATTTTCAAACATTAATTTAATAATATATACCTAAAAATAAATGTTGTTTCGTAAATGGTGTGTCTGTAACTTACAAGTGAGTTGTTGAAATTAAATATTTATAAATTCTTACAAAAAGTTTAAAGCATTTTTTTTACTGTACACCACGAATAGTCATCAATAGCCTAACCCCAGTAAATTCAATTTCAGTTAAAAATAAAATTACTTAAAAAATGTTTCATTATAATACCTGAAATACTAAAAAGCATCAATGTATAAAAAAAAAAATAAACACATCAATTTTTGAAAAATACTAAAAACCCTTAATATGTTTTATATACCAATGCTATTCAATATTTAGTTTTACATATGAGAAACTTTACAAAACTTAAACTCTTTTCTTCTCGCACATTTTTCAATGCGACATAATATTTAAAATGAGTATTTTATTATTTTTTTTTATTTTTAACATCACCTTAGGTGTATTATATTATGTCTACAAATACGAGTTTTCTTTACTCTTGGTTTTTATGTTATATTACTTTTAGTTCATAAATCATTAGTATTTAATTAATATTTTTTATTTTTATTATCATGGTTTTGATTCTTTTATTTTCATGTCTACAGAGCTTACATCAGTAGATTTTCTTCAGGCGTTACTTTTAGGATTTTAGTCAATTTAAACATTGTCAGATTGTATTCCTTATTAACATTTTATTTTGTTATTTTCCTTTTTTCGAATACTTTTTTTTCTTTTGTGTTGGGTATCATTGCATACATGCAGATTTCTCCATTCACTTATTTAGACGCTCTAGGCAAGATACAAATAACCTTGTGAGAAATTTGAACTCTTAATGTCATCGAATCTTCGCCTCGGGATAGACTTTAGAATCGTACACCACTAGGCTCTGCAATGTCGATTAATTTTCCCCAAGTCGTTTTTTACAACGTCTCTGTTATTCAAAGTAATATCTGTACCAAATTATAATATCTGAACAAATAAACATTGACATACTTTATTTCCATTGTTGTTTTTGACAGTAACAATATGCAAACATAACCATATTATATTAAAGACTATAACTAGTATGTTTAATAGAGTTTTGTAGTTTCAGAAAATAAAACCTTCTATAGATTATACAGTAAATATGTATGCAACTATATATTATTTCAAGTATGTACAACAGAAAACTAAATGTTTTTTTCTTTGCATTTTATTTACGGTTCAACTTATTTGTACTAGATATTCACTGAGAAATGGAAAACACTCACTGTACGTAAGGTTTTAACCTAAAAAGAAGATACTAAACTATTAGATGTTATCCAAAATAATTAATTAGAAGATAATATTTAAATATAATATTGAACAAAATGCTGTGTTTATTATTTATCAGATTAGATGTTATAACTATTATTAACTCATACTGTCTAATTTGCAATATTAAGTTTTAAAAAGATTTATTGTTTTAATTTGTGGTATTACGATATTTCAACTCGTTTTTAATGTATACGTATCGACATGGACTGTTTTATTTTTAAATAGAAATATTAATATACTATTTAATAAAATATAATTGTTATAGATTTTATTTTTATCCGTTAAAAAAACTCTTGTAAAACAGATGATTCGTTATGTAAAGTAGCTTAATACTGTACTCAAAGCATTGAAACTAATTATATTACTATTAATCGTAGTTACTATTATAAATAAAATATCATGATACAGTTTAGTAAATCTAATGACGAATTGCTAGAAAAGTTTTAATTTAATTGTTTTGTAAATAATTATAATTTATTGGTGTATTTTCAATAATACCAAAAAAAAAAAAAAAATAAACAGTTTTACTGTTGTGCATAAAAAATAAAAATTATAGCTTATTACAATCAGTTTATATTATAAATGTTCATTTGAAAAACATTTTATTCTGATTTCCCATTAATAATACACTTTTCTTCACTTAAATCTTACTTAGACGTACCTATATAATTTTATTAATTCTAATATAATAATAGAATACCAGAAAAGTGATGCAGCTATCTATTATTGAAATGCACCTAATTAAATAGATAATCATTAAAATTACGAGCTTTGTACTTCTATTAGGAGACACCTTAAGAATAACCCATTGTTAGTGCTGATTGTTTGCGCGTATTAAATAAACTCCAGTAGATATTTTTAATTGGATAATGTTGCTATTTATAAAAAAATATACATATATTGACATTGTCTTCTAACTTCGATTAGCTGTTTAAATATTAACAGAATAAACAATAATCATGTTAGTTTGTTTTATAAAACAGTGTACCAACAATTATTGTCTTTGTATTTTTTTTTTTTTATTTTGTCGCATTTCATATTTTATACAACATTAATCGTTTTAAACAATGTAAACTTTATTCGCGATGAAACGCGAAATACGTGTTCAGAAAAAAAAAACTATTGCTCCGATTTTAAAAATTATTAATAGCTAAAAAGTTTTAAACTAAACCATATAAACAGGGTTAGCCATACGTTGGATATCAGGAAATTCAAATATAGTCACTATATCTGGTAACTAGCTGGGTTATTAAAATATGGGTTGGTGCAAGGGCGGGGGAACTCGTTTGAAAAAACAATAATAATGGCATATTGAGGTACACTCGCAATGACGGAAAATAATATGACAGAAATAGATGTGTGTATTATTATCACGAATTTCGGACTGCATCATGCGGACTGCATTGTGCTGTGTAGAGTGTACAGTAGAAACAGTTATGCAGAACGATGTGCGTGTAAT
The DNA here is from genome assembly GCA_036289425.1 of Rhopalosiphum nymphaeae. Taxonomy (NCBI): domain Eukaryota; kingdom Metazoa; phylum Arthropoda; class Insecta; order Hemiptera; family Aphididae; genus Rhopalosiphum; species Rhopalosiphum nymphaeae. The sequence goes on from JAZAQC010000017.1 coordinate 6,625,368, forward strand.
ACAATAATTATTCGCACATATTATATAATATTAATAATATATCGTATTTCGTCATATTGTATTGTTTTAATTTCCTTATTATTATTATTATTATTATTATTATACGACTGTGTAGTACACACATAATGTTTTATTTTAGCAAGTGGAAATTTCGTGAAATTACGACTAAGGAAAAACAGAAATTCATAAAAACGGTCGAAAATCAAATAATTATAACAGTATATTATTATTATTGTCGAAGGTATAGCGATAAAAATGAAATTTTAATGTATCGTATTACCACTACTGCCTACTATACTATTATTGATAAACTCTCGCATGGGATGGTTTGATTTCGAAATAATTGTTACATAGTTTCGGATTTAGCACGTACACTGCAGCGTAATAATGCGAATAATAACAATAATAGTAATAATATATCTATGTAACGTTGCTCGAGCCCATATTATTATGATCATTGGCTAGACAGTGTTCTACGTTAATAATTTAGATGTCCGGTGTAGAGGTATTATAATACTAGTACAATGTCTATTGTGTGCGTATCCGGTGCGGACGTTTGACCTATTGACAAATCGACATTTTTTTAAGTACCATGGAAAAATTGAATGAAATATAATATTCTCCGACGGTATTTACGCACACCGATTGCAGTTCTTTCAGTGCGTTTATCGTTACAGTCACGTGGCGGTTCTGCGCTCATCTCAGATGTTGAAGTACCAACAATTTGCCGACTTTTCGTTTTTAGTATTTTTACTGCGTCCAGCCGTACGCCGTACGTAGCGTTGCGCTGTCATATTATTACACACACATAGCGCCCTCGTCTCGCCTTCAATGATTCTTTTTATTACAGTCTCGAATCAGATAATAATATCTAAGATTGTTCGGTGGTGCCATGTGGACATATTATTATTATTATTACGAGCGAGACGTTATACTTTCGTCCAGATGATTGGTAAAATAATATCGATAAAAATAAGCACTTATAAAGCGTATTGCCCGCGCGGAAAAGTATTTTTTTTTCTAAAAAGAAGTGGATTTTACGTTGCGAAGTGTATAAATAACAAAAACAATAATTTATTATTGAGTATTTCTGATACAATGATTAAATATTATAAAAGGTATGCCGTGTGTATAGTTACAATACAAATATTTGAACAAACAAAACCTATATGATAAACTATACATCGTTAGACTAAACATTCGTATCGTGTGTGTACAAAAGTCGCAATGTCCTTATTGAATCTATAAGGAGAAATCGGAATTATTGTTGATATTTAGCGATTGTCGTTATCGAAAGACGTTTATTATATTCATTGTGTTATCTTCTACATTTCGCTTTTACACATTGTCGTCGGCGGCGGCGTACAAAGTGAAGTTATTGTATTTATTACGGACACTGCAGTTGCAGACGTGATTGTTTTTATACGCTATTATTGTTCCGGCACTATACGCTTCATTTTATATATCTAATAATATAAATATGAATAAAAACACGAGCGTACCGACGGTGACGAGGTCTAATAGAAATCTCCGTATAAAATGTAACGCGATTAACGACGTAGTTTATTCGCCGACAATAAACCGACGTCGTAAACGCGGCGGACCGGTATAGATAGCAGCGGCTGGGGGCAGCTTGAATTCCGAGTGCTCGCGTGATGACATCATAATAATACCATCATACAGTACACGGCGACTCTGTCGTGTAAGAGTTTGGCCATATTATATCGTAAATGTACCTACGCGTATCTCGGATATCGACTCTTCGGATGCGACTGTGTTGACACACGAAATCGTTTCTCGATATTGTAGTATAATCATAATGTTATGCGTGTTGTTGCGACGCGCGTTTCTTTTTCGCGCCGCCCCGTTCGAGGAGGACCGCGAGAGGGGTCGTTCTACTGTAAACACGCGCGCCTACGGAGATATTGCATTTCGTTGAAAATAATATATTACGTTGTATACGGAATATACACATACACACCGACGCGTTTTATGCGCATCGCTCGTCGATATGCCTGTGCAGTCGTGTGTGTGTGTGTGTGTGTGTGCGCGTGCACGGGCGCGCGCGTATTTTACGTCCATCCGGAATATTGTTTAAATCGTAAAAATTGAATATACGCAATATACGCGGGACCGATACCCTTTTTATGGGGGGGGGGGGAGAGGGGCGAGAAATAAGTCGAGTAGTCGCACAGACGGAGAGTCGGCGTTATAGTCGGTATAGTCGGTTGTCGAGGTTATACGGGCCCGCACAGTCACGGGCGTCGCAGTCGGATCCGGCGACGGAGGGTGAAAAAAAAAAAAATACGTCACTGTTGAGTTTGCCCCTTACACGCGAATATCATATACATTATTATACAGATGTGTGCGCGTATGTTGTATACATAATATCTGGCTAAATGGAATGCGACGCATGCAACACTCACACACTCGTATAATATACACTTACTCGCATAGATACGTAGTACACGGTGCATAGTGTTATATACAACGAGTTTATAGATATAATCTATACGGTCTATGTAATATATAAATAAAATAATATGTATATAGACGTCGCCGATATTACATACACGTATATCACAACGAAAATAATATCGTTTTCGATCTGATGATTCCGAGTCAGATTTGTTATGGGACGATTTTTTTTTTTTCCAGTCAACTAAATCCACGACAAGGGGTTAGGTACGACGACGACGACGACGATAGATAAATGTGCTCGTACAGTCGTATATTATATATTGTTTTGACTTTTAACAACGGTGATTTCCGTTCTGTCCTGTATAAATGTGTTCATATTATTATTATTTTATTGTCTATGGATAGATTATATTATATTCTTTACGGTTCGGCTCGCGAGTGCGACGAGACATATTTCACGTGACGTGGAAATATAATAATACCACGCGCACACCCTTTTGTGCGAGTTGAAGTCGAACCGAGTTAAAGAGAAAAGTCACGATTTCCGTGCGTTACCGACATAATAAATTGACATTTGACTTTCATTCGAAAACACGTTGAACTTCGGATTATTCGTTAAATTTTAAAGTTAATATTAGATTAAGGTACAGCCGACGAAATATTATTATAATTAAGTTATAATGTATTTATAATGGTGTTTAATTTTCGTGATAATAATGATAATAATTAGACATAATAGCCGTCCTGAGTCAATTAGTTAAATGTTGGCACTATATTTTATGAAAGGAATATATCGATAATCAACGATCGTTAAATTCGATACCGGTTGTTCAAACCTTCAAAATTATGATTATAATAGTCAATTTTTATTTTTAATTCAGTCAACACATTAAAGTTCACTATAATCATGACGAAGGTACCTACTTGAGGTTCACAATACAGGTAATAAAAATAAACTTATATAATTTTTGTAATACGGCGAGGCCCGAATGTTATAATAAAATAACACTATTGTTATCATTATTATTATTATTATAATATCCACACTGATTTCGGAGTACGTCCCTGACGACATGTATAAAATAATTCAAACCTTCAACTACGGTGTAGCTATACACCTACGTAATATTATAAAGCACCAAGTAATAACTAATAAATTAAACTAAACACAATGTTTCACACCTCGAGTTCAGTTCTCTTCGTCCTTGGGTACATAATTGTGAATTGTTATATTTAGTTTAACCCCAGCTAATGTGTGTGAATATATAATATAAACTCTGCTACCGACCAATTAACAATACGACGATGACGTCGGCGGAGGCAGCGGAAATAAATGTGGATGCCAACTTGTACTGAATTGCGTGAACTCGCGAAGAGTTCATTCAATTTTTCAATTTCTCATTTCGTTCGAGGTACAGATTACAGTTAATATAATAATATATACTGGGTGATTATTTTGTCGAACAATACTCATTATTTCAAAATCTATAAACTTTTTTGATAATATTTTTTTTACATCATTTCTAGTCTAAATAAAACAAATTTTTTATCCTTATAATTTATTAAGTTTTTATACTTTTTTGAATAACACCATACATTTAAGTATAAAAATTTTGACGATTTTTTGAGTTATTTAAGGTGTTGATGAGTGGAATTGTAGTAAACCAACATTGTATAGGGCATTCGCGTACCACTCTATTCTGCTCATCATTCATTAATGCTTTAAATAGTACTTATAACTCATAAACTACTTGTCCAGATTTCGATTAATTTTTAAACGTATAAATATTTGGAAAAATAATCTGATTCAGAATATGAAATTAAAAATGTATATTGTCATTCAAAAAACTAAAAACTTAAAAAAATTTGATAACAAATATTTAAAAATATATTTAAAAGGATATTGTTTGACTAAAAATTATTTGAAAAAATATTTTCAAAAAAGTTAATGGATTTTGAAATAATGATTATTTTTGATAAAAGAAACATCCTGTATATTATATATATATATATATTTTTTATTAAAAAAAATAATAACAGTAATTCCCGTAAAATTGATCTTTTCCCAACAAAGAGGATGACAACTAAAATTATCGATCGATTAAAAGCATGTATAATAAAGTATCCCATTTACGTCTGTCAATATCAGTATTACGAAATAATTTTAGAATTGTCGGTGGAATGAAAAAATGCTCTTATTTTTCTAATTACATGACTTTTTTGATTGGATTCAATAAACTGGTGATTTTCTTTTTACAATCATCAATGGACCTTTAGTTGGATCTAAAAGCTTAGAATAATACTCTTACGGAGAATTTAATAATAATAAAAAAAAATAAAAACAAGAAATAATATGTTTGTATTTTATTTGTTTTTGTTTTGTTTTGTTTTTTTATTTAACAATAACTAAGCAAAAATATACTATACTTACATAAAAATAATCACAAAACCCATCATAAAAAATTCATTTCTAGTGATTAATGCCAAGAAAATATTGCTATAGTGGGCGCAATTAAGTCAGGCGATAGAATTTTCGTATCACGTTGCGATAGTCATTTAAACCGAAATTATATTTTCAAGATTAAAAATAACAATAAGGTTCTTCAATCTTGTTTTTACTATTTGAGAGTTGGGAAGAGTGATAAATTTAATGCAAATCATTTATAAGAAGATACAAATTGTAGAGCACCGTTGTGTTCTCTAGAGTAAAGGATGTATTAATTTATTAGGTATATGATTGTTCCTAGTTATAAAACAGTACTAACCACCTTTATGGCTAATTGAAGAAAACATCCATGAGTTTTCAGAATTTATATTTTCCCGGATGCACATTCATTACTATTTGTCTTTTCTTATCCTATACCTGAGATAAGTAATTGTCTTTCATTTCCATTCATGCATTAATTATGATTAAAATAAAATTGCATTCACGTTTATGACCATAAAGTCATCCAATTCCACTGAACTTATTGCGATTCTCGTTTGTATCAAAAATAATAATTATTTAGCAGTATCATGATTCCATGTTAGGCTATTATTGTTGTGCTACTGTTATCGTATATACAATGAAAATAATCACCGTTAATATTAAAAATTGTGTGGAAAAAGAAGAAATCGAAGCTTAAGTCTTACCTAGTCCTAACTGCAGTCTACTATTTTCAATAGTAAAAATATAATGTAAAACGGAATACTTTCAGGTAAACACTAATTTCTTCAAAAATTCTTAACTTTTTTTGCATATATTATGCATTCTTTTTTGATTAATTGTAAGCTTACATTAAATAAATTATTATTTATTAATAATTAAAGAAAAAAAAATACATTTTTTACAATATATTTATCTATAACTCATATAGATATATCTTAGATATAGATATATCTAATCATTTAAAAATAATGAATATGTTTCAGGTTCGTAATTAATATCTAATTAACACTTTCAAAAATAACTAAAATATTAGACCCTTAATTAAAAATAAAATGTCATCTACTGGTGGTTTAAAATATTATAATTATTGTATTCATTAGTTGTATCATCATGAAAGAAACTATGGTTCTATTGGTATTTTATTAAAATAATACACTAAACATTTATCCAAATAAGGCATATATTTAAATTATATTTTTTATCCAATCCAGATTGTATCTAGGTACCAAAAATAATTTTATACATAGCTCCTGCTGGATTTTCTGACAGTTTTTGTGTTACGGCTAACCAACGTAAAATTAAACATTAATTATTGTAGTAGTCCATTGATTTATTTTGTTTTCCTATGGTATAGATGATATTGTGTTATCGTGTCATCATAGATCATTAAAACTTTGATAAATAATTGAACATTTTTAGAACTTCGAATTTGTAGTATTCTATTGAAAACTTAATCCATCATCTTAACCATTTTATACAACTTCAAGCAATAAAATATGGGAACTTTGAAGTGTGTTTTTAAGTATTACGTCTTGCATATTGAACGATTTATTATTATTTAATTTTATTAGTATATAAATAAGAACAACATAATATTGTTTTTGAAATGCAAAATTCCAAATTTGTTAAACTTTTAACATTTTCGTTATACATTTCAAAGTTTCAATATAACGCACAAAGTTATTGAATTGATTTCGTTTAAATTGAAAATAAGGATATTAATTTGATATTTAAACATTTTACTAATTTTTTTTTTAATCACGTATTTAATCTTTAATATATACTTTTTTATTTTTTATGTGCAGAGTATTATACTTCTTATTTACCACCAACAATTTATGTAAACAATAATATCGTGGTTATAAATTTACAATTGCAATTATTGAAACAAGGATTTAATTACAAAGATATGAAATAATTACGATGGCCTTTACAGACCACATACATTTGATCTATATTAAATTACCAGGTCCATGCACATTTCTAGGAAGACTGATGCAATAATAATAGAGCACGTGTGTTTTTCCCAATTATAATGTGTAGGTACACTAACAAACTGAAATTACCAATAGAAAAACTAAATTGTATGGTATTATAAGATATACAAATAACATCAATATTATTTAAATTTTTTAATAAAGAAATTTAACTTATTGATCAGAAAAAATGTTTTTCTTAACTAGAAAATTACACATTTTTCATAAAATATATTAAATATTATATTATCATATATATTGTGTTCATTATAAATTGTGGTTGTGAATTTAGAGTTTGTATTAAAAAACAAAAATGTCTCTAAAGATTATTAATTTTCATATTAAATTTATAAAATAACTATATTTCAACATAATATTAGATTTATTTATCAGATGGTCGCGCCCAACATATTATATTATGTATTCAATTCATAGTGCTCTGAAAATAGTCAACGGTTATTATCATCTATTATATTCAGCTTATCGCGTAGATTGTACAGTGATATAATAATGTTGTGCATAAATAAATATATGTGTGTATTGTATTTCTGTTAACCGTACATAGCCGACCGCAGACAGTTGCAATAGTTAAATGTCCGTCTGTCACCCACCCACACCCATACCTGCTGAGCTACGTGAAGGTGGAGCATTTGTTATAGAACGCCACCGTGTCCAAGGACGTTTGGAAAAGTTTTGAGTGGCATATAACAAAATAATACGATAATTATTAAATCGCAAAATATTATGTTATTTTATAATAATTACAGTATGAACTATTTCATTAAACATTACTTATTATTTCTTCAAACTTTAATAGAATATAAATGATCATAATATGTGATTATTTGGTAGTTTTTTCAAGTAAAATGTTTACACTATAATCATTTAATATAACGTGTACTAATGTTTATTAAATTCTAAAAAAAAAAATAACAAAAAAATACTCTTTAAGAATTCATTATTGATCGATTTTCAATTGTTCATAAGTTGAAATAAACAAATATTATTTCTAACGGTTATTAAAGGAATACAACGTTATCTAATTAAGATTCTACATTCACTATTTCAAAAAGTCTAAACTTTTTCACATCATTAATTATTCATGTTATTGAAATACGACATTAAAAATAATAATAATTTTTTTTATAAGTATTTACTTTTTGTGAATGATAACATGTTTTTTCAATTCCCTATAACAAAAATTAAAATATTTTCGGAAAACTTGAAGAAATTGAATTTTAAACAAATAATTAATAAGTTATAACTTATAACAATAGTAAATTGCATTTTATGAGGTTTTCATTTTCCATAAACTCGTATCATCTTAACTTTAAATAATTTAAATAATTAATTACTGTTTAAATTTTATTTTTCTAAGTACTAACATTTTTTACAAAATATTGAGCTTTAGAATATGAAATTAAAATTTTTTTAATTTAAAAAACTAAAATACTTCAATAATGATAGTGGTAAAATAGTAGCAAACAATAATATTTGATTTTTTTTTTTACAACAACTTTATACCACGTGAAAAAATATATGAGATGACTATATTAAATTAATTATACTATTCATTTAAATGAATCACTTTGTACATTAACAATTTTGATTTTCATAATTAGATTGCAAGAAGGTGGTTTATTATTTCAATTAAGTGAACCACATCATACTTCTTGTCACTTACAAATGTGTATGTCAATTTAATACAAATTTATATTATTACTTGTATCTTAAAAATGTTTGATTTATTTCTTGATCTATTGTTTATTAAGTTATTAATATTATAATAAAATTGGTTCAAATACAAATTAAGTAGGTAGTCTAACAAAATCATGATGAAAGTAATAACATAAATATTAAGTTTTCTATGTTTTTGCGATTATTTTTGTATTATAAGTTATAACAAAGGATCGAAAAGAATTTACTTTTAAACTCAACGAAAAATAAAGTAGATAGTTATCTGTATCGTAGTTGGTTTTCTTTTGATTTTTCTCGGAATTTAAAACACATGTTCAGTATCTATTGCGTTAGCTATTTCCAATTTTCAATTGAACATGATAAAACAATATTTTGAAAAAAAAAATATGAAATACTGAAAAGGGGTTTCAAATAAAAATAAATGTGTTATTAAATATAATATATAATATTAAACTATACATATATCTACACACAAATTCGAAGCCAATATAACTTACTCAATCCACTCAGAACCTAAATTGTAAAATTCCTTATTTTCAATATTGTCCTATCAATAAATAATAACGTAATATTATATACATACAAATAGTCATATAAGTTTTGTCATATCGAATAAAAATCGAATATTATGATAGCTAACATTAGAATTGAAAATATTATATCAATACATCACTCAACAGAATTTGTTATACGTAATACAAAATATAATTTTAACTCATATTATGTATTTAGCCTTTGTTCGATGTCACTATCAGGTAGAAAAAAAAGTCATAAAAGGTGAATGGTTTTATTTTTTGTTTTTTTAACCATATTAATTATTATAATATTATAATGAAGTAATGGAATCGTATGGTGGAAAACGAGAACATTGATACATCGTGCCGCGTTGGTTTGCTAACACGCAACGTGCGGGTGGCACATGATGTGGGAGGGTGGTAACAGTAAGGGGCCATTATACGACGTGAGGGAGTGGAAATGTGACACCGGTTGAAAACGCAATAAAAACAAAATATAAAATTAGGACTCGCATTTGTACATTATGTGTGTAATGCGAGCCTTTTCGGGAAAAGCTCACTTACCGCTCGCAAAGAATACTGTGAGGCAAAGGCACCTGTTTTATGTCTCACACATACACACATATAGACGTGTGGTGCACTGTTTCTCGAACGAAGGCGTTTGCGGGGGCGTACACACGCTGTGAAAAGGTTCACAGCGAGGGGTTGTTAATAACTCGCGAGGGAACCGCCATGCCACCACGCGCACAAAGGTTTGGTATTGAAACTAATTAACTGGTCCGTCCTTGTGTTCGCATTTTTTGAGACGAACGCGAAGTACGCGTTGTTTAATCGATAGATTAAATAAATGTCAAGTCCAAAAAATCAACACACGACGAATCGATACGTTATCGTTTGAGTGGGTATTAGTGCAGACGGTATCCACATCCGGCATTATGTCATATAGACTGGAATATTATGCAGATGTGTATACTGCAGAGCTACGCGGCAACAAGTCGTTAAATTACTGAAATTAAGCACGATAGTTTGATGTATTATGAAATGCAATATGCGGGACTTAACATAAAAACGGTCACACGTACGCGCACACTGAACTGGTAGTGTCGTAGTCGCATTTAACTATTTAAGTCTTCATATATTATTGTTTGGCGAGTGCTGAATTTCGATATTCATACATTTGGAAGATAGGTGGTAAAGCATTATTTTCATTAATCGTCTGTGTGTATTACGCATTGTTATCGTGATAATAATATAAATCCAGTTATATGTCTTTGCAATGGAAACGTATCTTTCTGATTTATAACTTATTGTTATCTTTTTTTTCCACGGGATGAGCTAACAGGATGTTGAACATAGTGCGACGCTATCGGAAGCACCGCTGGCCATACCATCCAATAACGATAGCTATTACATTATTGTTATTTATTCTATTAGTTATTATCGTTGATATACTTAATATGTATTATGTAAATATTATATTATGTGCTATTTACTTTAAACTTATATTGATAAATGTTTGATTGGTGGAATGAACCCTTTAATAATAATATTTTATTTATCTAGTGTAAACTATACATCAACATGCTAACCAAATACATGCTTATATTTGAATATTTTAATACATCTAGACAACCGATTTGACAAACAGTCGAGGTAATCTAATTTTAAACTGAATCAATGTATACATTTTAAATGATTTTTTGTGCACCGAAAAAGTCGAATACTGTATTTCATCTTCATATGACAATTTCATATCCTGGTCTAAATTTCTAAGAACCAATATGCACTTCAGCTAAAACACATTGAGTACTACCTAAAACGTTCAATTAATTAGACTAGACACTCTAATTAAGCACAAATTTAACACATTTTACATTAAAGTGATATTAGATAATATTATGTAATAGAACACGGTATCCAAGACAGGTAAATTTCCACAATCCAATACACCTGATTAGACATAGTAGAAACTGAATTCAATCCACCGTAGGTATATTGCCTTACTAGGCCCGATTTGCATATAATATAATATATGTCTGAGAATTACACTCCAAATATCAACATTGAACTTAACACTTTTCGATTTATACGAATAACCAGACATGTATTGGAGCGTCAAGTAATTATTGATACGACTGTAACAAATCCAATTTTAACATTAAGATTTTAAACTAAAACTGAAAAATATATTATGTGTTTGAATACAAAACAATATCAATTGCCAACAAATCAAAAATCATTTACTCCAAAGTATTTTTTTTCTAAATACTAAAATATCATATAATATTGTACAAGACGAAATTTGCTTAAATCACAAACAAATTATGTTTTAAGTTTTTTTTAACCGTTTAAAAAGAAATAAATGAATATTAATAAAACGCTATTAGTCTACAAAATAAATAGTATAAGTACTCGTACTAATATTTTAAATGTAAGTGTTATTTGTTTCATTTTATTAAACACATGTAAATCATATAAATGGTAATTAAAAATATCAACATTATTACAAGTAGAACAATTTAACGCATTATTATGTATGGATAAAATTAATGTGTTACAAATTTTTAAATATAACTATATTATAAATATTGTTAATAATTTCTTATTGTACAAATTTCTTAGATTTCGATAGCTACTTTTATTTTAGTGTCTTAACATTACGATATAATTGAAGTCATCATACATGAGTACCTAACAACATAAAATACGATTTAGAAAAAAAAAAAATTTTAGTTTGTCAAACTTTGACCAGAAAAAAATAAAACCATTATTTATGTATCGAAGATTTTTATACTCTTTACAATTGTTCGCAATATAAGTTATATAGTGTCTAAAGATTATAGTTCATTGAAAACCATCCACCAGTAACAAAATGGCTTAAGGAGATTTATTTGTGAAAGTATTCCAATGGACAACGAAATTACGAGAGATCTTTTACGAATTATATGCAGAGATATATTTTTCAAAGACAGTGGTTTAGAACTCTTAAATCCAATAATTGTGATTTGCTCCTGAATGACAACAATATGTGTTTGTGATTACAATGTGACCTTTGTAACGTGAGTTTAGAAACGTATACTACATTCCAAAACTAACTTTCCAAGAACTTCATTTCACAGATTTCCTTTGTTTCCAATGATATGAGTTCTCGAACATATATCGTATAACAAACAAGGCACGGCGTCCGACTGAGTTGTCAAATATTATTCTTAGGAAAAAATTCGATTTAATAATAATAATGATAAAAAAGATATGAAGACGTAAAACTTCAAAATATGGCAAAAAAAAAATATAGAGCTTACCATGGCATCAAAGGATAAAATGTTATCGAAAATATAAGTGTAGACCATATATAAAAAATACAACCAGATCCGGTAATTTTTTGTGTCCGAGACCAAAGAAAATGATAGTAAAACATTGCCGGAAAGACGTCAAGATAATAAAAATTCAATTTAACTAAAACATGTTTCACAGCGTAAGAGAAAAACACAAACATTTCCATGAAACATCTCTAGTCTATCCAACATTATTGTTGTAAATTAGTCAAAGGATTTTCTTTTATTTATTAAGAGTCCAACCTCGCATACCACATCGGCATCGTATAAACGGAAAAACGTAGAAGGTCTAACACTATTAAAATCAAATGAATTCAAAAATAAAAATATAAATAAAATAACAGAGACGAAATAAGTGAAGGAATAAAACGTTACTTATTGAAGCGATGCGACTCCCTATATATACATATATATATATATATGTATATTATATATACTCGGCCCATTCCCACGACACGACGGGATAGCTGAAATTAATCCCGGTTGGAAATCGAAAACCTACAATCGTAAATTCCGTTTGTTATAAAATCCTAATTTCATTAAAAATTTAGCGGCCCAACCCCAAAAGCCTGTCTAACCTGCAGGCGCCCGTTTTGCTTTTATCTGTACTAGATTCTTGTCTCGCGGTGACATGGTTATAATCTTAATACGTCAACGTATATTGTATTACATTGTATTATTGTTTTTATTATAATCTCGAATTATTGGATCGTATTATTTTTATTTTTTTTTTTTTTTTGAGTCATCGCGATATCATATTAAGTCGCGGTGCCAAGGTATTACGTGTCATTCTATATATTTTCCATTATAACCCAGAAAACTGCATTACCCAAGCAATATGACGTTTTGCACGTCCACGCTATACGCGAGTCTCTGTGGTCGCGGTCTTGTTGTATTGAGCATTTAAGAAAAATATGAATTGAAAAATAGGTAATTATAAGAAATATTAGTATTTAAAAACTAGGTTAATAAAACAATTGTGTAACGATATAATAGCTAGTATAACCATTTTTAAGCATATTGTAACTGGGGTAAGATAACAATAATATTAAAATTAATATAATTTTACAGTCTTAAGCGATGTATCTGAAGTTATAGGATAATATAAATAATGTTGTTATTAACATGTACGTCGTATATCCACTACAAAACAGTCGTACTAAAAATGATAATTCTTAGGTGAAGAATTTATCGGTATGCTTTGTTTTAAAGTCCTTACGTTAATATCAAACTGATTAATAAATTATTTTTTTATATTTATAAATTCATATTGTGTACAGCATTAAGCAAATACAAGTTTTGATTCGCGGCTTTTTGGTTTTTCATTGGAATTTTTCACTTGCTTCTTATTTGAATAATAAATAATCAAAAAATCTAAGTACCTACCTATACGATACAATTATAAATGTGAATCATCGTGTTGTGAATACATACTGTGCGTAAAGTATGACAACTGTTATGTGTAACAGTCGAAAATATAATTTTTAAAACCTTCGAGTTTACTAGGCTTAGTTCTACGCCTATTGCCTTTTCCGTACTAAAATATATGTAAATTATTATTAGAAATACGTATTATACAAATAATATTACTGTACGTGGACATTATGTGGCCACAGAATTTCCGACATTATTAAATTGGTTTTAAACGATTGAAATCGTCAGCGTTCTTTGAAATCGGATTTTATTAACAAATCACGTAGTGTGCAGTTCCGCATTTATTTAAATTGTATGCAAATAGTAGACAATTTCGGAATGGATAATATATGCGTTCATGTCCAGTGTTCCTGTGCATGTAAACAAGTTTAAAGTCTAATGCTAATTTTGAGTAGATGGAACCACGCTCAAGACTCACCAGCGCGTCATCATATTATATAATATGATGATCTAATATAGCGCTACCAATCGAATAGTTTTTATTATGCTGGAAAAATAATAGTTATAAATCACACATTATTGTAATTTAGAAGATTTAAATAGGTTAAATTATTATATATAAAATCTAAATACGTTTCAGTTATTAGAACCAAACCTTTCAAGTCGATAAAAAATGTCTACAAAAGTTTCAGGTACTTATACCTACTGCAGTATTTACATATAGTATCTAAAATTTTTTGGTTTCTACTTAAATCAAATTACAATAGCAAACAAAAACAGAGTTGAGACATATGTGCTTGGATAATATAAACAATAAACATACTATTATTATTGTATTATTACGCATATTGATAACTGTTTTAAGGACTTTTATTTGCATTGTGTCATAATATATTTATTGTTTGGTAGTTAACAACGAGTTTATATCATTTGTTTTCAACTTCAAGATTATAATTCGAACGCCATTGAATATTATTCAACCAAATTAATTGCCAGTAATTATACTAAATTAATTATTATTATTATTGTGTTCCTCTAGCGAGTGCCCATATTTTTTTATCTATAGAATATTTTCAAACCTACAACAGCCGTCGAATCACCAATCGGCTTTGTTTGTTTAATTATATACATTTGAATAAAACGATTTAATTATTATTTTTTTCTCTTGTTATTATTTCAATCCGAACATCGATTAAATCGCTTAATTAAAAAGTTACTTGTTAAAATAACGTTTTAAACATATTATACAATATATTTATTGTGATATACCAACTGTAATGAATAATCAAGTATTACGTTGGAACTAAATCAGTACGTATCTGTACATGAAGTTGTCGATTGCAACTAAATTGTTATGTCACAGTAGGTACATGGAAAAAAAAATGCGTACGTTTTTCACGCAATGTCATTTTACTCGGTTCGTGGCAGTCGCAAAAACAAGGTATAAGCATTGCATCGTCGTTTGTTCTATCAATCGACACTTCGAAACACAAATAACGTGACTCGTCCGACTTTCTCCTAACCTCTCTAATCATTCTCACGGGTACCTACATGTTCGCACAACGCCAATTTCGGAGTATAACGACAACCGACAATCGAAGTGATCGTACACTCTACGACAAATTGGCTCCACGCTGGAGCCCGGTGTCCCGCGAGACGGGCGGGGATACTTACCAGTTACCACTATCGAGGATAACAATTTTACACGGGTTAGTTGGTGTGTGTGTGTGTGTGTGTGTGAGTGGTTGGACATTGGCCACGGGCAACCGGGTCGGGTATTGTCAAAAGAACGACACTCAAACACTATACGTTTTATGCTGTATATGGTTGTTTTTATTGTACGCATTATGGTTAGTTTGTGTTAGAAAGATACAAATAACAATTATTGCACGACAAAACGGTGACGTTCGAACACAAAAACGAACGCAGCGGTGTCGAAAACCGGTACGGTAGTGTTAACATCGTTTTACTCTTGCACAGCTTGTTGTTTTAATCAACAAATGTTGTGTTTAAATCAAATATTATATTATACATATTGATATTTTATATTCATCGATAATAAAAAATATATATTATTTTTTCCTAATTTAATCTAACTGACTTTTATAACTTTCAGCCTATAATTATACAATTAGTACAATGTGTGCTGACTATAATGATATAAAATATTTAAAAAAACTTGATCAGCTGTTTTTTTTTTATATACACGAAAGCATAAAAGCATTAACATTATAATAATCTATTACAACTGCCTTATTTAAATTTATCATTTTGTGTAAGATAAGGAGCTTTAGTTTTCAAGTTTAGAAAGTAAAATATGACACTGATGAGAAGGAAAAAGAGATTTAATGTTCGCTTTTTAACAAACGAATAAACCATCTCTGATCTCCAAATACTTTAAACTTTTTAACATCAAAATGGAATCTCGTTAGAGGAGTTTCACACCCTCATTATGGTTCTCACTAATAGAGGAGATGAAAGACTATGGAAATAAACTTTAAAATGGCCAAAATAATAAAAACTACAGCTTATGAATAATTATTACAAAACGGGAGTAATAAACTAAAAATAAAATATATTCAAATAAGATATTATTGGGAATTGAGAAAAATGATTGATAATTGTTTCCTAACAAAAGAATCTCAACACTTGCAAATGGAACAAAATTGTTTTAGTAGTGATTATTATAGGGAGCATCAAACGATTTTATAATTGTATACCGTTGATCTAAACACCATACCCATCATCATACAGATTGTACACAACACAATCTATATGAATACATCAATATTGTCATATTATGAATCTGTATTAGGAGCAAGGTACTGTATAAATAACTATGGAAAATATTATTAAATTAAATAAATTGAACACAAAGTTGATGATGTCCAAGTACCAATTTATTGAAATCCAGTTAACATTCCGTCGTTTGCATTAAAGACATGTGTGACATCATATTATCTGATGATTTTAAAATTGTATAGAATGTCGTTGTGTAAAAATTCAAACAGCACGCATCCATAAAAATTAGTAAGCGACCATTGAGGCGGACACGCTCGGTCAGGCGGTATATGTGATCAGCGATCACGTATGTACTTTAGTTTTCAAAATCGATTTCGAACAGAACGGTTTATTTTTTTTCCCGACGATCGCGGGTTTATATTATATTTTTATCCGAAATGGTGGATCGGCGCGTGACATCGATAGGAACCAATATATATATATACATATGCATGCCTTTATATATATATATATATATATATATTCTCATATTCTGCGCGTAGCTCCACCATTATAATAATATATACGAATCCGGAACTCCGGAAGAAAAACTTTCTGTAGATGGGTACCGAATAGTGAACTGTATTGTATCGTCCCTAAGCATAGAATGTACACAGTCGTCTTGTACCATGCGCGAACGTAAAATTGGTATAAAAAGTTTACGGGGACGATTTGGTGTGGTAATAATTTGAGCAGAGCAATAGCACTTGCGTATACGCATCGCAGACTTAAAAGAAATATGTAAATAAGACGAGATATAGAGACCGGTTTTTCGACACTAGTATTGCATTGCTGGTTTTCCATAATCAAATAACAGTGGCGTTTTGTTTTTCCGTGATAAATCGCAGTAATAGAAATGAAAAATGTTATCGGCGGCTATCGGGTACACCAACTGTTTACTATGCAATGCGTTTAAACTCGACGGTTTTTACTATGGAAAATCCTGTCAGGCGATTTTTTCGCGTTTCGATGGATTTCAAACGAATACGAAAAAAATCAATCAAAATCGTAAGGACATCCGGCGTGTTGAGGTGCAGGTATACTACAAACGAATTAAACCATTCAATCCGTCGGAAAAGCTCGTGGTCTTGACATTTTATACCAATCGACATCGACACTTTTTATCGACATTGCTTTTTCCATCATAATAGCATTACTCGTCCGCATTACTTATCAATACAGGTACATGTCACGATGAACAAAATAGAGTGAACATCGATGAAATCGTTATTATTCGTAGTAGATACACACACACACACACACACACACACACACACACACATATAAATATATGTACGGCTAAAACATAGTAGGTACATGTTATTATATGATAGCATATTATAATGCCGTAGCTTTGAGACGGGCCCGATATCGGGTTATGTGCTCATAAAATTATAGGGGAGAAAATTCGGGGGGCGGTGCCGGGCAGAGGGGCAATTAGGTAAACTCGGTTCTGTTAACGAGATTAGATTACTCGGGCGGCGTCACACGGCGTTTTCCGTTCCGTTTCATTATTATCAACGCATCTGCAACACCCGCGAATTCCACACGCTGCCACTGCACGTGCGCCCCGGCCTTAAGCGACTTCGATATTAAAACATATTATTACAACAATAACATTTCGCATGTGCGTGCATGTGAGTTTTTGCGTGTCGTGTAAACGCGCCTGTGTTTGTGTGTGCGATGTAATTCTTAACGGATTTATCGATCGCATCGTCGCCACTAACGCCGCTGCCGATTGAGTCGTTACCCGGTTGTTTTACAGGACCATAAATCCTTCTCTACCACACCTCTATATAACCGAAGAGGGTCGAAAAAGGTGGTTTTTATTATTTTATCGCATACGACCTTGCGGCGTAAAAGTCGTGGCCCGTACGCCTTTTGTATTGTTTCTTTATTTGGTTTGGTTTAATGTGTGAGTTTGTTTTTTTTTCTGTTGTTGGCGGTCGTAAAAATTTACTGCGCCACTGCAGGTTCCGTTACTCGTGTCATTACTGTCGAAAACGAATAATTGACCGCCTCAAAGTTTCGCCTCGTATTACCTAAACCGCGAGAAATCATTAATGAGGACAAATACGTGTTTTTCGCGTACGTGCGCCTTTCTACCCATCACATTTCGATACAGTTATTTGATTCGTCGGTTTTTGGAAACACTAAATCTACAAAAAAAATTTCAGTTTGCGTGACCCGAGAAAACGAGAACAGTGAAATATGAGAGAGTGTTATACTGTATGTCTGTATACAATCTATTTCTTTGTATTGATATCCAAAAGAGGAAGTAATACAAAATTCTCAAAAAATCGTTAAGTTAAAAGGTTAATAGTTATATAATAAATAAAAAATTCAACTCGATAAGTTTAAAGTTAATATGGAAAAAACATCAATTTATCTAAGTTTAAAATGAGTAAATCTACTTGCTAAATTATTGCATGGATCACGTGGAGTATTTTCCTTTAAATATTAATATTATTTTATTAAAAAACATAACATATATTATATATTATTACTATTATTATAGAACAAAATTATTTTTGTGTAACACTAAAACTGTTAAAAACAATTTATAATTCATTTAACTTGACTGATTATTTTTAAATTAACATTTTAAACGTTAGGTTATTTTAATAATCAATAAAAATAATTAAGTTTTTATATGTCAATTTGAAGATAAAAATTTAAAAAAATAACTATTTAAGTAAGTAATTCCCACTTTTGCTTATATCTTATAATTTAGGACCGTAACGATTGGATATTAGTACATTACCAACGCTATTCTCATGTAATTGATCAAACGTAAAATCATAAGTAGATTATAACAGTTACTATGTTATTATAGTAAGTTGTACATCATACAATACAATAAATCTGTGACATAAGTTATGATTTTATTGTTGAAAAAATCGTATTGTCGTATTTTAATCGTATTAATGAATTATTTTTATGAACTCGTTTAGTCGACATGTAATTAATGTTATCTAATTATAGTATATGAAAAAAATAATTAGACTATACTTTTTGGTTATTAGACGAATTTAATCATAATATTTTGTATTACGTTGTATTATCCTTATAATTGATTGTATCAACATATTAATATCGATATTATTTAAATAGTATCGCAGATGTATGGCTTTTTATTATTATTCATTATTATGTAAATAATCGTCAGTATTTAAGAAAAATTTAAAGTTGATATCTAGTAGTAAGTAATATAAAATATTTTGATAAACAAAAAATAATAATTATAAATATGTAAATTTATACAATAAAAAAAACTTGTTTGATATTACAGAAGACTTGACATGAGTAAATTCAATATAATATAATAATAATCCTTGTTGGGAAATATTAAACATTTCATAGAATAGTAATAATAAATATTCATATGCAGCTTTGGGACTATGGTAATATTATTTGTATATATAAATATTTAACTAGAGAGCAATAGTTAACAATTCAAATATATTATAAATCAAACAAGAAGTTAGCCAAAATACGTTTTTCGAATAATATTATATGTTATATAATATATTTAATATCATTATTATTTATTATAGGGATGAGTTAGAAACACTGAAGTTTAGAACCCAATATCTAATTTGCAGAAATGGAAAACGTGTGGTATAAGTGAATAAGTTGATTAGTTTGGTTTTAAAATGTATTAAAATTTGATACATAAACAATGAGGTATTTTATGTTTTTAATAAAAGACTAACAATTTAAAAAAAAAGTATTTTATTGTTTTCTTTGAATATTATATACTAAATAGATTTATTTCAAAAGGTTTATTTGTAATTTATAAAATTTTATCAACAAAATTAAAATAGTAATAAGGGGAATATATATTATTATGTCGAAATTAATTTATAATCCTACAAAAAATATTTTTAAAATATAACAATCAATAAATAAAAATCAAATAAATTACTACTTACTGTTAGTTTATTGACGATTTTCTGTAAAAAAAAAATCAAAATAATCTACATCCTTTTTGCAGTGGGATAATTATTAGAACTTTAAGATAGTTACCTAACTTCGTTTTATAATGTCCAACTACTGATATTATAATTCAATTCCGTAAATATTAATAAAATACATAAAACCATTTGTCCTATGAAAATCATATTATGTATCACCATTTATTATGATATTTTAAATTTTAATAGAATAATCAAAATCTATTTCGTAAGTTGTAAAGAGTAACGAATTGTTCGCAATTTTCTAGAGCGCCAACGGAAAAGTCCAATAATATTACCTCTCATGAGTACTGTAAAACTCGTGGACGATTTTCCCTCGATTGATCGAGCAACAAGAAACTTTTAGAACACTCTTTTTAGCCGAAAACTGATAACATATACTTGCCTGGGTAAAAAAAACCTATAAAACCTACACACAATATAATATCTATATGATAATCATTGTAAAACCAATTCTATTCCCATTCAGTATAGATACGCCATCGAATCTGAAAAATAAAAAAAATAAAAATGAAATAAAATCATACTTCCCATCACCGTGTCACGATGTAATATTTATATTTGTACCTACACAATAACGTGATATATTATGGTATAGTTTCACACAAAGTTCGCATTACGAGGTTCTTCTTTTTTATTTACTTTTTTCATAATGCCCTACAGGCCGTCCACGACGGCTGATCGATATGATAGACGTGCGTTCTAATAATTCATGCCCGGGTTCGGTACCTATATGCACTTATATTATACGGCTATAATACAGTTTGTGATTTAAACATTTATAGACTTACCTACGTGTAATAGTTTTTAGTCACGTTAATGGCATTACATATTATATACCTACACCTTATGCCTACGACACGATACATTTATAATTATACACACGTAGATAGTGGATGCGCCCACACACATCACGGAACAGCAAAACGTGATGGTTTATTTTTTCAAAATGTTTATTATTTTTTTTTTTTACATCGCATCTATACACAACGATTCGCCGCCAGATTTTGGATTAATATTATAATATAGTTTATTCGTTATTGCGGTGTAGGTACGCACGCCACCGCACCGACAGATTATAAACATTGGAGAGTAGATGTATGCATGCGGAATATCATGCATGATGTAAAACGTAATGAAATCATCAATGAAAATTAAACGTTTTTTGTTTTAATATATTTATTATTATTATTATTATTTTTTTTTTGTGCTTCATAAAATCAATTATAATATTCAATATTTGATGGTTTTTTAAAGTTAAAAAAAAAATAAATAAAAAATACAATATTCTATAAATATTAAACCTCAGTTTAAAAGCAGACGAACAAAACGATATAATTTTATGCAAGTATAATAATGTTAAACCGCCGCCGTTTCGAAAGAAAAAAAATAAAATGTCGAAAATATCAAAACGAAATTTGCATCTGTCAGACACGTCAGCCGACTGCCATAATACGTGGATATCACACGAGTAATATACATACATAATAATATCATACATATGCCGTCATAATATTATTATTGTCTGAGAACTGAAAAACATAATATTATTTAATAACGCTAATATAATGACAGTAGTGCACGTTAATAAATAACGAACAGTATCACAACATTATTTCCATGTACTGCGTGTACCGTTTTTTTTTTTTTTTTGATAACTTTTCGAATAGCAACGTAATAGAAACCAAATAACAATAATAATGATAACAAAGGTGTATACACACTCTATCGACATGATAACTAATTTTCCTGACCTTACACAACCCGCGAACGATGTGGACAATAATAGCGCCACGACAATATTATAATGTTATTATTAATGACCTTAAAAACATTAAAAATTTGCAAATATAACATAAAAATGACAAAAATATCCTTAAAAAATGACTTAAAAAAATTACAAATATTTGTTTTAAATCAATAAAAATATATTTTTTTTTAAATTGTACTCAATTTTATTATACAATTCACACATTTATCAAAGCTTATAAATTACTCAAAATATGAAATTAAAATTTAAAATTTGTATTTAAAATTAAATAAAAAAAATTCCGGCATTTCGAATATATTACGAATAAATAATAAAATTTAGATACAATACTTTCGACAACGACGACTGTAATCAGTGTGATAAAATCGGATAGGTACTAATTTTAGTTCGTGGTAATTTCAAAGTTTTATGTAAGTTATCGGCACAATGGTCGACAAGAAACGATTATTAGAAATGAAATAATGTGAAATCAGTAAAAATGACTAAAAATGTGGGAAAATGATCTAAAAATGAAAAATAAAAATTAGTTGTTCAGATTCACATGCTAATGAAACACATTTGTGGCCAGGAGAGCATCGTGTAAAAAGTTCCAAAAAAAAAAATGCAAAATGTATCAAATTCTGAGCCCTAGTTATTACAATTCTCAGCAATACGCGTGTGGTATAGGTGACGATATAATAACAAAAATGAGTATTATATAACGATAGTACCGATCGTAGGTACGCGTATTGTAGTAATATAATATTTCATTAGTATAATTCTAATATTATTTGCCGGACCGACAAAAGAGCCGTTGTCGTCGCGAATACGGTTATCGTTATTATTATTATTATTGTTATTACAACAATAACGCTCGACGACAAATATTATAATGTTTAATTTTAACGAGCGCCAGACGGTATTGCGTTTGTGTCGATGAATTGTTTTATTATTATTATTATTTTTTTCATGTCCCGAAACCGTTCGATACATTTAACGATTCAGTTGCTCAGTTGCGTGGTGCGATTTGGTGTAAAATTAAGTACCTTCTTATAGAGTCTTATAGACTTCTAATAGTACGAAATCAGTGTAGTTTGAAATTGTTATCATTTAAACCATACCGACCAGTTAGGTGTGCAAAACAAAATACATTTATTAAGAATTATTAAATACTCGTAAACAATTATTTTTAGTTTTTTGTGTTCTCGAGTTCGCTTAATATTTTCTTTTGTTTTCTTCTCTTTTCGTTTATTACAATTATTATTATATACACCCTATTCCGTTTACGAAAGGAATTAAATTAATCGAATGTGCTAATCTTTTTACTTCCTCTTTTTTGACCAAAGTTCCGGTTTGAGAATTTGAAATGTTTACGTCTGAACCAATTATACAGTTTGTCTTAAAGAGACATCATTTATTATCCGGTCTGATTTAATCAGATAGGACGACAAAGTTGAAATATAAACAGATAAAGTTTATGTGTACAGCATTTTAATACTTTTCCGGTATTAAATTAATACTTAGGTACGTAGTTACGTATATGTAAACATTTTTATGTTAACAGTTTTTTGAGCTGTAAACAGATAATAAAAATTTAACTCAATATGTTATTATTAGAATTTCCAACCTACACTTTGTTGTAACAATATTTAATACTTACACCTAGTATTAGACTTAAAATTATATGAGCTGGATAATTTTCCTCCATAAACCTTGCCTGATTTATTTCCGACATCACTGCAAAGGCCAGATAACTGTAGTAAGGACTTTTATTTTATTTTTTTCACTAGAATTCCTTTAACAAATTAATCGAATTCCAACAAATTTCTACGAAATGAAATAAAGAAAAATAGTTTTATTTTTGACGAATCGGAGAAAATGTAAATATTAAATTAATTTACATAAATAAAGTTTATGTATTAATGGTATTAAAAAGTTTTCAAATTTTAAACAACAGTGTATATTTGATACAATTATTATAAATTGGCACTTAATATCGATATAAAAATAAACCTTTAAAATTAATAAAAAAAAAAAAAACCATCACTTAACTTTTTTTCAATATATTTTTGATATCGTGTTATGTATTAAATGTTTTATCAACAACTAAAAAAAGAATAAACAAATTGCTATACTATTATGTCGATTTCAACATTTCTGTATTATTATATAAACATTATGGTTTAAATTAGTATTAATTATGAGAGATTTCGTGTATTTAATGGACCGAGATATATGCTTTAACGTAAAACTTTGTAGCTTTACTTTAAAATGCACTTACTTTAATTCTAGGTAGTTATCAAACGAATGAAACATATTGTAAATACATTCGTTATGTATAATAACGTGATAGTAACATAATAAATCACGTTGACATATTATTGTTATGTTTAGTAATAACCGAACAAGTTTAAACTATTTTGGGTGGAAATTTTGTCGAGATCTACGCGCAGAAGGTTATAAATTATTATGAATTATTCGGTTTTTAAACAAAGCTCTTCACGGATGTATGGTGTATGCATGTTGCATCGTAACATCAACAAAGAGCAAACAAAAAGGAGTAAAGAACATTTCTATATGAAAGTCATAACAGTAATGGTAATATCTGTGTATAATATTAAAGGGTCGTTTTTATATTTTACCCGCAGGAAGTGGCCGATGTTATACGCCTCCATACTGGATTGACCACTATCCGCCCTGTTTACTACCATGTCGTTATGTTATCGTATGAGTATATAGTTGTTTGCGATAAATCTTCAAAATCATATTCAGCTTATGAAATAATAATCTACAATCGCAATATGATTGCTGAAAAATGTTACCATGCGTAATAAAATATTAAACGTTTTATTTTATTCATAAACGAAACATGCTTCATATTATAGATGCCTCCTTATTGTGTCCGTGATATTATAGACTGCATCATTTTTCTAACTATTTTTTATGACAATCATAGCCTTTATCTGGGAAGACATAAATTGTTTTACTGTAAAAAAATAATACATTTAACGGGACAGTGTCTTCAACGCTAATATAAAATAACGGACGAGATGAAAAAAGAGCAATACAATTAAAGTGCATAATGTGCTCAAACTTTTTGTATTTTACTTTTTGATGGCAGACGTTTATATATATATTTTTTTTTTTTGCTAAGTGTAGTGAAAAGAGTAAATTCGTAGTGTAATAACATTTTGGGAATATCTTTATTTCAAAGAACACGTTAAAATTAATATACGCCAGTGCCTTTACATATTATAATATATATTATATTTATATAAATCATATATTATAATATTTGAGTTACATGATTTATGTTTTATGTAAAATAGAATATATCCATCACAGTTACAAGTATTCGACGGTAACTGAAATAGCTAACGTGATTTTGTGTGTTTGTATTCTGTCCATTTCGCGACAAAACACACATCATCAATAATTGTCTGTCCATGTCGAGCGGTAGTCGATTGTGGATTATAATAATTCATAACCAAGTCGAATATAATTTTTAACGAATATTTGAAACGGTCGTTCCATGATCTGAATTCGATTAATTACAGGTTGACATGATGTGCTAAAATTGTGATCCAGTAATTTCATATGAAATGATGTAACTACAGTGCCTTTACATGTATTTTACAATTATTAATTTAGCACCTGTTATTGGAAAATATTTGCTTTTTCTACGCCATATAATATTATGATATTTTTCGCGGGAAAGATTATTTTTATTGTTAAGAAAACTTCTTATAAACTAGTAATGACACAAACTCTAATTTTAATGATTGACTGTTTAACTTGACTTTTATTTTATTTTATTTTAATGAACCTAAATTGAACTTTAAACAAAAATTCAAAAGTGTCCAATATAAATAGAAAAATAATTTTCGTTATTCTTCAACAAACCAAGTTCAAATTTTGATTGAATATTAGTATGTTTTCAAAAAAACAAAAAAAAACACTGTTAGATGTATAATAATATTATATGGTTTGGTTTAAAAATTCTCAAATTTCATTACATCAGTATTAAAAATAACTGTCAGATGTTAATGATTATAAATGTATAATAATGTTCTACAGTATAACGATATTATAATATAAAATTATGTATACCGGATTCGTAGGAGAGAAAAAATAGTTAACTGTATATTATAATATATACACACTCATCAAGGATACCATCCTTATATTATGGAGAGTCACCCTCTATTGCTATACATGGGACGGTCATATATGGATAAAATATTATAATTTATATATAATATATAATATGTATATATCGTATACACACAGTACATTTTCCATTACACTTTTTGAACGTCATTCATTTGGTCGTCCCGGTCGCGACGTCCCCTTTGGGGATCGCATCATTAAACATTATTGTTGGCTTCATTATTTGTAATATATTTCAAGTCGGTATACGTTCTGGTGTGAAAGTTTTTCTCCCTCCGAGCGCCGCACGTTATTCATTTTGCGCGTAAAATTGAAACGTTTCATAGGTCATAGTATTTTTCTCTGTGTTTACACACTAGTGTTTGTTTGTTATTTTTTGTATGATAATAATTATCATAAATCATCATTAAGAACGTAGAACGTAACATAACGACGTGTAGATGAACAAAATATATATATGTATACTTTATTATATGATATAATTATTGTCTTCCAACATACAGTGTTAGGTGTTATAATATAATATGTATATGAATTCTGAAAAATTCAAGTATAATAATATACTATATCCATGTGTTGCAATATTTATAAAAACGAAAATAATAAAATACAAAACTTAAAGTTTTTGATTAGAAAATAAAGTATTATTAAGTTCGTATGTATTCATATTTTTTGGTTTCATTGAGAAAATCTTTAGAAATAAGAACAAATAACGATTATAATAAAAAAATTAATTTCATTAAAATTAAGTATGACTTTAAAAAAAAAAAAAAAACAATAATAAAAATATAAAACCTTAGAATAACCGCAACAAAAATATGTAATACATATCTTATCCCTATAATGTCTATGACATATATTGTTTTCGCTTTAGACGTTTTACGTCGATTTTTCATCAACTGTTTTGTTTTTTTTTTTTCAAATTCTCTTCTTTACACGTAATATACACTCCTGTGTACTACCATGGAATGCAGTAATAAGTGTAATATATACAGCACGTGATCACCGTAGTATTTATTTTCATTGTATAAATGAAGGAATGAAAAAAAGTTTACCGTGCCGCGCTGTATCAGTACTAGAGCAACTCGGCGTAGAAACGTCACAAGATTAATCGTATCAATTCGCCGAGGTGTCGTTGAAAGACAGTTTTTGCTTGCCACCCGGGAAACTTTCGAATCACCACCACGTCGAAGGATTACACACGTATAGTTATAACGGTGGTACGCCGTACTGATCGCGCTAAATGTATTATATTATTATTATTATTATTACTGTGATAGGCTTTTTATTTTTTAGTGATTGTCGTTTGAAAAACACCACTGTTCTGTTGTAACATATAATTATATACTTGAAAACGCCCATGGTGCAATGTCGCAACCATGATATACTTAATAAATTGGATAACTCACGCCATCTTTATATAATATTAAATGCAACAAATGAAAAAAAGCAAATCAAGCAAAGCCTCGACGACGCCACCGAGTGATATACCGTTGGGATTTCTTCCCCTATGTCATGTAAATGTCATTAATATTGAGCTTGGATGTTATTGCAATAAAAAAAATAAAAATAAAACAAGTAAAATATCGATTGCATCTGTACCACACGTAATAATAGATACAAACTAAACTCAGTTTTACTTGAACATTTTTATAGAATTTTATTTCATAAGTATACTTTTTCGTCATAAAAATATAACCAATCAATAGATTATAGACAGCTGCTCAGCACATTATAAATTTAATGATTTGACAATAATTATTTTTATGTTTTTTTATTCAAGCGTATTTTTAATAACACCGTATAAACTACATTTTTTTTATCTTCTATTACTTTTATTCATATACTTACCTAACGTTTATCAAATAAAAAAAAAAACTAAACTAATAATAATAATTTATACACCTATAGTACTATTTCATCGCACATGATCATATTGTATTACTACAACTGGTTATGTCACTCGAAGTTGAAAATTCACTATATTATTTTACGCGTGTGTAGTGACACATTCGAAGACATAGTCAGTATATTATTATCATAATTTTTGCAATCATAATTTATAGAATATTAATAATATGAAAATAAACGTTCAATACATAAAATAGTATATCCGTGGATTATTTGTAAATTATTATAGTTAATATACTAGTTAATAAGAGTGATAAAACAAATTTGTTGAGCTGGGCTAACTAACAATATAAAGAATTTAACCCAGGTATTATTTATATGGGATATTATTTTATCCACATATTATAACTTGAACGTTTATGGCATCTTCTGGAACTTTTGGGATCTAAGTCATCCAAAATCGCCCCTCTCAATCACGCTCGTGGTCATATATTTTACCGCGAAAGCGATTCGCCGCTTGCGATTCCATATAAAATTGTAGATGTGGTCGAGCAGCAAGCAGAGGGTTTCTAGAGTTATAATAGCCCAGTCTTATACACTCTTAAACGGTTTTGTGAAATGACGTCGTATTATCGGTACGATACAATAATCATTAATCATTTTTCTAAATTGAGTCAGTGGCGAGATGGTGACGGGGCGGGTAGTCCTGGGACGCAGAATAACGAACATCTCGGACGGGCAGTACGGGTCGCTGGACGAATTATTGGCTTCCATACTATTTTTAACCCGTCCACCTCCCAGCACAACACTATAACAATATATAACTTCTAATCTATAATACAATCTACAGTAAAGTTGCACTGGTATGTATGTAATAATATAACGTGCGCACGACGCGTGTTCTGTATTGTTATACAATAAAGATGAGCTCCATGACCGATATTCGTTCGCGCGCGCAGTACGGCTCCACACACATCACAGTATTATGTAATTTTATATTATTTGGTGGGCATACTGCTGCTGATTAACATGACGTATGACCAGTAGACCGGAAATCGTCGCGTGTCCGGGTCCCAACGAAGGTTGATGAGTAGCGAAATTTGGAAACCTGAACGTTCCGATTGATTCAATACGGCTGTATACACGAAACACGCTCATGAGTACTCACTGCGTGTATGTATTTACTACTTGAGTCATGATCACTAGTATACATTTCGCGCACCTGGTTTAACGCACTTTTCGGACAAGCGGTGGGCGAGATTCGACGACGAGGCTTCCAACGAATCTCAATAATTAAAGCAAATAATCAAGTCAAAGATAAACCTCCACTTCCACCCTCCATTAAAAAAGCCGTCTTTTTTATTTTAACGAACGGCCGTTGTTTAATTTCCAATTTGCGATTTCCCGTTTTTGGTTCGACACGAAAATATAAATAAATATAAACCGACGTGCACGCAAAAGTATATATATATATATATATATATATATATGTATGTATGTATGTATGTATTGCATAATTAATTTCGCAATTTGTTTACCGGAAATGTGTTCACTCCGGGTCATCTCCCCCAAAAAAAGGGGTAACGAATAATAATAATTAATAAAATACGAACAATCGATTTTCTCAGAAAAAGTCTGTGTGCGTTCTCTGTTTTTTTTATTTATTTTTTTTTTTTTGGCGAGAAGCAGATGGAGCTAGTTGATACACCAAAAACTAAAAAGGTCGTATTATATTTTATTATTATATTCTGTTGGATTTGATTAAAATCCCAATGCAACTGTTTGGCCAGAACGAAATCATGCAGCAGTGGGAAGTATAGACAGTGGCGCGTTATTGTTCTCGAAAAAAAATACTTGGAGTGTATTTCGTTTACGGGGTGAAACATACAATTTTGCTTTCATCTTTTGTTGTTCGCGCGGGCGAGTATTGTGCAAAGCCAAAACCATTCGTTTTAATTGTTGGCCTTTTACCAGATGACGGTGCGTGAAATTGATTCCAAATTCTCACACTGCACATCAGGCAAACGAGCAAGCATACACACACACAAAAATGCACAAACAATCGTCAGAAAATCCGAATAAATCGGTTTTTTTTTTCTTTAATTAGTATTGTAATTTAGCATTTAATATACACAAGTCACGTATACCGAACCCCTAGACTATATCCGTTCCTATATTTATATAATATAATATGCTAGAATACTACGGTTACAGATCGTATCTGGAAATCGTTTAAAACTTATTTATTTTATTCACCATTCGATACAACCCGTTCCCCGTCGACACAGTACGTTTTTAGCGAAAATTCGAGCATTTTACGAATACCTAAACACCTGGATAATACGAGTTACGACGACACTAGCAGACCGACTACCGAATACAAAAGATTTCTTTTGAAAAATAAATAAAATAACCAATTTTATTAGTAATCCTTAACGATCCGAGTTTACGGGACGTAAACGACGATCCAAGCGGATTGTAATATACTTACATACTCAATTTAACATGCTATACAATAATATTCACATTATATTACATTATTATAGTACGAGTATTTAAGATAATGAAACGACGAAATTAAGCGTTTTCCATCACGTGGCTTAATCAATTTGTGCATTTGGTTGACTCTAAAAGTAAAAAAAGTACATAATGCCGATTTGGATAATATTAGTTACAATCGTACATCGTGAATTATGATTATATAATATGAAAAATACATTATGGGTGTGTATGTTACGTAAATTCGTCTCCAATTGTTTCAAAATTTTCCACAATAACAGATAAGCACAATAGTTTTATACGCATGACGTACTCGATATATGAACTTATTTTATAACCTTAACATTATTACTATTTAATATTTAGCCAATACATTGTAATATAAATAAAAGAAAAAAATTGTATTCGCGCCCAATAGTTATGATTATGAAGGTTATTATTTTTCTGTAAATAAAAAATAAGTTTCATAAGTGGTATTTAAAAGTTTAGTCACTTGTTATAGATCAATCATTAAAAATTACAATGGTTGTTTTTAATAGTATAAAATATCAAATAATGTCGTATTATTGATATTATACATTACATTGGGTTATTCACCATACATACTTACACCATTTTTCCTTTAATAATGTAGTTGTTTTAAATCAGATATTTGCAATTTTTAGATATATCCACTTTAAAAATATATTTTAAAATTTTTGAGATCTTTTGTATTAAGGTAAAAATATGCAAATTTCTGTTATTTTTTCAAATGAGATTACCACTTTTCTACTGTAAATTATTTCGCAGATAATTTTTCTGTAAATGTTGAAGCATCGAGATCAAAATTCAAATAAGTATATTTTGAATTATTGAACTAAGGTTGATAGGTCTAAGTTTGATTTTGATACATCAACATTCTCAGAAAATGTGTCTGATAAATAATTAATAACAGTAAAAAGGGGAGATTCTTCGTTTCAAAAATAGAAGTTTATACCTTCACAGGAAACTCCTTGTAATTAGTACAAAAAACTTCAAGACTTTGAAAATGCGGTCTGTATAATATTTAAAAACTACAAAAACCAGATATCATGTATTCAAATTAAAAATTTATATTTCGTTTTGATTAATAAAATAGTTGTCTAATTACTTCGATGGTAAATTTAAAAAAAAAAAACTTGCTATATTATAATAAATTTAAACATTTTCAATAGTTATATTAACTAACTAAATTTCGATTGTTAGATTGTATAATTATTATTATAGCTATTTAATATTATTTAATATTATTCGATTATATCGAATCATTAAGTATTAAAAACGAAACAGAATTTTGTACATTATCACAATAATATACAAATGTATAAAAACCTATCAACTAATTCGATTTTTTCTTGTGTGGTAAAGTTTACTGAAATTCAAAAGTATCGATGTGTTTATTGGTGGACATTGCGTTTGTCTAGACAGTCTGTTTCCTTTATTTCGGTTGGCCAAAATCTCATTTACGCGCAGCGAAGTTAACATGACCGCAAGTTATAGAAGCGAAGAATTGTTTTTCCGGACATACATCGCTGTATAGTTTTGGAACTTTATCAGACAGAGGTATCTTGGAGGCGCTTTTAAACTTAGTTTCAGTATGTTACTCCGCAGTTGTCTTTTGGTCTGATAGAACGAGATTTTGTGGTTAATTGTATTAAAACAATATAATAAGTCATTGTCATTTAATTCAATGACTACCGAATGTCTCCACGCATGCACCGGAAATATTCTGTATAGGGATGGTGAATCAAAAGTCTACAGTAAATTATTTAATAGATTAGAGAAAACCGAATGCCGCACTTTAATATAGTAGTTACGCATAGTGGACGATCGTTTAATTTGCTGTTATTGGGACGAAATGATGATTTATCGATTTTATTGAATTTAAAATCAATTTTAATTCTTTCATACTCGCCAATCAGTGTATTTATACAAACAACTTTTCTTTATCTTTGAATCAATGTTCTGTACCTGATGAGGTACACAATACAGCTGTATACTATTTGTGACATTATAAATAGCTTACAGAAAATCGTATACGGAGCAGAAAACTATTGTTTTGTCATTTAATTCGATATAATATCGCTCGATAACTTGTGCGTATATCTTTTTTACAAACGTTTGAGTGCTAATTGTGTTTCTGATGATTATAATAATTTGATAACGATGAAGAATAATAATAAAAAAAAAAAAAAAAAAAAAAAAAAATGATAAACGAACGCCTAACGTCGTCGAATAAAACAGAAATACATATAACGTTATCGTACACGGACAGCGGCCCACGATATACCTCCTATGTTTTGTATATTCTCAGCGTATTATAACAAATATCCCAGAAATTGCGCACAGTAGTATTATAATACTCGTTTTGAGTTATATCGTATTATGACAGTTTGAGGTTAATAGCGGCGCACATCTAATACTACGTATACGTATTCGCGGCGATTGCGGCAGATATCCCGTAACCGTTCGAATGTATATTAAGCTGACCCGCGAAACACAATGCATCACACACGTACAATGCATTTATCCTACCTACTTGCGATTTCGTTCTGACGCACTCAGTTTAACTCGGATTTATCGCTCGCGGTACATATTATTGTGATATTGTTTGAATGTTAATCCCGCGAGCGCGTTCGTTGTGGGTCAACGAATCGCTATATATATATAACTATACGTTCGCCGAGACTGTCTGCGCGTACGCCCCGGCGGACGGTACAACGCCTTTTGTAGAAGTGGTCTCCTACAGCCCAGTGACGACTCTATATATATATATATATTATGCACGCCGACGCGTGTACATCGTACATGTATAGTATTATAGAGAGGCTATCGTGTGAGGTCAAATTATTCACATGCCAGTAAACTAGCTCGCAAGTAGTTTTGGTGCTGCGAATCGGAAACCTTTGATATTGCGGATATATATTGGACGACTCGCAGTTTATTTGCAATGTACATAATGTGTGTGTTTGTGATATGTATTTGCATACCACGAGGTGGTGGTGCGAGTCTGTTGCGGGCAAATAATACGGTGTATTTTCGAATATTATCGTATCGGATACAAATCATTGCATCGCCGATTGCGTTTTCGAGAACTGTACCGCGCTAAGGTTATGGTTTTAACGTTCTAACATCTGTTTATGGAGTACTGATCTTTGACGTTTGTATATTTCTAAATGCACCACACGTCATGTTCCCCAGTCTGTTATTAGAATTTTTATTTTGAAATATTGTTTATAGATAACATGTGCAAAATGCATTGTACACACATTTTGCACTTAATAATGTAAAAACAAATCGCCGTAATCGTAAATGATAACTATTTATAATACGACAAAAGTACATTTTTCCACTTATTTTTGACGACTGCATTATAATAATGGTGCCGGTCGGTCGGTGCGAATTTGTTAACAGGCCAACTGTACGTCCAACAACATCGGATTTAATGACACTTCATTTGACGGCTCTTCTTACACAAATAATGGGGAGTTAAAGATTGGATACCACTAGACATTTTGTCGAAGCAACGCTCGACAATGTATTTTAATGAGCACTTATTCCGTACCTTTTGAATAATAGTAGATGTTATTAACCGTAGTCGTATCTTTCGGTTTGTCAGTTAAATTATTTCTCCAAAAAAATCACCGAATATCCATGATGATTATGCGCTGCATTGTAAACGTAGACAATTAACGGGTCAAAAATGATATGCTACGCGCAACTACTAGGTTATTGGCGTCCCGCGAAATACGGTCGTTCTAAAAAACAACATGTATCCAAAAAAAAAAAAAAAAATAATAAATACTAATATGGTTAATTAGATTAATTAGATTATATTGATGTATGTGTGTCAACTGCAAAAAAATTATGTGAAATGTTTTTTATTATTCTGTATAATATTATACTTTGACGCATTCATTTCCTTTACATTTTTTTTTACACCATACGTTTATTTAGGAGACAAAGTTATTTTGTACGTAAATATAATAAATTGTCTTAGTAGGTAACCGACAAAAAGGACTTAATTTATGCAATAATACGTAGAACGTGAAATAATTAAAAATTATAGGAAATTTTTTCTGTTTAATAAATCACCTTATTATTAGATGGTTTTTACTTATTACAATATTTATGTTTTATACCAAAAACGAAAAAAAAACAAGAATTACTAACGTACTACTGAAACTTATTAAAATTAAAATAGTATGCAAACTAAACAAATAAATAAATTAAAAATACACGGATAATCAAAATTTATGGTTTTTTATTAGAAAACAAAGTTCAGGTTATTATATTATTATTTATTTTAATAATATGTTCAAATTAAAATTAATATGCAAACTAACTTTTGGTATATTGATTGTTGTTGCTTGGTTATGAAAAAATATTTTTATCGATTGAATATTATTTTACCTAGTTCAAAATAATGAATAGTTTTTTCATCCATTTTTGTAGTAACAGAGGAAAATTATATTACCTAAAAACAAAGTTAGCAGAGATACCAAATGTATATTTTATTTATGACGGAAAGCTACAATTGTGTTAATATATTTCTTTTATCTAAATATAAGTTTGTAATACTGAAAATAATAGCTTGGGTTTTTTTTTTTTTATAGGAAATATTAACTTTGTTACGTACAATATTAATGCTTGTCATTTTTTTTTTTTTTTTTATATTCTGAACCCAATGGTACAATATGATTTATTATTTATTAATATTGAAATACACTGCTATATGAGCTAAAATATTAATTTAATATTTGATTGAAAATATTAAATGATACGAAAAAATTCGTTTGCAAAGATGTCATCGTCACGTAGTAAATTATACAGTAGTTTTTACATTAAAATGCGCCGGGTTCCTTGTACAGTATTATATTGTATCTATAAATAAAAATTGTCGCCAAGGAAGATGGCTATTTCGTGATACCGTCACCAAGACGGAGACGGTTGTTGATTAATTTTCTCTGGACTTATAAATATATATATATATATATAACAGCGTTTCGATTACTCGAGTGTAAAGCAATATTCAGCCGGGTGCTTTAACTCGCCAAAGGCCGTTTAGCGAAAATGTCCACTTACCTAAAGTGGGCACGGTCAAAAGTGTTTCTAAAAGCGTCCCGCAGTATTATAGTGTCGCCGTTCCGTTTTCGAAGGACCGTCAATTAAATCGCTTTGGACAGCTGCTGCCACGGAACGACGCGACGCGACGACCAGCGCCGATTTCCTACAAACTCATTACGCCAAATCAAACTCGACTTCGCAAAGTCGTTTCCCCGACGGCGACGCCACGTTGGTGCAAGGCAATACTTTATTGCAGCACTCCGCTACCAAAACCGAACCGCGCGTCCCAAGTTTTTAATCATTATTGTATTTTTCATTAAGAGTCTTTTTTTTTTTTTTTCGTACCAATGACGCTCCCCACACTATATGGGCGCGCCTGCCAGCACGACACAAAAAACTACGCAGGACTTGAGTCGGAAAAATAATACCAGCAAAATAATATACGCAATAGAATATATAACAGAAAACGAGTTTTTCCGTGAAAAAAAATTCTTAATTACCGCCGCACGCGCCTCTATCCGGGGACAGAAAATTCACGGCACTCTCGGACAAATTACTAAGAAATAAATTAAATCTAAAACAGTACATAATCGATTTTCCTATTAAATTCAAACTCGTATAAATTAATATGAAGCGATTTTCACGCAGTCAGCGTACACTTTTCTCCGGACAATAGATTGCGACGATATAATTATACGAATAGTTTGATTTTTTTGTTTTCGAGTCATGAAAAAAAGAAAAATCATTACCTAATTGTTTATGCGTATTATTTTGAAAAATCAGTTAATAAACTTTGTGCGTGTACACACATTAATATGTACGTTCAGGGTGCACACTGCATAGCGGGTGGTCTATATTATGAAAATCTTCATAACTGCGATTCGGTCTCGACATTTTCTGATTTTTCCTTTTGATTCCGCCTACTAGAAGGGTCGACTGACCGCCGAAGGAGCCACTGAAAGGATCGCAGGGTGATTCGAGTATTGTTTCTGGCTCCGGGGGATTGTTCAGTGACGTTTAGATTGCAGTTTACACCGTCGCCGACCATGGCCCGGCAACGTCTTTAATTACACGATGTTCCACGAGAAGGGCTTTGGCCACCTTTAATAAACATGTAATTTCGTCCGGGACGTGGTTCATTGAACAAAAGATGTGCACGTTTCTCACAACACTCACAGCATCCACCCCACTATCACTATGGTCTACGATGTTTTGTGCCAAAGGCTATGATCTTTTCAGGGCGCTATATTAATCGCCTCGGGAAACCCGAACGTAATGCACTTGATGAGACATGCTAAGAGACGACAAACATAGAGTTATTTTTTGTACTCCTTGGTTGACGAGAATCGCATTTTATTGAATATAATCTGTTTTACTAGATAACCACATTTCGAACAGTAATAATACGCATGTAGGTTAGGAATTGTTTCACGGTTGAATGTTTAAAGTTTCATTATTTCGTAGCTCTGAAACACGCGTGTATATTCATTTCCACCAA
Organism: Rhopalosiphum nymphaeae; assembly: GCA_036289425.1. Lineage (NCBI taxonomy): Eukaryota > Metazoa > Arthropoda > Insecta > Hemiptera > Aphididae > Rhopalosiphum > Rhopalosiphum nymphaeae. Next base: position 6,662,726 of record JAZAQC010000017.1, read on the forward strand.
CATTCTACAATTATAAATTTTATAAATTATAATATAGTAAAAGTTTCTCGTGAATTCATGTAAACTATTTTACCCTTTTAACGTGGCTAACATAATTAAACTGAAATCGAATATGCTCAGCCATACTAAAATACCTTATTTATTTATCATTGCATATTTGTTGTGGTTAATTTTAAATTTAAAAAATACGTGGAATTACAATATATAATTACTACAGAATATTATATCATTGGTTATAAATACTATAAATGATTGTATTATAAAGGTTATATAATTTTATATAATACACGGTCATTAGTTGTATTCATAACATGATACATATGCATCGACTATTTTTATTAAAAACTATTTTAAATGTCAATATATTTTTTCGATTCAATGGACCTATAACTATAACAATTGTATTTATTGTATAACAATGTACATATATAGTTAAATCATATTATTTGGAAATAATACTAATTAAATTAAAATAAAATAAATAAGAATCTCTAAATAGTATAATATTTATAAATTAACAGTTGAAAAATTACACTGCATATCTGAAGCGAGTTTAAAATCTGTTAGTTACAGTTTTTGCACCTCCTTATATTATTGTTATTAGAAAAATAAAAAATAAATCATATACATAGTAATAATATTATTTGTAAACTATTTTAACACAGTTGATTTTACAGAAAAAAATTAAAAAAAACATATTTGAAAATAATAACATATCCACAAATAATGATTGTGTAATGTGATATAGGTATTTATCCATCAATTATTATTATTCAAGTGATAGAATTCTATACGTAATTAATTAATTAAATACATTAATTTTAAAAAAATGAGAACAAAACATAATATCTAGCAGCTATAGTTATAATTGGAAACAAACCAATATGGTTTTGATTTAATTCATTATTTGAAAAGGTATGAGATAGAAAAAAAAATATATCATATGTGTGGTTATATTTTATATAAAAAAATGCTAATATAGTATATCGTAAAAAATGATTGAAGAAAAACAATAAATAGAAATAATTAAAAAATATATAAATTAATAACGTACCTATATGAAGTGTAGACTGCATGTTCTGTTACAGGTTCAGTTCATCAATAATATTATTATTATTAAACAAGATATTATATTATGAAAATACAAATAAAATAATTACGATAAATAACGCTATTCTCGTCAAATACTCAATATTATAATATACACGTAATTCAAAAATATTTTTATCGAAATATACACGATGTTAATGGTGACAATGGATGGTAATACATTAATATCATATATTAATTTAATGATGAACAATACATTATTATACAAATTATGAAAAAAAATATTTCAGAAAAAACGAAAATGTTATTCATTACATTAAAAAAATAATGTAAATATTACTTACCGGTGTATCGATAAGTATACCTGTACTAAATGATTCTTTTAACCATTTAAAGTGACAATAAATTCAGAATCTAAAGACTATTGTTTGATACGTGAATCCCCAAAGATGCATAATCCCTATTTTCTATTATACATTTTTTTAATCCTTTTATTATACCAAAAGGTTTTGAAAAAATTACATAAATTAAATAAAAAATACTAAAAAGATAATGTTTTTTTAAAAAAAAAACTTATAAAAAATTAGTATTTACCTTTAAACTAATTCCGCTATATTCTATAAATTAATGTAGTCAAAATAATGAAATATAATAACTATTATTGTCAAGATAAAATCAAACTTCAAATTGTAATCAACATTTATATTTAAATTATATTAGGAAAATGTATTACACCTTTGTTATGAGAAAAACAATCGATTACTTAATTCTGAGGTAGCCAGAAACTTATATTATAATTCAATGCAAGTCAATATTATGTAGTCATTTATGTCAAGTTTTATAATATACCCAATAATTTTTATTATAAATAGAAAATATCATATTGGTAAAATTTCAAATATCTATTTAGTTTAGTTTAATGTCGTCGTGACATAATTTTTAACCGGGAAATAGACGAAACCTCGACGAGACAAAATAAATGATTATTGTTGATAATTTATAGAAATTAAAACAACACAATTACTGAGATATAAACTGTATAACAAATATTTGTTGATGCCATTAAAAAAAATATTTAAATTACATTTCAGGCCACCAGATTTATTTTACATCAACTTTTCATCTTTTGCGACCCCACGTGAAACTTTTATTCACCTAAAAATTCAAAATAATAATATTTTTTACCAAGTGTTTTTATTATTGCAATTCGTTACGTTTCTTTTATTCGTTTCCCGTACTCTTTTTGCGCTCTTGCACGATTCACTCTTATCTTGTAAAGGGTAGTTTGCTTATTGTTCATTCGACTTCAGAAGTTATAAAACCGTAAATACATAACTTAAAGAAGTCTCCTATTAATTTTAAACACAATCTAAAGTTTTCAAACTAATTTTATTGTATTCTACACAATTAAAAATATGATATTTGTTCAGTATGTATATTATACATTAATCTGTCGTGGCCTTAATCAGCTGAGTACCTATATTTATCAATTTAATAGAATCTCAAATTAAGATATTTTATTCGAGGCATTGTCAATAATTAATTAAAAATATAACACCGAGAACAAAAAAAAATAAAAAACAATAGCTAATTAAAAATCATAATTATGTTATAATGATATGATTATAGTATATAATCGATTTATTATGTTTATTAAAAATATTTTTATACTAATCGACATTATGATATTCCTAAGATTCATAAAAATAAATTATAATTTTTAGGCAAGTTTTTATATCAGCTATTTCCGTTGGCATCAACATTCAGTTATAATTAATAATGTTTATTTGTAGAAAATAAACAGAAATAACGTATTTATCACTGTATTTTGAGGTCACTTAGTTATTTTAATTTATTGTATTATAATATCAGCGTAGTATAACAATAAATATATGACATACCTTTTATTTTATAATTTAGTGTTCAGCGTACTTATCACAATAAATTCAAATTTTAAAATATTTTATTAACGATATTATCAGTTAAATATAACTTGTGTAGTTTTAATTTTTATTTAAATTACTTCAAAATTATAAAATTACAATATGCAAAAGGTTAATGTAAATTTTACTCCTTTTAACGTAAAGTTTGATCACAAAGTCTCATAGTTTTCAACAATAAGTTTGGTACAACTTTTTTGTATTCAATATACATCAATACATTTAAAGTCAGTTTCATTGCAAATTAAAAATGTAAATTATTTATTTATGATTAATTTCAATTAACTCTAGAATAACAATAATACAATTAGGATTTTTGAATAAAAAGAGCATTATAATTTACAATACACTCATATTATAAACGACTTACAAAGGATACATATACTCCTTAAATTAAATAATATATTTTATTATTAATTTCTTTTTTTTATTATTGTATATGTACTACGTAATTTTTCATTTTGTTCTAGATATTTTTTTCTAACTTTTAATTATTAACAATTCATAATTATTCTAAACAATTAATTTTACTAAATAAATTCGAATCTAACTATCCTATTTTTATTTAATTTTTTTTATTTTGAAATATTACTTTTATTAAGTCATACAATCATATTATATAACACTATGTATTATAAATATAATTTATACAATATGATATAAATAGAATATATTTAATAGTAAAAGTTCAATTAAGACTTATACAAAATATATATATTTATCTATAAATTATTATTGTTACTATTTTTTTCATGTGACATGGTCTAAAAATACTATTGTCTATTGTTAACGCAATGCATATAAATTATCGACATGATAAGTAAATATTATAATAAAAATATAAAAACAATATTTCTTAGATTGTTATAGAGGTTATTTGCTTAAGAGAATAGTTTAAAAAGAGATTTCACAGAAATGACCCGTTGTCCTAATGCGAGACAAATAATCCACATCCAGAGCCACGGCCAAGAAACAACTGTTTCGGTGCCAGCTAACGATTTCGTTATGAGTACAGTTTAATAACAAAAATGTTAATTTTGGCTTGAAATCGATACTTACAATAAACAATTTTAATTAACATTTTCTACAGCGTATAGCTAAGAGAAAAAACGCAAAACGACTAACTATAGCCGTGAAAATACGGTTTTAGTTGCGTTAACGATCGAAACAAACAATTTTATACATCGCGGTATCAATTCCTATTGTAATAATGATAATTTGCACCAATATAATAAGACGTACGTACGTGGCTTTTCTTTGTGTGTAGCGTTCAACTCGCCCCATCAAATTGAATTAGCGTTGAGCAGTGAGAGAGTGGTATTCCGAAACTCACTAGTATGAGATCTAATAATGCAGTGTATATAACGATCTGCGTCTGACATATCGTGTTTGACAAATTTATATAATATATATTTAAGTGCATATATACATAAGCAGTTCAATTTAGAACCACGTTATGCCATTATTCGTAAATGGTATATCAACCATCAAACTTACGACAGTACCAGTACGTTAAATTGTAATAATAATAATAATAATAATAATAAAAAAAAAAAAAATGTTAGCGCAACCATTAATTTCCCAAGGGTGGTCTTGAATACCTATTTCTGTTTTGTACCTATTCTCATGTAGGATGCTTCTCTCTCGACCTACGCTCATATACATAATTAGTATGAGACCAAATATGGTATTCATACACACACACACACACACACACACACACTCACACTAGTAAAAATACACACAGAGAAGAACAGTGTATATGATCAAACATCAAACACAAGTAAGGACAAAGAAAAAAATGTCTTAAACACGATTATCTATTAAATACTTGCAAGAAACACAATAGTCCATTTTCCCGATCAATATCTTTTGTAGCCATTCAATAATATACGTTTAAAACTTATGATCGACTAAGAATTTTTAGATGACCGGCTTATACTATAGAAATGTATATTATTATATTTTAAATTATATATTGATGTTTTAGTTTGTTCGCGTCGCAATACTAAACATACTTACATTCAAATTTAAGCTAACAGCTTACTGTTTTATTCTAATAATTACTCTATTATATAAATTCTATCAATATAACATATAATTTACAACGCTATAAAATACTGTGTTGTAAAATAATATTTTTATAACTTTATAGTATTATATATTATGTCACATCGAATAAAATCAAACACTCACTATGAATAATTAAATTAGGCTCGATTGAGGCGGTTTTGAACCTAGAAACAGCCCTTTATGTGGTTTATACGACCGACTCACAAATAATGTCGCGTCAAATTTTATGAAGACCAAAATGTCCCAGAACAGTTGTTTTTACGACTTTGATTATTATAATATTATTTTTCGAAGAAGTCACGCAACAGTACGATCATAATATCGCTACATTCAATTTTTTAATGCACAATATGTGTACTCGTGAGTCACAATAATATTACACTATAATAGTATAATATTATTAATTTTATCAGTTTGTTTTCATCTGAGTTTGGTCTTTTAGCTATGCCCACTGAAACGTAGATTATCACATTTGACGATAATATCACTGTCAGTTAGCGCATAATTGTATTTAACACGTGCTCACTATACTCACGCTTTGCAAAAATGTCGGTGGACGTTAACGTTTTAAGTACATTTATAGTAATCAAGTATATGAATTAGTTTTAATATATTTATATTTTAGTGTAATAAGTCATTAGCCGTTATTTTTGTTTTTATTTATTTAATGCATAATCTATATAATAGGTGATAGTGCAATGAGCGAATGAGCTGAGCGAAATATTGTGTAAATTAATATTTACATTGAACAACTTGATTACTAAAGATATGGTGACACTACAATCTTTCGAACTTATTATAATTGTAGAGACGTAGAGTTATAGGTATACCTATAGTAATTCATACTTATTGGATAATATTATATTTTTTAATTTTAATTAAGTTTCTAAAATAAAAGAAAAATAAAGTCACATTATTTTGTTCACAATTTATGACCTATATGGCTATATGTGCCTATAAATGCTGTATTTTTAAAAATATATTTTATAAAACGTCAATGACTTTGGTGTACTTTTTCCATGTACATTTGCCTTGATATTACAAACTATAAGTGAATTAATTTAACTGATCTTTTAAATAACTCGCCAACAGCGGTTTTTTTAGAATAACAACTATTTTTTTCAAACGATTTCGGAATTCTAATACTTCGACCGTCGTTGATTTCTTGCTAAAATTGTTATTGTACCGGTAACCCGCATAAGTATATAAATACACCTGTTTGATGATAATAACAGTAGTTAATAATCGGGTTTTCTGGGAGGTAACAATAAAGCTCCCCTAAAGACGTCCTAAATTATTTCGAACTATAATGTAATATAGTGGCTTTGAGCCCCAAATCCTCGGAGGAACGCCCCGAAATTAAAGCCCGCACCATACCCTACAATAATAATATGCGTATTGCTTATTCAACACGAATATGAATATTGTCAAGTATTTAGAATAACGTCATGTCAAATATTGTATTTCAATTTATTCACAGCGGTAAGCGTTTGAATTGGTTAATTTTAGTTATTCGTACCGTAAAATAATCACAGGTCGTGACGTACGAGAACGACAATGTTTCGCGCGGCTACGCGGGAAAGAAAAAACAAAAAAACCGTCCGTCGAAACGACGTGTCGAAATGGAGAGCGGTCGCGTTATCTTTGCGCCGCAAGGATTTACCTACATCTATATATATATAACATCGACAATCGTAAAATAATAGCATTTAAAGTAGCCGGCTGCCCATATTGATTTATCGTTCGCAACGTCAAAGTAGAGTTCTCCGAACACGCAAGACTTATATACATATATACATATATATATTCATACAATTATTATGTGTAGGTAATATAAACGTATTACCTATTTACCTATATTATTATTATATCACTATGTCATACGGTGCGGTGCGACACACACTTTCGCTGTACTCGACTGTGTTTATTTTTTTTCGCTCTGCTTTAATATTATGTATCATATAATAATCGATTAAAATCACGACCGCACGTTCTCCACTTCTACCGTCGTTCGTCCGGTGTAGTTTTACGCCGATATTACCTCGAAAAAACACCACCAGTCGTCTTCGCGCCCGCGGGTCAACTTTCGAGCGCGTTTGACGATCGATATTCGTATAATATGATATCGTGTGCTATAATGCGTTAGGTTAGCCGCAGTGGCGCCAAAATATATATTTACCCATGACAATAACGTTTTCACATGTGAATTTAGTAAGCAGGGAATCTGCCCCTTTGTCATCGAGCGTACAAATTTACATTAACCTAACCTTAGTGGGTGTCAACATTTTCGCGTAGAGGAGGTGTTTAATGTCACGGGTGTAATTTTGGACTTGAGAGCCATTGGATTTGTGCCGCGCCCGACTACTTGTTTACGGGTTTTATCATCCACGCGTGTATACCCCGTAATTGGTGATTTGTCGCCAACGCGAAATGGCACTGCGATACGTCGTGCTAGTGGCGGTCGATGCGAAAAAAGCGCCTATGACGAATGACGTTATAATTGACTGGTTGAAATAAGCAAACAAAATCGCGATAAAGCGAAATAGCTCGACCAGCGGCGACCGAAGGATTCACATTGTGTGTGTGTGTGTGTGTTATGTACAGCAAATGCAGTTTACTCCCGACGCGTCCCGTCTCCGCGGTGTGACGACGAACAAAAAGCGAGGCACGTGAAAAATCCTCGCCGGACATAAACCTATTATTCTTGTTATTATGGATATTATTATTATTATTATTATTATTTGGTTGCACTTTGCGGCCACGTAATAAAATAGTCATCAACCTCTGTAGCGTTATTATTAGACGCCTATAAAAATATGATATTATAATGACGCGTATTACGGTGGCGACGTGAAACGCACTGATTGATTATCGTTCCGGTCCGGTCCGGTGTCTTCAAATCGGAAACGCAACACTATACTCGACCCTCGGGTTTCGCGCGACAACACTGCGCCAGTCACCATTTCCGTAATTATTTGGTGAGAAATTCTGAACCGCCACCGGTGTTCATATAGAAATGGCGTGTTTCGGTTCCCGCAACCCTATTTGTACCGCGTCCTAATGGCAATTTTTTTTTTCAATTACGTCGTCCGTCCGATTTCAAAGTCTGAGCACGTCATTTTCTTACATCAAAGCCGTCAGCGGTGGCGATAAATCGTCAAATTAATTCTATTTGAAATATCCGAGACGTATTCTATATGCGTGGCGCACAAAACACGATTCGATTAAAAACGTTCATAAGACAAGTTGAAAATGCGTGTTTTAACTTCTATTACCATTTTATTATATTCCTTTGTGGGTGTATGATTAAAATATTTTATAACCATTTTCCGTCTGATTATTATTATTATTATTACTATTTCTATCGTCGTATTCGTCGCGTTTCACCCGTTTAGTCGTTCGCGTTTTCTACATAACAGTATAATATGATGCATATAGTAATATTTAGACTTTAATGTCAGCTATCACCTATCTTAAAATCTCTATGTGTAAAGTTCATTTTGAAATTATTTCTAAGACATTTTTTTTTCACGCGATTATCAAAATAAATAATACGCATGGCAAATATTATCAATACATCGAGCATGATATACCATCTTAATAATTTCACGCATTTGCATATTATTCTGTTATACTGAGAATTTATTTAACGCCGTCATATTGTTTTTTATAGTTGACTATATAGTGTCGTATCGCCGGGCGTGTTGTTGTTTTTTGCGAGATACATATATTATTTAGTCGTTATAGCGCTTGAAGATACCAAAAATGATGTAAAATTATATCGAATCAGTATATCAGATTAAGATCTAAACGGAAAATACTTTCGGTCTCTAAGATTTTGTCCACTATTCAGTGGACTCAGTGTGTAGGATGTATTTTGTTTGATTGATCCCAAAAAAAGTCTGATATTTGGAGGTATCGTTAAGGTAGGTTTCGTTGTTTAAATTGACAACGGGAGCGGGAAACAGTGGGTGGGATTCCCCTACGCAATTTAGGCTGTAGGAAAAAAATTACGTGTCGTGACGCTTTACGGTCGTTTTGTTGCGTTTAAATTTAGTGCGAACGAAATCGACAAAGTTACTCTCCGGCATATTTGTCATGCAATGCACTCGTTCGAAGTCCTTTATTTTTCACTTTTTTTTCACGGTGACATTTCGTGGACAGTTATATATACATATATTTAATTACAGGGGACGACATTATTTTCGACTAGGTACGTCTTATACCATTGAAATATTTGTATTATAATATCGACATAATCGTGATTCTAAGTAATAAACGTCTGATTGTCGTACGCGGAGACATTGAAATCTCTAGGGTTAGAAATAAATCAGTTGACTGAAAACTGTTTCTTCTCTTCGGACTACTACAAACAACCACTACCGGCTACCACACACCGGATATGAGCGCAATATACATATACTTATTTACTGTAATATAGACTATGTACTATAATCGCATATACCTATTTATATATATAGTTTCTATTGTCATCGGATTGGTTTCGATACGACGCGCGTGATCCCGCATATTATCCGTATACACGTCGCCCGTGTCGTGTATACTAAAAAGAGCGTTATTGCGAACGTTCGGGTTGAATTGTAAATAATATGTCAATATTCTCGGATCCCGCAGCGAAGACCTAACACGAATTTACCGTTTGGTAAGGCGCGGTCGCGTTCCCTAAGTAGATTGTTCGGTTATTTGGTTACCGACCTCATACATATTATAATCTAAATATCTAAATATATGTATATATATGTATCTATCAATGTATGTATGTGTGTGTGTGTGTGTGTTTGTTTGAAAATTGCATACGAAAATACTCCACCGTTAAACAAACTTATCCGCTTTTAATATGACGTTTTATCGTAGTACCTACGTCAACTATACTACTGCTAAACTAGTCCGATATTCAAAAAATAAGTGACTAGTATCCCCGTACACACGAGTCATTGTTTAACACAGACGTAATTTTTAATGAATCTAGTATACGTTTATAATAATATTATATATTATTGGTGACGACTCGGCGTATCGTTATTTTACCTATACACCTGCAATGCTCGCAAAAGCTTCTAAATTATTATTATTTTGACCAGAGCATTGCGCTTAGGATTGACCTGACGAACTCGCCATTGAAATATTATTATATTTGTTTAATTACTGTTACGCGGTACTTCCGTACTGCCGTTTTTCATTTTATTTGGACAACACCATTGGATTAAAAATATTTACTACGTACTAAATGTTAGGCGTTGGGGTGAGTGGGTGTGTATATCCGAACATAGGAAGCTAGAACATCGTATACAGTGCACAATAACCCCCCGAATAAAAGTTCATTCGTTATAATAAATTATTATTTAACATATCAGAATTACACGAATGGTGCAAAATTACAACGCCCTTACACTCATACATACGGGTGTGTTAAATTTGTCATTGGTATTGTGTATATAGCCGCACAGGAGGGTTCTAACTGGATAAACACGAAAACTAATTTTAAATATAATTAACATGTTTTTTATTATTTGCATGGGATTTGTAACTTTCTTATCCTCCTCTGGTAACAGACAACAGTGCACAGAATAACAATAACTGTTAGTATAGTATTATTAAGGAGCTATTAAACACGATCGAATAGTTATTTTTCGAGTGAATCGTGAGTTTTTCACGTTTATATTTAAACCCAGTACACTGTACACTCTAGTACATAAACGATTTATTAAGAAGTATGTTAGAAAGAAATATTGTTATTGTAAACGGTAAGCAGATCAATACAACTTGAATAATACGTTTTGGAAAAACTGTCTATTAAAATAAGTAAATAAGTCCACAATAATAAACATTAACAATATATTCTAAAATAACGAGCGCACGATCAGATGGAGACGAAATTGGAGCATACCAATACTATAGACGTTTTATTGCGTATTAAATCGAGTGTAGTTGAAATCTATAGCCGATTTATTTGTGTAAATTTAGAAGTAAGTTCATTGAGAGTTATTGAACTAGTGCCACCCGGTGGTATGGCTGACGTATCTATATTATAATTAAGGTTAAGTTAATTAAGGATATTAGTTGTGCAACCATCGTATTTTTCTTACCCTTCGACGACAGTGACGGCTTTTCGACATCTTCATCGCCGCGTCAGTACCTATACAATATTATATACATGATGTACACGTGTACGCAATATATTATAATAGTTCAGTAAGTCGAGAACTTGTGTTTCTCTAATGAAGGTCGGGCTGACGTAATAAATAAATAATGACAACGGGAGCGGGAAACAGTGGGTGGGATTCCCCTACGCAATTTAGGCTGTAGGAAAAAAATTACGTGTCGTGACGCTTTACGGTCGTTTTGTTGCGTTTAAATTTAGTGCGAACGAAATCGACAAAGTTACTCTCCGGCATATTTGTCATGCAATGCACTCGTTCGAAGTCCTTTATTTTTCACTTTTTTTTCACGGTGACATTTCGTGGACAGCACCATTTGTTTTTCGTGCCCCCCCTCGGCGTCGGCACAGACTGTACCACGCGTGCTAACTCGTGACCCGTGAGAGGGCAACACGGACCAGAAGCTCGGAGGGTAAATTATGCGTCCTGCAGGAAAAGTTCCCCGTAACCTGCAAAAACGTACTTAAATTTGAAAAGCTTGGGAAAAAAATAGTTTACATTATTTTACGTACTCAAAAGTAGTTTATGATGACTCTCCCCTGAACTCTCACGTTCTTCTTAAAACTTACCGCATTTACCGCCGTCACTTGTCGCTGCCGTCCGTATAATACCTAACGATATTATCAATTTCATCCCATATTCCCATTTCGAACAAACGAAATAATTTATGGACGTTTTAAACTTAAGAACACCGTTGTTCGACTAAAAGTAATATCAATTTGGAAAAGTGTAATGTATTGATCGAGAATCCTTCGGGTGAAAAAATAAAGAGAAAAACTTGTGGCCGAAACCAACGTTATAAATTTTAATTTGCGAACTACCAGTGTTGTTCGATTATCGTTTTTTTGTGTGCATACTATTAAATGTTCCGCGGAAAAGCATAAATAATAAGTTTATTTTTGATATTTATATAAAAAAAAAAAAAACAACGGGATAAAAAATACTCTAAATTCAATAATAACATGTTAGAGCTCCTCATAAATATATTTAACTGTAATAATACCATTAACGCATAGTTTGCAATACACTATTTTGGTGTACGTACACAAATTTTATGGTTTTAGATATTTTATTTCTACGTAGTAGGTCGTCGACCTATATATATATTATATACGATGATCAATGTTTTGGTTCGGTTCAATTCAATGTGTACTGTACACTCAGAGTAAACACGAGCAAATACAAATAACAAACTTTGAGCATATTATGTTATTTATAAATATATTTTATGAATGAATATTATTCGCTAACTTTTTTTATTTATTTTTAACACAGTGAAGTCCGACTATTATAAAATACACCTACCAATACAAACACCGTGAGCCGAAGCGTTTTTCCCGCCATCCTAAGGGAAAACGAAAAGCGCGACATATACGTACAATGTATACATACATGTATATACATATTATTTTCATAAAATTAGTAAATTTCGTAATCACGCGTGCGTGCGACGACAAACATCGATCGGAATAAAAATCTGGTCGAAAAACGCTATTTAATATGTACGGACTGTGCTGTACCGTGTGCGTGCATTGCAATATTTTTTATGTTTTATGCAAGTACCTATACAATTAACATAAATAATGCATGAGCTATATTATACGAGCATGTGGTGATTTTGATCCATCGCATGCATTGCCTCATTTGGATTTGTATCCATTGCGGTATTCAAATATTTTAATAACCCAGTGGATGCTATGAAATCCATAATGCTACACGCATATTATGAGGTATTCATCAGCGGATTTAGGCATAATAATTCAATAAAAAATGTGTAGAGAATATCTAGACTAAAAATATTCTTAAAAGTTATACGTCATAACAACTAAATGCGCTAGTTCAAAAATACTTGTAAATTTAAACTTAAAACAAATTCCGGGAAAAAAGGGTAAATAAAAAGACTACCAAAAAATTCTTAATAGCATTAAGTTTAATAAGCCATCAAAATAATATTATTAAATAAATATTTATAAAAAATATAGATTTTCAATAAGGATACCGATAATCAATTTCGTATTACAAAAAAAAAAATTAAGACTAGTAATTTTTACTTTTTAACTCCCGAAAACTCGCTTTTTAATTTTTATAATAGTTCGAAGTTTAATAATTGACAAAATTATGAATAATCATCAAAATGTTTAGTTATTTTTAAAATTTAAAATTTTAAGTTTTCAAATGCAATACTTGGTTCATTATAAGTAGTATTTTTTAAACATCAAACTCCAAAGTAAAATATTTACATTTAATTTTTTTTTTTTGACATTTAAAGTTCTATTATTGACGAAATTTAATATGATGCTAGTTATTTTGTTATTATTCATATACACGTATATATATATATATATATATTCATTTATATGTAATTATGTATAATTAAATTTCAAAATCAACTATACAGAAGTATGTACACTTGATATATAGATATACCAGGATGGTAAATAACACAATTTTTTAAAATTATTTATTATTACCATTAAATGGTGAATTTTAAGTGCACATAATATCGTGGAATAATATTGTTATCACTTTGCAGATAGATTATATACTATATTTTTTACTAACATAAAAACTATTTATTTGTATTATTCATGATATATTTATTATGATATCATTTTGATATTTTTTTTTGTCAGTTATTTTTTTTCGTATACTACTTTAAATTAAATCAAGTATTGTAATATATTATATAAGATATATTTAAGTATTACATTTTTTTTTTTTTTTTTTTATATATAAATATAAATTATAAAAATACTACTAAAAAGATATCCAAGATGCTATCTAAGATAGATTTTTCCTCAAATGCCTGCCCCCGTGTATCCACTTCCGAAGGTAATATTAATGTAAAACGTGGCATGACCATCGTGTTGCAAAACATTATCGAAGTCAGTTTTTTCACGTAATATCTCGATGGTTTTAGCGTTGGGTGGGTGGGGGATAAAAATTACGTAGCTGCCAAAAGTGTAAAGTACTGCAGTGCCCACCACACTGCCCTCCACGCTCCCGCGGACCACTAGGTTTCCATTATATTCGCATATCGTATTGCGAGCACGCTGGTGGTAGATACAGCTGCAACGGGCGGTATACATGCGGTGCGTTGTGGCTGGTTGCCAAAAAAACGCGTTTACCATGGCGAAGAGTATCGTCTTTGAACGGGAAAAAAAGGAATGAAGACAACATTTTAGAGTGAGTGAAAGAGATAAAAATACAGAACGGTGCGGAGTGATAACGGTACATATATATATATATATATATATATATAAAAGAGAGAGACGCAAACGCATTCATTTATATACAAATATAATATATATATATATACACACTTAGACGCACGCACATGTACGTAATATGAAACAACATGACTCCGAAGTCGTTAGCCCTTTATTTTTATAGTGAGACACCAGCCGACCCTTAACGCCAAACCCTTCACCCCCCTCAATACCGGCCACCACTGGGGCATCGGTCCTCCCAGAGCTAATTTTCCAAAAAAAAAAAAAAAAAACAGTTAATAACCAAGGACGTAAACACGACCGTTCCCAGTGACGTTATTATTTTAATGAAAAATCTAATAGGCGGAATATCATGAGCCTTACCAAAAAAAAAAAAAAATCTACGACAATGAATACTTGACCGTAAATGTATATAATATACAGAGTGATACACCATTATTTCTCATACAAATATATATTTATCCAAATTTTGTTTTTTTTTTTTTTAATTTTTTAAGTATACATTTTTTCTTACAAGTTTTAAATGTTCTTAAATTTGTTATAATATTATTATCTATTAAAAATTATTTCTAGTTACTGAGTAATAAGTTATAAAATTATATGCATCTTCTTATAACAGTTCTACATTAAGTATAATAATATCCAGTATAAAACTTATTAAATTTAGACAATTTTATCAAATATAAAATAATATAAATTACCATAATTTTCAAACTATTAAAGCTAGTGTATCGTTAACTATTATCCTTAGTAGGTTCATAAAGTTTAATAATGCATACACTACTTGTTTAAATTTCGATTTAAATACTTACATAAATTTAAAAAAATACTTATCTGCTTAATAATGTTCAGTAATAAAAGATTGTTCTCATTTATAAAAAAATAAGATTGTATTCCACAAGAAACTCCTTAAATAATAATAAAATGTAAGTCTGAATTTTAATAAATGCATTATAAAAGGATGAAAGGAAGACGATCATGCTTGGTGAATCATCAAATCACCCTGTATACATACGCACACACACTTTTGAGGGTAGAAGGCTTAACCGTTGAGCTGCCTCTGTGTGCCGATTACGTTTCTCGTGTATGGCTTAAGCTCGTTCCGAGTATTAACCGTACGGTATTTTTTTTGTTTTTAAGTTTGCAATTATTATTCATTCCTCGTTTACGTGATTAGGATATTTTTGTTTATTTATTTTTGTATATGTCTTCCAAACATGTAATGTTTTGCTAAATGTATATTCACCAGAGCAACTAAGTAATTTTTACGGTATTTTTTTCAGCCCCGGAAAAGAAGTTTGATGTATATCAGAAAAGAGTCAATAACGATACTATACGAGTAACTTGCATGGTCTCTGGAGTTTACCCAGTACCTAGACTTACCCTCTACAACAACTCGGTCACAGACAAACAGTGAGTAGTTTTAAATTTTAAATTCTTATTTAAAATGTATTAACTTTGGTGTATTGGTAAAAAAGGTGTTTATTTATAAATTTATAATTGAATGGTTGTTTAAAATATCAAAGTATGTATGTACCAGATATATTGTACCTACTCCAAAAATTTCGATGAAATTTATAAATAATTCTAGTGTTTATACTAACACTAAAATCCAGAAACATAATATAGTTATAATAAAGCTTTTTAAAAATATTCACAAAAATAACTTTTCATTGTTTTCGAAGAAATCAAAATAACATTTTCTATACCATCGACGGAATTTCACAAGTTGAATACCTAATACTAAGTTTTAAGATCAATTACCATCCAATCATACATTAAGTTTGAAATTTAATATATCAAATATTTGATTTTGTTTTTTTTATCCAAAAATATTATTGCCAGTGACAGAATTATCCGAATTCTAACAATGTATAAAACTACGAAATACCAATCAGTATACTGTAAAACCAATAAAAACAAATCATTTTGTTAATTTATCAACAATATTACACTTATGTATCAACAATATATAATATGTGACAACAATTTGATACACTTAGTAAAAATACCCTTTATTTTCTAATCAGAAAAAAATCTTGATTAATATATACGTATAACACTTCTCATGTACTATTAAATATATTTTGTAGAATTCCCAATATGTAATTTTTACACACTAGTTTTTGACTTAAAAAACATCTCAAAGAAATTTCTTATATAAATACTTGATTTCATTTGTAAATGTAACATTCATAATGAACTTAACCATTGTTAATATAAGTTACTAATAAAGTAATAAATAATGTAAATATTTATTATTAAGTAATTTATTTCTCTTTATGTTCCTTTATATTATTAATTATTGAGAATATTAATCGGCTAATTGTATACAACATTATACACTAATAATTTTAGTTTTTAAAGCGTTTTAACGTTTAGTTGAACAAAAATATAATAATAATTTTACAATGTCCATTATATATGCGTGCTAGTATCATCAATTCGTGTACAGGATAGACTTTTTCATAATATATTAAAGATGTTGATAATAAATATAATTATTTTGAATTTTTAGTATAATTATTTTATCTAAAATCATTGTTTTTTATTAATTTTAAATTTTGATAGACATTCTTTATTGTAATTTTGATCTATATTCAAATTTATATTTTATCTACATACCTATTTACTTGATACACTATAGGTACATTAGTTGATTATATTCACAAAATGTGATATAGTTTACTGACTTTAACAATTTTAAATGCAAATTAGATTTTGTAGAACTAAATTTAATTATTTAATTAACTTTATGGCATACATTTAACAGCTAAGCGTTATAGGTATTGAAAATATACGACAATAGAATATCTTGCATTTAAACCGTTGGTATATATACATACATAAAGTTATAAAATTATATTTAAAAATTATAAACGAAAATATTTTAGTTCGTGTAAAATACAGTATACAGCATACATTACAATGTTCGATTATGCACCAAAGTAATTCTTATAAGCCAGTTTCACTTGGAAATATTATTATTAATAGTAACGCATGATAGACTATCATATAACAATTCTTGAATTACAAAAATTAGAAATGAATAATTTGAAACGATTAGGCATGAAAAGCGTATATTAATTGAGAACTTTATAATGATTAAGGTATGTTGGTAAAAAGTTGTAACATAATATAGATCTTGTTAAACATGATATTATGTTGTTATTTTTATTTATTTTAAAACTATACATTCATTTTATTTTTTTTGGTTTATTTTATCGGTAAGCTGATACAATTAAAATTCGTTGTTCATGTTGTTCATAACATGATGCTATGTTGAATAGTTCAATTATTCTAAGTTATTAATATTTTTTCATTTACTTAGCTATTATTTACATTTCAATTAAAACCTTAACTGAATTGTTGTTCCAGTTTTTAATCATATGCTTCAAATACGGTGTGATGTACATACACACAATTTTACAACAATAATATTATAATGTTTTCGTTTATATTAGACATTATAGATTAAAGAGCATGTCAAGTACGAAATTAGTGGCGTACTTTATGCATTTGACGTAAAAAATAGTTATTTTTTAAAGCAACATTTTTTATAATAAAATCGATAAATTTACTGGTATGTGTAGAATGTAAAAAAAAAAGAAAAATACAGCGATATCGTGTTGACTATATAACAATACCGCTCGTAGCAAAACCATAAACGGCTATCTTTGCTGTATTTCTATGGTCTGGGAAAACTAATGTGCAGACGAGATCGTTATTTTGAATTTAGGGCGTTATAAAAATTGTCACCGTCGACAGTGCACGCGCATTTATTATGCGCTGTAGAGTCTCAAACAACACTATAGTACGGTGCACAACCTAACGGAGAGAATAAACTTTAAAACAATGTTCATACAAATAATTATTATAAAATAATTAATAATATGTATGAATAATTCATACTTAATTTTTTTCTTCTTGGCGTTAGCACCATTATTGAATCTTATCTTTTGGATATTATAGTCATAAATTATCATTATATTAACTTTTTTTTTTGTTTTACCAGTTTTATTAATAGAAATAATACAATACAATGACATAGGATTTTATAAAGGTATGCAATTAATTTACCTATGTCTTTAATGCTTTCTTCTGATACTCTATAAGTCATAAACTTATTTTTCATTTTGTAGAAATAAATTACATATATTTTATTAAAATAATTAATATACCAACAGAGCGTTGTATATATGTTATTTAGGTACCACATAGGTATATGGTATATAATAAACAATAAACATGATATAATAAATAATTATTTTATAATATCTATCGTTTTAAAATTTAATGAAACTTAATTTTTTTAAATGTTTTATTTATATGATAAATAAATATAAATCTGAAATTAATTTATATCATTTAATAATTATTTAAAATTTATATTAGTGTAATTAGTTATTGTTTATATTAATATGGATATTTACTAACCAAAATACAATTTACAAACAATCAATATTGCAGTGTGCAAAGAATTTTTACAAATTACAAACATTAACGCCTTCATTTTGGCTCTAAAAAAGCATAACGAATAATATAGATCCGATTGATAAGTGATAAGTAATAAATGTATAACCATTAACAAGATAATTTCTGAACTAATGTTATCAACGTTGATAAATCATTAATTACCAATGTTTGCTATATGTAATCACTAGCCAATACAAATCGTCTACACCAGGATATATACATAAAAAAAAAAAATAAATGAAATAATTTATTTTTCATAATTTCATTGAAATATTTCATGTGAAGATAAATTCATTTTTTTAATATTTCAATTGAAACATTTTTAGTGATTTGTTTAAAATTCAGAACTCTAGTCATATCCATACCACAGCGTGATGCAACGGCTCGGAAAACCAGAATAAATCGGTCTACCACGTCTGAGTGGCGCGATGCGATATAAATATAATGTAATATAATAATAATAATAATAATAATAATAATAATAATAATAATAATAATAATATGATAAACATACTAAGAAAAAACCCTCTAGAACAGCGGGCGATAGCGATAACATAATATCAGACGACATTTGGTATTCCGGTGAAGTGAATAATATTATAATGGGGTGGGTGAGATAGCGCACCGCTGCTGATGTAGAATTGAAATGACGTTCAGTAGGTCCCTTTTTTTTATTATTTTTACACCTTCTCGTCATATAATTTCGTTGTTTTTTATTAAAAAAAATTTTAAATATAACACATTTTTTTTTTTTACAAATTTTAAATGCAATTAAAGTTGGAAAATTCAAATAATATTAAGAGTTTTTAAACAAAACGGGTGACGATGATGTGCGAAAGTAGATAGGTATACGATCGTGGTGATAAAAAGTGTATACGCGGAATGTTCAAACGATTTTCATTTATTTATTTATTTAACACCGACTGGCCGGAAGACCAAAACGTCGTGTGCAGGAATAGATTAATGTTCGGCTCGGCAAACGGTAGTACGTATATATGGCGTATATATGTATACATAAGTATATAGTGCGTCGTGCGTATATAATATTATGCATTTTCGTGCACAGGGCGTTTATCCTATTCACGTCCGCCCGCTTACTCAATATCGTATTAAAACACTAGTGCACCGACTTGCAAGGTTAACCTAAACTTAATGGCCGACGTGCAATCCGTTTGAGTTATCGAAGAAAACGAGTAATATGTATTAGAATTTTAAAATACAGACATATTATCATATATATTATGACGGACGTCAAAAATCGTTGTAAAACTGGACGATTCCAAATCAATGTGTAAACCTGAAAACACACCGAAATAATCATAATAATCATAGTATCGATCTCTATATAAATGTGTCAGTTTTTCAAAACCGATCTGACAAATCGTACGGTTGTCTGTACCGGACGGCTAGTGTTTTAATAATGACGGCACGCTCACATTAATAACTTTTTCTTATCCGCAAACGACACTGCTTAGCCGTCAGATCGTCGTACTGACAATTATCATCCGGTCGCCCGCGAATATGAACGTCGAGTTTATGTTAATGTTTGATACGAACAACTTCAATCCGCGAACTGGTCGAGTAGAAATTCTAAAAATACGATTCTAGGCGTACTTCCGTACTCGTACGCACTTAATGATACAAAGCAAACGCACCATAGAATTAGATATGCTAAAATATATTTAGCAGTGGACATTAACGCCTTTGTACCCAGTGGAGTCTCCCGTAAAATGTGCAACCACCCACCAGTCCCGACTCGTAATAATCCAGAAAATTATAGACATCGGACCAACGTTTCTTTGCGTTACATGGCATTAAACCAGCGTCCGTCTTCCATCATGTGGTTTGTGCTACTCATTAAACTCTATACAATATTACATACTTCCGAAATCCTCCAGTCAGTATTATTGCCGAAATTGTTATTTTTATCGTGATAATTATAGGCGTAATACCTGTATACACTATGATCTATTTAAAAACGCTATAACATTGCACGGACTATAGTGATAAACCGATAGCGAATTGATATGATATCAGCAATATTGTGTATTTTTTAAAACCAATCGATTCCGGAGTTTTGCCTGTTTTAAAATTTCAATGGTGAAATATTTGACGTAGCCTCAAAAATTACACCTTATTTATTATTTTAACGTATTCGAAACGTCGGATACCTGTAATAATAATAGCCAAAGTCTTGCGTGCGTATCGTGTAGCATATTTAGAGTATTAACTATTAACGCGCATGGCACACTATTATATACAGTTACCTTGAAGTTAAACACAGCAATTAAAAAAAAAAAAAAAAAAAAAAAAAGAAAGACAACAGACAGACAGTAAAAATACGATGACGAAAATATAGTGTGAGAACAATAAATCGACGTTGGCTGTAACACAATAAGGGAAGAACATACAAAAATCGATTTGACGCTGCCGCCGCCGGTTAACGGCAACAAGAGTGTTTTGTTGGATCGGAATCGGAACGAGATAAAATATTGAAAACGATTCTCATTCTTATTGTTTTTGTTAAACACAACAATATTATGCAAAAGTTCGCGATCGTGTCGCAGATAATATGCTAATTTTTCAGGCTCGTACATAATATCCACAAGCATGTCGCATGTTACGTATATTATTACGAAGTACATTTTTATATTGTTACATCGGAGTTCCACACGACGATTTTCAAACTATTCAAATTACACAGCACGACACAGTTGTGCGAATGTCAATAACGATAGTTATTAAATCTAAATAACTTACAATAACCGCAGGGTGCAGAGCATAATTTATAACACTAACGAATTTATAAATTTATAAAAAAAGTAGAAATATATTATTATGGAATACAATAATATAGTAGGATGTAATCTGTACCAGCATAGATTAAATGTTGGCGATGTCTTTTATAGATATCAGAGAACATTTGAAGCGACTGTTTAAAAAAACCGACAAATTATGATGCTGACATTGTTGAAGAATAAGATAAATTAACGAGTAACGTGCATAGTTAGTGCTGTGAATTCAATGATAACGAATACAATGTATTTCGTCCTGAATTAAAAATATAAGTGAAATAAACATGGGTTTTAAGATAAAACTAATTATTAGTTTATTTCCATTGTAAATACAACATTTTATTTAGCATATTTTAGACATTAGTTAGTATAAATGCATATTAATGATGTTTTTTGTTATTTATCCTGGTTACAAATCTGGGGCAAACATGATGAATTTGTCTTAACTTAATATCATTATGTAATATGGTTGAATAATATTTAAAACTGAAAAGTATTTTCTAATTTCAGGGTGAATTATTGATTTAATAATAAAATGCTTTTTAGTTGATCGCCACTGTTTGAAATATTACTAATTCTTGTAAAAATTCAAACCTGAGAATAATTTTTGGTAAAAAATCTGGTTATTAATCTGAGGGTGATTAAAAGTAAAATATTCCTAATACGTTTAAAATCACGAAAGAAAATATAAATAAAAAGTTGAAATAATAAATTAATAAATAATTTAGTTAATAAAGTAGTATAATGATCGAAAATTGATATTATAATAATTATTATGATATAGTATATATTAACGCGGCAAAAATCAGTTATTACTAATATGTGACTAATAGAAAAAATAAATTACTAATAGCAATTAAAATATATAATAAAATATTCTTTGTAATATAGTCACATACCAACTTCACAGAAAATCATTTTTAGCGTATTCAATGAAATATTATTAATAATAATAATTAAATGGCCATCCATAAGATCATTTTTTATAAATATAAATAATATAACGACACACCACTGAAGATATCCTCTTATTGGAAAATTTAAAGTATTTATAAAAGTAAGATAAACATATTTACATATTATTATTTCCTAATATTTTATCCCGAGTTACTGATAAAACGTTATGCTTGAAAAAAATAAAATATATACATTATACATAAATATAATATAATAATACAAATAGTAATAAATATACGATTACTTTTACCTTATATACTTAATAAGTTTTTTAAGTTATTAATTAACTATATTTTAATAAATTACTTATATTTTTTATTTAACATACAATTAATAATATAAATTCCAATTTAATACAATTATTATAATAACCTATTCAATTATGAGGTACATCATCAATACCTACTTTACAGCTCACCGAATTCCCCAATTTTATCATAAGTATCCTTCCGAAAATATATTTATTTTTATTTATATATTATATTCGATCATACGCATTTTAAATATTCTGCGTATAAATTTTATCTTTCAGCAATAATTTCAGCTACTTAAATAACTGTTAATTAATCTTAAAGTTAATTTTGAATATTTTAAAAATGTGTAGTTCTTAATAGTGCAAGTATGTTTCATATTTTAGTACATTAATTCCATAGTATTGCACATTGATAATAATTTTATAGATAACATAAATGTTCTCTGTTAAAAATGATTGCTTCTTATTTATTTTTTTTTTAAAATTATTTCTAGGTTCACAAAAATATTAAATTGTCGTGCTTCTCATACTATTTTATAAATAAAATCACTTAAAGTGTTGAAAAAAAAAATTGCAAACTATTATGTGAACCCTGGCAAACTGGTATGATGATACAACATAATAAATAGTATATATTTTTATTTTATGTTTGCCATTTAGTTTAGAAGAAAAATATAATTTTAGTCGTTCTGAAACCGGGTTGGAAATTTACCTAACCTCGATGTTATGGTACCTTAGAACTTGTACACATATTATAACTATCGCACGAAATTTCATCAGAAAATTAGTTTTCACGTTCAAATTGGATGCATCCATTACCGAGTTTCGTATTATATTGTCTACAATAGTGAACTTATATATAAGTACTAACTGGAGGTAGCGTACTATATATTAAAAATATATGATAATGGCTATTGCACTATGAAATAGATTAGATAAAACGAGAAAAGTTTCGCCGGTTGAAAAGTCCTCCAAGTCAATCGAGCGAAAAAATCGTTATTTCTGTTTATTTATATGTACGGACTGTGTATACATTTTTCTGTAAAAATGTCGGGAATTTACATAAACCCCGTGTACATTTCGACGTTATTACCATCCACCTTTCAAACGGTCGATTCCACCCAAAATCGGGTCGACTGTAATGTAATTTTTGTCACATAGGGACTAGACAAACATCTCTCTCTGATCATTATGTATGTATGTCCGTAGTGTATATAATATATAACAAACTGTTTTAATATTTACCGCACATCGCTTAATATTTTAAGTCTATAGAGATACATTTTATTCATGCAATTCGTTTCAATTCTATATATTAATATGGAATAGCCACGGATCAAATGATTTCGTTATTGATTTCTTTTATATACATATATATATATATATTATATAATATAATGTTATAAAACAAGTTTATACAATTCAACTACTTGTTGTTCGTTCAATTTAATGATAACGGAATACCGACTTTTATGACGTGCGAGATAAAAAAAAATATATATTTATATATACAAAAGAAAAATAGGTTCTATTGGGGTCGCACCATTTAAAATATATAATATATACGTCACTGGGTGCGTTTTTCGTTTAAGATATCACGCAAATAAAGCGCGTGGCGTATCGTATCCGCCAACCTGCAAGATCCGAGCTTATTCTATCAAAAAAAAAAAAAAAAATCGATTTTATTTTGAGAACTAACAGACAAAACAACGTCGATCATGTTCTGAATAGGAAATCTTTTTATTTAGTATTATTTTTTTCATTAATGTTTGTTGTTTTTTATTTTTTGGAACCATACACAGTTATGTATATAGTGGTCGTACGTTATAATTTACTAAAATATTAAAATATGTTCTCTCTTTTGTGAATGAACGGGAGTGGTGAGTTGATCGTTATTGATTTCATCTATTCAATTTACCATTGTTAATATATCAAATAACGCTAGTCAGTGGATATCGGTTTGAATAATTGATAACAAACACAAATAGACAGGCATAATATAAAAAAGTAATAAAAATAAAAATTTAAATTTAAATTATTGAAATGTAATTATTGGATTCCAGTGAAAACGACCCCGCGTTATTATACAATAATTGCTTAATAAACAAAATATTATTAAATTATCAAAATGTATATACGTATTAATACTCAAAATGTTATGATTGGTAGATAACCTACCACAATGCTTATAAATAAACTTACCGTCATACACTGCACTACAATATTATTTTATTATACCATCAAAATAATTTATAACTACCAAATTCTGTACATTAATATCGGACCAATGTTTTACTACCATGTGTAAAAATTTTGACACACAATGGTATCATACGATGTCTCTGATGCGTACGAATAATACTGTGCGTGCATCACGTAACATTGTGTGTATAGTAGCACAGTATGAATATTTTACTCTGCCCACTAGATCGGGTGTTGTGGAGTGTTGTAGACGTCCGTGTACGTGACTACGCCAAGACCAGCGATTTTCAATCTGAAGTTCTTGACCTCTTAAGTTTACCAGTTAGTTTAGTGTACCTTGTCTAGTACTTATGGTCGACCACTCATGATATATGGTCCATTTACTTGTAAAAAATTAAAATAATCTTAAACACCACGAAAAAAAATGTAATATCTAATTTGATGATTAAGAATCACTGACCTAGGCGACAAACCCGTTACAGCAATATTATATGCGTCTTAGGCGGGTGGTTCATAATGTCATATTATTATTATTATATGTATTCAGCAAAGTTTACGAGTCGTCAAAACGCTACGACCACCCGCCGCCGAGGAAGTAAATTGATGCTGGGTTTTACATTACATGGGTTGAGATTGCGCTAGTGCCGGATATGTAGATTTCATTTGTTTCCGATTTCATCGAGAAATTTCCGTTTGCACTGGCCGACGGTGGCACCACCGGAAATACTGCACAAGAATGGGATGCTGTCGCGGGGAGGGAAATAATAATAAAATAAATAAAACCATACACGTACGCACACATACACGTGGTAAACTCACTCTTAGGTTTTATTTTAATTTTCATAATCAACAGGTCCGGGACTGCCGAGCATATTTATTCGCGCGAGTAATCCGACACGACCATTATACTTTAAGTCTCGCGCCGCCGACCATAATATACATTGACCGTTTTACGACCGGGCAAATTCAATTAAGCTAACGAAACGATTTCGCGGCATTAAGTTCTCGTGCGTGATAAATGGTTTTTGAGCCGACCGTCAGCGAATAAAATGTTTCCTCGATCGGTCGGTGCTTGCCTACCCTTGGCACACGCATATATAGACACAGCGCCACCGTGAACCACACCCTCCTCACCGCCACTTGCAGCAGCACCCTGCTCTGTTGCAACTCTCTATATTGCGATATATTATAGTCTCGTGTTTCTAACGACGACATTTTTTACACGATTTTTATTTTTTATTTTATTTTTTTATTATTTTTTACGACTCCGTCTGAGTCCATTGTATTTTGCGTTGTATCGAAGACTTTATACATATACATTGCTATAATATACACCCTCGTTTAAAATCGATTGCTGTGTATTCCGCGTAGTCAGTGAACGATCGTTTTTTCATCGATTGCATTCGCATTCGATTTGTTTTCAAATCGGCGGGATGATAAATTATAATTTAAAAAAAAATAAATTATATCTGTTTTATTTTAATTTTAGGTCACATATCATTTGGTGGAAATGCTTGATGTTTCATTGTTCGCAACTAAATTTATAATTAATAGTTAATACATTAAAATATATTTTGGTATATGCATATGATATTTATGAAATCATGATGTACATACCTAATATTAAACACAGAATAAAGTATATCTTATTATAATAGCGATTCGAGTAGGACATTTTCATAAAAAAAACCTAAATTAATTATTTTTTTTTTTACATTTATTTAGTTTTTTAAAAATAGCAATTTTTTGATTATTTTATTTCTAATAAATGATTGAAATCATATCTGTGATTATGTTGCACTGTACTATTACAAAGCTCATTCGAGAATTAAGCCAATATGATATATATCTAAAGTTAAAGAATATTTATAGTTTTTATTTTAACAGAAAAAATTAGCTATCTTTAAAAAAAAAATAAATTAAAAAAAAACATAAAACATATCAGAAATTTAACTTATAATGATACTTTTAAAAAATGTCAAATTGCATTCATTTTTTTCGTTGAAAATAGGTTAATATTTTAATTATTTAGGTACCTTTGTACATTATTTGTCACGCGTTGTTAATACAATTACCACTTTATATAAATTGTTCAAACAGTCAACCAACCAACACGAATTATTTTGTAAATAAATTGTAATAATTTATAATTCTTTTGTTTTGCACACTCACACATACACTCGTCATCCTTCAACGTTGGTTTTTCATTAACAGAAAAAAACTTTATTTACCGTTGAAAATTGTTTTTTTTTATTTTTTTTTTTTTTTAATTTAAAACAGTACTATACACATTCGACAATATCGCATACCCGGTGAACACTCTACGTTTTAATAATGCAATTAATTCGAATGGATTTTTTTTTAACTAAATACGGATGTTTTAATGAAAATCTGCCATTGACTTCCACTTAAAAATAAATTAAAGTTTTATACTGTTGATATATTTTGAAGTATGTGCAGAAAAATTCACCAACAAAATTGTCTATACCTTCTAAATATTTTTAAATAAGCAATATCGGTTTCTGCTTCGAGTTATTTCTAAGACACGTCTATTTGAAATTTACTAACATAGTAACATCAAATAAATTATCGAATTGTAAAATGAATAATGTTATGCTTTTCCCACGAGAGTTGTACAAAATTATTAATTATGTATCGTATTTCAGTGAATAAAAATATGACTTATTAAACGTAATGAAGTAAACACAGCAATGTTTGGATAATGTATTAGCTTGAATTTTTTTTTATTTTATTATATTTTATTATGTATTTAAAAAAATGAATCTACATTATACAAATACCAATTGTTGCTTGTTAACAAAATTTATTCCAAACATTTAGAATTTCCAATTTAAATACATTGTTTGAAAATAAAAAAAAAAATCATGTAAAAAAAATATTACACATTTAGTATCCGAGTTTATTCTGACAAAAAAAGTTAAATTTTTTACGACCACTGTATATCATTGAAAAATTTAGTGTCACAACGTGGTTTTGCATGTCGGTAGAATTTCGTTATACTATTATGCTCTTTTCAGCTGTATATTATAAAACAGTGTGTAAAGAAAAATTATGTATGTGATTATTTCATTTTACACCACAGCGTTATCTTTTCATCTAACAAGCGTGAACAATATAATTTTTTTTAATTATACGCATATTATTTAAAAACAAAAAACAAAATGTCAAGATATTTAACGGGTTTGTTGTGAATTTATAAATAAAGGACATAGTACAATAAAATTTATCCCCTAAAGTACCAACTAGATCAAATTTATGATAGAAAATATTATAGTTTTAAGTAAACCTTTTACATCATAACATGATGACAAACGGACAACAAAGTTAAAAAAATTACACACATTTATATAAAACAAATACGTTATATGTGCTCCGATAGATATATTCTTATGACGCTTTGACACTCGATGATCTGGCCAAAATGAATATCTCATGGAATTTCCGTTTTAGATAAGTCACACGGACCAGTGTGTTAGTGGTATTTTGTCTTTTGTAACACATAGCTATTAATCACGGCATGTAAAAAAAGATTTTGTGTGGGACTATATCATGTTATTTATTTTGACCGTAAAATTCACAGTTTTTTCGCTGTTAATTCCAAAATTAATGGACATTTTATAATATATATTATACAATGTGTATTGTATTTTTTATCTTATAAAAATTGTAAATAAATATAATATATATACATTGTAGAAATTCATTAAATTAAATTATCTCCAAACTCTTTTAAGATGATTACTATAACTGATATAATTATGCCAATATACAGTATAGATAATAGACTTGATATTAGTTAAGAATAGAATGGAATGATATAAATGGTATTTGATATGATAATATACATACAATTATTTCAAAATAAATAAATTTTACTAAAAATCTAATATTCAAGTGTCTTTGTGATTCTGTTCATTTTAAGTAAATGTAATAAATTAAAAATGATTAAACAAACCTAAACATGAAAAACATATGATGTTTTTAATATCTAAAGTATTATCATTCTCACTGCGTTCAGATTAATAAAATATTTCAATATTAATGTTTTTATTATTATTATTATTATTTACTTATCTAAAAGTATCAAACGAAAAATATCGTTTTCTCATCAATGTGCTATAGTTATTCTAAAAAGTATTAAGTTCTCGTTTTATTTAAAAGATTTGTAAAAAATATTATTTCTAAAGATATTTTTGGATGCCCATTATTCTTATTTATGCTTACATTTACAGTACTAGTTTGTTTTTTATCCATTATTCTTTTAGGATAACTATTCACCAGTGGCCATCTTTCGTTTTCTCTTTTTCTTTTAGACTTAAAAAAAATTCAACTTAAATACACACACAATATTTCCACAAGCTATTTTAGATATTTTTGTCATTAAATAGTAATATGTGGCTGTTTAAATAGCTGACAATATGTAAAATAGTATATAAATATTTTTGAACAGTAAACTAAACGTTGTGTAGGTAAATCAATTGGTTTATGATTTTATTTTATTTTTCAATACTAGAAAATTGCATCTTTATACTTTTCGTTACAATAATTACATTGACTTTTGTTGCAAATCTAAACTGGATAATTTTTAAAATATAATTGTAGTCTATAAAAGAGAATTTATAAAATTATATTTACTAAAATTGTTAAGAAACTACGTGGTACAAAGTTTTACACAAGTTCGACAAGTTATACAACACACAAAGAAGACAGTACATAATTCATTTTATTTCTAAACAATTTTGTCGCAATATTCAAACTTAAATATGTGAATTTGTTCAGTTAATAAATTTAATATTTGTTTATGTAAATAATTTATGATTTACTTAAAAGAGTAACTTGTATTTTTTATACTACTTTAAGAATGATATAGTTGAAATGAGACATTTAATTCAATTGCATATTACAATATTATTGATTTTAATTAAAGTTGTTAATAACAATAATTTTCATTCGGTGTTAAAAAATTGCATAATATTTATCTACTAATATTCAGAAAATATTTAAATTAGTTTAATAATTTTATAGTTAATGATGTAATTATGCATTATATAAATTAAAATCCATCACGAAGTCATCATTATAATATTATAATATAGTAATGTTAAATTTGACTTGTAAAAAAACAAAAAAAAAAAAAAAATACTTTACATTTTCCATTTAGTCAATATTATATAATATATTGTTCCTAAATAGTATTAAAGAAAAATTACTTAATATTGTTTAAAAATGAATGTCCAAAAAAATGTTTAGTTACTTTTTATTTTGTATTTGGTAATTAAGTATTTTATATTATATATTTAGAATAAAATATTATTATATTTACGATGGCTATATACATACTGTTTCATAATTGAAGTTATTTTATATCTGTTAAATTATCTCATTTATATTTTGATAATCATACTTTGTGGTTGTATAATGCTTTACGTACATCCATATTAATCAAATGAATTTTCAGTTTTCTAATATTATGTGTATTGTACATATACACACATATTGCCTAAAATATATTATTATCCTTGAATATAAGAACTATCAGGTTATATCTTACACATATTTATTTTCTAAATTTCTTTCAAAATACCCACTCCATAAAATATAATAGTAATTCAAGTTCAATTGTATTGGTTATTTTCTCAAAACATAATAATAAAAACAATTATTATAATTAGATTTTTATTTCTGCACATTTCAAAAAATATAAACTCTACATAAAACAATCCAAAAGTTATTTATGATTTAATAGTCATAAAAAACGTTCACAGCAATTCATTGTATTCTTTTATTGCATTAATTTAACCAATATATTATCACTAGTAAAATATTAAATTATTATCATAGTATCAAATACCATTTTTATTTACATTTGATAATACATTTTTTATTTAAATCAAAAAAGTCACGTTTTTTAATGAAAAATATAATTATACCAATAGTAACTAGAATTATTTTAATCGTTTGCAGTAGATTATAGAATATGATTATATTAGTTCTTAAAAATTTAAACTGATTTATACAAATTTAAAATTTTTATATAAGTGTTCAAATACTAAAAATATAATATTAAATAATATTACACATAGCATAATAGTGAACTTTGAAAAAAATCGTACATATTCAATTATTGAATTTAATTTACAAATTACAACAATCTCCTTTAATATTTCCAATGACTGTTTTCAAGTAGTCTATAATATATCAATAATAATTTAGAAAATAATATAAACGAAATATAGCAACATATGAATATATTTATTTATTTAGATTTGAACTTCATAACAATATATTTACATTTACAAGTTGTTAACTACTCCTTAGAAAAAATAGATTGTGGTGAAAGTAGGAAGTTTATTGCTATTATTTATGAATTCATGTTTACATCATTACAATTTATAACACACAGTGTTGATAATAAGATAAGAAACAAAGTGAAAACAATAACAAAATCACTAATAATAATAATAACTTCTACTCAATATGATAATGATAACAAAAAAACACAATATATGTAAATAATATAATATATAATTTATATTATACATAAGGTATATAATGTCAGTAGGACCAATGATATTTGTGTTTCGTAATAAAGTAAAGTAAAGTTGCTTCATTGTATATATAATAGTATATATATATTTATATAGTTTAGCGTGTGCAATGATCGTTGAGAAATTCACTGAGTCAATTTCTACACGATAATAGACCAGACCGGAACACATTTATCTTGAACGTCAGTGGCCAGGATACGTTTTTAACGTAACTTTTACAGTGAAAACCAACATTTCCGGATATATTGCTCAGACCAAAAACAGAATCATTTCGCTTTGCGTGTTGGCAGACGGCAATAATCGTATAGATAACGAAATAGTATAAAATATCGAAATTGTCTTGATTTTGATAGACAAATCCCTCTGGCAAATGGCGGTCGAAAACATAATACTCGTGTATTATTATTGTTATGCTACGTGTAATTATGCTGTTATTACAAAACTGATTACCAAAATAGTGTTAGCCGTGACTTGACTGTATCAAATTTTTGGCTGTTATTAAATGTTTATTTCTATGACAGACGACCCAAGTATACACTTTCAAATAATTTGGATATTTCGATTCTGCATTGATCTGTCTTATTCATAACTTCATATTAAGTATGATTCGTTTAACATTTATTTTTACATTTACGATCACGCGGCGTTTTAGATATGCAATATAGCTGCACCGCCGTCGTACACACACATACATTAAGACATTATTATCGTGATCTTACATTTCAATTATTGTAAAATACAATAATTATGATAATAATAGTGTTGACCTGGTAAACTTTTGACAAGGGTCTATTTTTTAAATCATAATAAAATCCGGTTAAGTGAATAAAATGCATAAGTAGGTATCTACTTATTTCTATAACGTCAAATATTATTATATGACGCTAAATAAATGACAAAAACGTCTACCTACCACCAAAAAAGCATTAAAAATGGTCTTGAGATTAATGGGCATCAGACTATAGTTTTTATTATAATAATTTTCTTTACTTTTCAGGAGCTACCCGTTGGTCCATTCCCGCGTCGACATCAACCGCTTGAAGGACACTTCCTACGAAGTGATCATAAGCGTCCTGATCAACGACGACGACATTACCACTCAATCCACTTTGGACTGCGAACTCAAAATTCCGGACACCCCATACGTCAAGAGAAAGACTTTCGTTTTCTTCCAAGGTAGGTGTATTGATTTATTTTTTTTTTCGTCTCGTCGGACACGTATGCCGAAAACGAATCGAACGAACCGAAAAAGTTCAGTACGATATATATATATATATGTGCGAATACCTATACAGAATTATACATAGATAATAATAGATATTATTGTTACTACCGCAGTTATCACGAACACGCCATCACAATACGCCGCGCTATTATTTTAATAATAATAATAATAATAATAATAATAATAATACGATCGTCGTCGGACGGACGAATCGCGCGTGCGCCCGACGCCCGTCGAAAGACGTACGCCGTTTGTTTTATATTTTAACAGCCGGGCAAACTTTTAATCGCCGTCGCATCGCAGTATTACGTATGCAGTGCCCTGTAATAGCGGTCGGGTCGCACGCGAAGAAGAATAAAAGAAGGAAAGAAAGAAAGAAAGAAAGACAGGAAAAAGGTCGGCTGCCGTAGTATACCTACAAATGCGCACCGTAATAGTACGACGCGCGCGCGTGTGCTTGTGCACGAGCACGGTAAATCGGGTCCGAAACGACGTGCGGTTCGTGCGGGGGGGGGCGGGCGGGGTAGCGGTTGACGTATAATACACCGAGCGCGTGCAAAATCGCACGGAATTGCACGCGCTCGCACGGGGAAAAAAATAAATAACACCAATGCTGCCTTTATAATAATATAATATTTTATAGGGTCATCGGTCTACAATAATACAATACGAAATTATTGTTTTATCGCGGCCGGCCAAAGTGTGCGCGCGGCAGGCGGGCACGACATTATGACGTCTACGTGACGTGTTTTTGTACACACACGCGCGCGCGCGCACGGAAGACCGGTCGGCCGGAACGCGTTCGTCGGTGACAGTGGGAACTGCCCTCGGTCGGTACCCTTTATTATACCTATCCTGTTTTCTACGCACAATATTATCGTAATAGTTTATATTCGTACACCACACGGTATTTTAATGTTCGTGGAAATAATAGCCGTGTGGCGTGGACGGAATACGGAGAAAGTCTGATCGCGTTTACCGTCACACACTCGCCCGTTCGCCGAAGAACTTATTTCTGCTAACGCTTCGAGACTTGTACAACTATTTGACGAGTTATTTAAATCCATAAACTCGTAAAATATACAAACTTGAATCGATCCCGCGTTGATTGTACGAGTGCAATAACTTTATCGCGAGAATTCCAGTTTGTTAAAATCAAATCAAACGACAGTTCAATCGCGATAGTGTGATGTGGTCGTAAACGAATCTGGTCGGTGGCCGTTGATTTGAAACGGCACGTATAGGAAGGGCGTATGGACCACACCGCACACAGTCACGAGCAATATGTAACAATAATTACAATAACAGTGTTGTAGTTTCGTCGCAATTATTTTCTGGACACACCGTTTCCCATGACGCGTTGTGTGTCCGAGTCTGGCCCAACTGGCGAATAAGATTTTTAGCCGTATCACTGTGTGCATTCCAACGCGAGTGTATAATAATATCACGTGATTTATGCATTATTTTTTCACCGGGTCATCTGTCCGCAGTCCGGTGAAATCGGTAACTGTATATAATATTATTGGACTGCCGGGAATTGAGGTTTTCTGCCTTCTGAAGTCCAATAGGTGGGATGCATAATAAAAATAAATAATATTCACTTCGCACTTCTGCGTTGAATCTGTGTGTAAACAACGTAGACGATGTTAATAAATTATTCTCCTTATACTAAATACGAGTATATTATTATTATTATTATTATTATTATTATTCTGCACTCAAACCGGTTGCGTTCGGACTAGTGAACAAAAATAAAACACCTAACGAGACATGTGCAAAATATGTTTAACACGTCGTCATATTTTGTTTTTGGATCGGCCTATTATGGGTAGCTGTTTAATTATTTTAATATTATGTATGTACCATAACAGTAGGCGCAAAAGCAGAAAAGCGAAGTTTTAGTCGCGGTACGTTGGATAGTGAATATTTCGTATCTGAATAATGTTTACACGTGATAACCGTACTAAAGTATATTATATATTACACTAGATATATATAAATTATATTATATAATGATTGCCCAAGCCGCGCGATAATATTGCATTAAATATTATTATTAATATTTAAACGATGTCCCGATACCATCATTGTGACTTTTCAAAAACAGACTCGCGCACACACACGCAGACACACTCGCGCTTATCCAATTATATTGAAAATATTTATGTTCAGGCGCATATACGTATATATTATTACTATTATTATATATTACTCGTATCCGTTCTGGTGCAGAGTACAACAACGTCGAACACCGTTCGGGCGTTCCGATAATACGTCGTATAATATAATAATAATCGAATCTCTCCGTCGTCAACAGTGCCGTCGCATCGACGACAAGGGATGGGAAGGGATTGTAGTTATTAACTTTCTACCCCCGATAAGGCGAAAAAAATCACTCACCCGATATCGGTTAAATGAAAAAAAAATAAAACGTATATATAAATATCGTATACCAGGATTCCGTTGCCGAACGCTCTCGAGATAGATGCGCCAACACACGCACGCGCGACACACATTTATATCCCGTGACGTGTTAAATCTAAAACGCATTTACATTTAAATGTCGGCGGCGGAGCGGTAAATAAAACTCGCGGAGAATAGAAAAAAAAAACAGTCGCGCCGAAAACAATATAATATGCACACGGCTGGGCCGGTGTGTGGGCGCGCGCGGGAACAAAAGCGTGCACTTAACCCGTCTGTTGAATTTGACAGTTTTTTATAGGAAAAGTTTGGCCGAACAAATTTTCGGAATAAATCGGCATAGTAACGCGTGTTTACGGGGCCGGAGAGAGAGCGCGAGTGGAGGGAAACCCAAAACTTTGTCCGCGCCCGTCCGATAAGAGCTTATCGCACGAGTCGTCCCCCGACAAAAGCCGAGGAGAACGTATAATATATATTTATATGTTATTTTTTTCGGTTATCGTTCGTCCGTCACACGAACCGTCGTGTGGGGGTGGTGGCCGTGTGCAGGTTTATCCGCCGTATAATATATATTTCACGTATACAAACGAGTAACGACATAAATGTGTGTTTACGTTTCGCGTGAAAGAAGCTCGCAAACCACACCACACCACGCTGCTGCGGAGTCGTAGTGTTATTGTAATAACCGCATATTACGATAGTATAAACAATTTTAGGAGATCGACAAACACGCGCGCTGTATATTATAATATATTGTTATATTCGGCGTACCCGTCGTCGTTCTGCCCATGATATTGCAGGAAGCCTTTCGGGCATCGAACGGAACCCAAACCGTTGTTTTTAAATAAATATTGATTGTTCGCAAACCCTGAACAATATTATTGCATAATCATAACACCAGGCTAACGCCGATGGGAATTTCGTTAATAACGCGCCAGTCATTAATACAATATTATTATTATTATTATTATTATAATCGTCGTTGGAGTTGTCTTTACACATTATGCTAGGGCATGCACACAGCACGTATAGTTGATATGCTATAATTATATGTATATAATATTAGATGTAAATATATACAGGATGGTTTTTTTATCGTTCAATATTCATTATTTCAAAATTGATTAACGTTATCAAAAAATATTATTTCCAGTCGAAATAAAATAACATTTTTTGTTATATTTTTTAAACTTTTTTTTTACTTGAATAATAACATCCATTTTTAGTTCCATATTCTCAAACGGATTATTTTTTTCGAATATTTCGACAAAAAAATCAAAATTTGGACGAGTATTTTATGATTTATTAGTATTTTAAGCTTTTGTAATCGGAGTAGATAACCAACATTGCACAAGGTATCTTCGTGCCACTTACTCCACTCACAAACATTTTAAATATTTATAACTCAAAGAATAGTTGTCCAAATTTCCATTTTTATGTATCAACATACTTGAAAATATACTGTGTTTTATAATATGGAACCAAAAATATATGTTGTCATTTAAAATCTATTATAAAAGTACAAATAATTAAAAAAAAATGTGTTATTTTGAATGAAAATTATGTAAAAATATTTTTTTTTAAACGCTAATTGATTTTGAAATAATGGGTGTTGTTTGGTAAAAGAATCACCCAGTATATATATATAGAGAGATAAAATTATAATAAGTCATATCGTGTACGATAGAATTGATGATTACACCTTTACAAAATACGCGATCTTTGAAAGTAGTAAAGGAGACGATTAAATTTCGTCTGGTATAATATAAGTAATATATATTATACGAGTATATGATAAATAAACGGGATTATCGCGCACATATTATTATCGTCGTCTGGTCCCAGAAAATTCACTAAAATTGAATTTTAACGAGTTGGCAACGACCGGGGCAGAAAGTCGGAAAAACAAACGAGCCGGATGTATATTGCATATGAATGCTGCTTGTGGTTGGCATGAGTTTAACAGGACGAGTCATTTTTTACTACATTTCTGTGCGCAATATTAAATTAATGACGTTCACGCGTATGTAGTTGCGAGTAATACACCAAAAAAAAAAAAAAATGTTTCAAGCTATCAAAATCTTTTCCCGCAAAGTATGAATGAGGTATATTATGACACGTTTCCATCCAGTGCAGGTATCTATTATTCGTGTAGATACATATATTATTGTATATTATAAAGTAATTGCACACTTCTATATTGTTATTATTATACCACGCGTGTACATATCCCTCACATTTAAATTTTAAAGAGTGTTCTGGACGTGGAGCCGTGAGGTTATCAAAACTACAGAAACAGATAAAGTATATTAATATCATATCATACGCACAAAATAATATAATATTATTATACGTTATATATACGTATAATAATAATAATAATAATATTAATAATAATAATAATAATAATAATAATAATAATAATAATAATAATACGTAATATATAATATGAATGGCAGACGGCTCGACAGTTCGCCACCTCTCCTCGCCGACTTTGCACACGGGGGAATCATATAGTGCGTAGAATTAGAGGAGCTCTACTCACTCGATGGAAAACGAAGCTGGTTTAATTAAAATCGGAATTTTTTCAAAACTTTTTTCGCTCACACACGCACGTAAACAAACATAAAATACATATGGGTATTGGGTCGAACCAGAATATCATCACTCTTGTTAGACGGTGTATTTTTCTATTCGCAGTAAACGCAAAATCAAATAACACGTTATCGTGGGATGCAATTAAAACCGTGAACATCTTTTCGGGGAACTCGTCGTCCTGCAAAAGGATTTTTAATCGAATGGGAGAAACATCACTTCAAAGTGAGAAGAATATACTTAAACATTTTTTTTTTTTTATCAAACATTATCGTTATATGGCAGGCGGTCGAGAGACCTAGTCACGATAACAATACAATATTACGACAATATAATATACGCGCGGCTTTGTGAACCGTTTAGATCGATACGATTTGTCGAAAACTGTCGTCTTATAACACCGTCGGTCAAAATATTCGCCTTTTCCCGTGAAACTATTTTAGTTTTCGTCCCACGTCGTGGTACATTATGACGACGTCGACGACGACAACGACGACGACGATGATGATGATGATGATGATGATGATGATGATATATATAATATTTCGCGCCCGTTGACAAGTAGGTCCGTATGAGACTATACACTATGCGCGTAGTATGATATATAATATCGTATATACCACCATAGCATCAGATCGGTGGTACACGGCGCACACGTGAATGTGGGTGACGTTTTACTTTCTTTCTTTTTTTCCCCTTATTTTTTTTTCTTGCCACGCGCATAGTTTTTTCCTCCTCTCCCCCCTCCCCCACGAGACAATCGGAATACCGTAAAACGCACACGCGCGCGCGTCATCCTCGCTGCAGGGTTGACGTGTATCCTGCCAACTCGCCGCCCGCTCACCGCACCATATACCGGGTTATAATATATTATATGCGTTCTACACGTCGGACTGCTGAAATACATCGCACGTATACCTCTCCGTGTGCATATTGTGATACGATATTATGATATAATATTATGCGTAACATACGCGTACCGATATGCGTATATATAACATTGTGTGGAGTCGTAACACTACACACGCGATACATTGGATCGTATATTTATACAGGGTGATTCAGTCGGCATGCTCATCCCCCTTTTTTCCCCCTTCAATAATGCATTTATTCAAATTCTGGTTTTTGGACTTTTCAAGTAGGTACACTCAGAGGCGGCTGTGTTTGTAAGCATTTCGATTTATTTGTGTACCCCATCAGAAAAAAGTCCCATGGCCATACAAACGTGAGTTTTTTTCACGCGAAAACTCTCTTTCACTATAGGTTTTGAATAGATTTTTTTTTAAGTAATCTAGATACTAGGTAGAAATTTGAACGAATATTTTTTGAGTCATTGAAATATGTACAAGTAGATAGTATAGTGCCTACGGACGGTATACAAAAATATGAAATATATATTATATTTAAGTATTTAACATAGTATTATGCTCAGAAAATATTTAAAAATATTAAAATATTAGTATTAGGAATTTGGATTATATCATCAAAGATCACAATATAATATATTCAAACTCAATAACATTTTCTCTCTACAAAATCTCAAAATGTCCATTGAATAATACAAAATGTATATATAAAAATTAGGTTTGTGGTTTCTGAAAATTAAATCGCTTTGATAATGTCTTCAGCGTGTGTATATTCGACGCGATGGCATTGGAAAGGCCGTTGACGTGTTTACTCGGGCCTGAGCTTTGTTGACACATGTTTATAATGATAATACACCAAACACAAAAATATCAGTCTTCGACTCGGTCGAATTTTCTGGAAATTCAGTAGTGTGTTATTTTTATGACGTTCATTTTAACCCAAACGAAAATATCCATTATTTTTTTTTTCGTTTTTTATTAGCAATTTTGTATTAAGTACGTTAGTAGATAGTACGCATTATATTTTATATAAATACGCAGTTTTTAAAAAACGAGGGCTATTGAAAACCAAAAATGTCTTATCTTGCCTTTGTTTTGTATACAGCGCCTACCGAATATTTGATCAGGATACGAATTTTGTAAGCCACTTAATCGACGATTGACCGGTAAAGCTGTTTCTATTTCGAATTGTATCTTCATTTCGCTCGAAATAACAAATCCTTAGAAAACGATTTAAAACACGAACATTTTAATCGCGTATCGAGTTAATACTATGTATAATACATGTATATAGCATTATGTATAGTGTATGCGTAAAAATTAATAAAATTCCCATTTCGAAATCAATCTCTAAA
Source organism: Rhopalosiphum nymphaeae (assembly GCA_036289425.1). NCBI lineage: Eukaryota > Metazoa > Arthropoda > Insecta > Hemiptera > Aphididae > Rhopalosiphum > Rhopalosiphum nymphaeae. Next base: position 6,702,912 of record JAZAQC010000017.1, read on the forward strand.
CTAAAAACGTCCTTATTATATTATTCGTACATATAATAACGAAACCATTTTGACTTGGAAATCGCCAGGGCGCGAATATCAAATGTACCTATCGAAAAAAAAATGTATATATATATATTGAAAGTCAATGACAATTATATATAATGTATTAAAATGTGTGCTGAATTTCTAATGAAAAATAAATCCGATTATATGTAAAAAGAAATACAAAAAAATATTTTATGAATAATTCAATTTTATTACGAAAATATTATATTAATATATTATTTCGTCGGAAAATTGAATCCAATGTTTGAGTAAGCGTACTTATTATTTATTTATTTAAGACATATTTTTTCCACTCGCGGCATTTCAAAATGATGTGAATATAATAAACCTTTTTTTCGAATAATTAGTTGACAATATCACGTACGTAATCAAAATTTTGTACACAACCACTTTAATACATTTTTAATTATAGCAGTACCTAGTTCGGTTATGGAATATTTAATTAGTATTTTTCTTATTGTAAAATCTCTCCTCTTTGTAATATCCGTCTTGATACAGCGAGGATTTGATTATATCCGCAGCAGCAAAACACGATTCCAACGCAATCTGTATAGACAGATACTTTCATTTAACGAACTTTATGAAATGTCCACGTGCAAACTTACACTTTTAATTTAAAACAAACGATTTTCGAGACTTTGAAAAACTTTACTAATGACAATACTGTTAAATTATCGGATAAGTTTTCAGCGATTCACCGCGGCGTATAATATAGCAAGTTGTTTTGGTTGCATTCGTGCCATATACAATATAATATACACACTATACTGGCGTTGAATTTTAAATTACTGCACCTACTACAAAATTAAACTGGAACTTTGTGCGCATTTCAAACGAGTGGATTACGGACAAAAGACCTATTGTTTGCTAAATTGAATTTAATTACACCAGTTTACAGTAGGTACCCACCATTGTAGTAGCTGTGTGTTAAATCACAAACTAATTATGACATTTCGAATTTCTCTAACGCATTTTTAATAACTCTGAAATATTAGTATTACGAATTAAGGAATACAGTACAACACACACACACACACACACACACACACACACACACACACACACACACACACACACACACACACACACACACACACACACACACACACACACACACATCAATTAATCACAACAAACGACATTATAATATAGTTTTGCGGTATGTGTCTATAATTTTATCATGTTGGTTTGAAGAAACGATATTATAGTACGTGGGTTTAAGAGTATGGCAGATTAACAAGTATTAAAATATCTTAAATTTATTACAAACATTAAGTTACATACATAATTTAGCATAATTTACTATTATATGCATTTTTTTTAAGTGCAAAAGTTATAAATTTTAGTAACTATTTATTGGTATGATACTTTTATAACTATTAAAAAAAACTTTTTTTTTTGTTTCAAACTATTTATAGACTTAATTTCCTGATTATTTTAAAATGTTTACAAAAACTAAAAAAATTACTCATTAAATACAAACAAATATACATTATACTATAAATACGATGAAATTAAACAAACTGAGTTTTATTGATTGTAATGACGCATAATATTTTATAATATAAAATATATAAGTTTAGCATAATATTAACATAACGATTTAAATATATTAATGGATGTTAAAATAATAACATAATAAATTATAATTTAATGTCCATCTGCATTTTTTGGATAATGAATTTAATGAATTTCATATTTTTGAAATTTTAAAATATTACACTTTAAGTCCATATTTTCAAACCTTTTTTTTAAGTACTAGGTACATTATCCGGCACGAAAACTCATGGATTAAGTAAATCCATTAAATTATTTTATCATAGATACATATTACAATAGTATATAAATAACAGTACAATATTTTTTGAATAATATGTGTAAAATTTACTTGACCCTAAAAAGATCTGATGCGATTTAGCTTAATACGTTCGTCTGTATATTTTCTTATTTTGACCACCGTCTACAGTTACTGGTCATCCTATTCGGTGGTATATGGACTCGGCAGGTCACTCTATAAACAAATTTATTAAATTGGATGTAAAACCAACCGTATCGACAAATGTCATCTGTGACCTTATATACGTCTACTTCTAGGTAAGAAAAATGCCAACCAGCATAAAAAAATACGTCTTCACGTTTTTTAGTCATTTTCTTTGTATTTGTTTTATTTCAATACGATTCCAATTGCAATATATATATTTTTACTATTTTAATTTTTTATTATTAAATATAAATTTTAACATTTTAATGATGAACACTGGAGTACTGACTAAAATATTATAATTTCGTGTGTGATACGATAATTTAATAAATGTTTACAATTTGATTTACAATACGTTTTTAATAACTGTTTTACGAAATTATTATTTTTATTGTTATTATTTATTATGTTATCATAGTACTTACGTCTTATATTTGTATGTATAATTTAAGTTGATTTTATGTGTAGTGTGTACCAACAGTCAAACGTCGTTACATAAAACTTTAATGTATATTTAAGTTAATATTTACTATAATATGCATTATAACCACTGTCACGTAGGTGTCATTGGTTTATAATATATTCATTATAATTATTATAATCATAAAAATCAATAGTTATGTTATTGTATTTAGTACATATACTATCTAATCATACATTAGCAATTCAGATATTTTATACTAAATAATATTGTGTACGTACATTTGTTTATATATATATATCGTTATAGCAATACTATTGACTTTGTAAATCAATAGTGCAAAATGAATATATTCGTAACAAAAATAACGTGCATAGGGGTAGTTCGTTGGTTTAATGTAGCAGCCGTCATTATCTGGATAACACCTGGACCACAACTCTACATTGTCTTATAAACATTAAACTGCATATACTATATCGTATAAACCACTTGATGCGATTTTTGCCATCACCTTCTGCAATATTCACTTTGATCATTTTTTTATTTCACTTACTGCAACGCTCCCGTAAATTCTTTCCTCGTTAATTCCGTCCGTTAGAGCCGTGCACATAATATATAGTTCTATTATATTTAATTAATGTTCGCAAACTATTTCAATCTATATTTTCTACCGTTTTCTTTAAAATTGAACTCTTTAAACTTTAAGCCAACTAACGGTATAGATTCAATTTTGTTACCTACTTATTATGCACTCACATTTTCTTAAACAATTTTCATCCTTATTACACATAATATTTGAATACTCGCTGCAGCACATACTCTGCCTTTACTGTTCCGTACACTGTCAACGGTCTTATGATACGCTTTTAAAACTTTTTTTACAAGTATACGACGTAAAACTTCCATTATTTTAATCATATATAATGTTGAAACGTCTACTCATGTTCTTTTTTAATTTTGTACATCATTAAAATTCAGGTTTTTACTGCTGTCACGTATTACTCTTATATATAATATTTTTGAATTTTCACGTATTTTTGTTTCGATTAAAGTTTTATTTCTCATTTTTTTTTCTGTTATTCTCTTCAAACATTATTATTTTTTTTTTATTCACGGTGCATTTCGCTTCCCTGTAACTAAATTAATATTTCTTAATCGCCAATCTTAAACCATCGGGTCTTCCGCTATAAACCCCTCGTACTGTTATCAATTAGGATACCGTCATTAGCAAACATTAGACACTCCGGACTTATACCCTTGATTATCCTTTGTAATCTCGCCTTTTACAGAGGATAACACGTTCATCTCAACTACTCATCTTTGATGAACCCTTACTAGTGCTGTAAATGTGATTCACCGGGTACACATTGCGCGTTCGTTACGGCAGCATGGCATTTCTCCCACTAAGCCGCCTCGTATTTTGTATATTTTATTGAAGCATTTTCTCGAGAATAATAATCTCCATATAAATGCAATAGTTCTAAAGGTGGTTCGCCGCCGTCTTGCTGCTCGAAACTGGCCTACTAATTAACTAAATTTGAAAATACATCAACGTGTTATTTTTACATGTTGTATAATAATTGTTATTATATTCCTATGTCAGTAGACACTTTGTGTGTATGAAACGTGATTAATGTGATGTATCTATTGATATTTCCAAATTTATAACATTGCGTATTGAATAATTATTGGATTTTTAGTTGTTTAAAAGTTTTATGAACGGTTTTCTGGTATTCTGCTAGCATTGTCATAGGTAACAGTAATATCTCATTGTTACGTCTAATCACTGTGTAATGAAAAAAATTACAATTCAATGGATTTTCGCAAGGTACATTCATTATTATAATAATTATTTTTTTAAAAGATGACCACGTGCAAGTTGTAATGTATATATTATAATACATATAATACACCTAGTTCCCGATGTGAAAAACTAAAAAATAAAAACTCCGTTAACCGACAAATTCAAAAAATAAAACATTAAATTCGTTTTAAATGCCATTCCATGTGCACAACAATACCACCATCATAGTCGTCAGAAGAGGCGTTTGAAACGTGCGCTCGAAACGCAGTACATTTTTCACGGTTTCCCGGTTTAGCCTCTCACCATGTGCATACAATACAAATTATAATATAACAAACACGCTCACACACACACATACATTCATACGCATAAACACACACGTTATATGTATAATATTACGTGTCAAACATTGACAAATCGTTATTGAAGACAACTACTATTATGGTACTCGGGGACGCTTTATTGGACGTAACAGCGATATGTATAGATGGGTGGATGGATGGATTATATGACGTCGAGACTTGAGCTTCCATATTATTATATACATACGTGAATGCGCCCAGCACACAATATTTAAAAGAATAATACAATATTTGATAACACATATGATAATATTAACAATGATGATAATAATAATAATAATAATAATAATAAAATAAAATATACAATAATATCATTAATACGTTTAACTAACGGTCGGCATGTTATTATTGTGCGGTGCCGTTATACATAGTTCTCGTTTGATAGTTTTTAATGTACTTTTGGCTGTTAAACGTAACGGTTGACAAACAACTCACTATCGTAATCTCAACAATTGTCCTGAAAATATCTTATTATGAACTACATTTTATATTCGACCGCTTACTTTCAAATAACTACTTACTTTCGTTTACTTTAAAAAATAAATGACTTTGTGTGCATTTATGAAAATAGTGTCTAATGAAAAAATATTACAATAATAAAATCAAATCTGCATAAACAATGTTTTTTGGAAAATTCACAATCATAAAAAAAATATTGAATTTTGAAATATTTTGTACATTTTAATAAATAATAATATTCTGTGAAAAACTTTTTTTACGCAGTAATCATAAAAATACATTTGAATGCCGAGTTGCATCTGCACGACTCCGACAACATTTTAACGAGAACTTTTCATTGATTGCAATATTGTAAAATATTATGTATTTTTTGAAAGTAATTATAGAAAGTGTATTATCTTTTAATTTATACTTACCACATGTGTTGTATTCTCAATTTCTATACGAAACAAATTATTTTTATTGCAATAAATTTTGATAATAATAACACTAAAACTAAAATTATGTGTTCAATAGTTTTACAAGTCTTGATATGTGGTTATAAATTTAATATTGTATTATGCGTTTTTATCATTTAAAATATCCAGACCCGATTGTTGAAGTTTCATACGGTGTTCCAGATATTACAGTACTTGAATGTGTTTTATTTTACATTAATGTGTACATAACAGAATTTCAATTTTATTACAACTATATATGGTGATTATTTTAACAGTGAAGTACTAACTCACATCAGTATTATGTATATTATATTATTTTTTAAATTTTTTAAAAAAATATTGAAATAATATACAATCCAAATATTTTATATTGTTTTTATTTTTTTACTATACAATACGTTTTTTAGTAAAATATATCAATATCAATTGTTAATTTAATTTACTATTATTGTTATTTTTTACTTTTTTAATCGTTTGATAGATAGCCGGTATTGGTAATAGGTGGGGCACTCCAAATGTTGTAAAACACCTCTTGTCATATAACTCTCTTACCTAAATGTTATATGGTAATTAATGTAAGAATGTTTGGCCATATTCAATATTTATACAATACCTGGTTTAAGTAAGAGCAAAACATTAGAGCAATTATATTTTATTATATTATTGTTATAAAATGTTTCTAAAAAAACATGTCAAAAATATCATAGTTTTTTAAAATATAAATGTATTTGATAAAATAATCATCCAATAGTCAGTACATATGCGGCTTATAAATAACATTAATCCGCAAAATAATGAGGGGTGAGGGTTCTCATACCGTATATACATTATACACGAACCTGATGAACACGCGTACTTTGTAATCGCACATTATCATAATATTGTGTCACATATGCTCTATGTAATATAAAAAAGTATAAGTATTGTGGCCATCGGTTGACGTTTTCCACAACGCGACAGTTGTATTATCAGTAATAATAATAATAATAATAATAATAATTTGTCTACCGACAGTATATACGGCGATGTTTTGTAAACGCCTTCTATGGTCGTGCTTTATCGAAACGTACAACAACCCATTTTCTACGGAATCCGACTAAGAATAACCGGATTTTTGTTTGTTTGTAATATGCGTTTTACGAGTGCCGTAAATGCGATAACGTATGCGTGAAAGATTTTTTTTTTTTTTTTGCTCGGTTCCCTATTTATTATTATTATTATTATTATTTTACAAACATCGTCTTTCTTTACGTCAACCCTCATCCACGAGGGACAATGCTGGAATCACAAATAGAAATGTCATCTGCCGGATGACCTAGTTTAGATGGAAAGAGAAAAACATATATTGAATGAACTTCGTAAATAAAAAAATAAAATTTTACAGCTAAGTGGATTCATATGTGTTATTGTATTTTGTGTTTATATGTGCCAATGGTCTGGAAAAAAAATAATGAATAACAATTTGCAAAATTTTAACTTAGGATATTCCTATTATGTTTGACAAATAAATTTGCTTGTTCTTCGGATCAGATCGTGTATTATATTTCTGGTTTAGTTTAAGTTTTAGAGTTCGAAAATAAAAGCTTCATTTAAAATATTCTAAATGAATAAGCAATAATATCCATTGAAACTTTTTTGATAATACGTGCTTGGTTATTCAATTAAAACACGCGAACAAGATTATTTTATGCCATCTACATCATATAAGTAATAATATTCATACATATAATCATTATTAAAAAAATAATGATTAAATGTATAGTAAAACAAAACTGTGTAAATATTTACAAAAATATTCATTTATTAAAAAATTATATGATCAAAATATGTTTATGTACATTAACTCTTTTTGATAGATAAAAATACAAAAAATTATACAAAATTACAAATCATTAAATATGCGTCTTAAAATAAATGTCAATAAAAAATAAAAGACAATTTTTTTTTTCTAATAACTTATCAATACCTTTATCATATTATCATAATTTACTATTTGTTGACGTTTTTAAGTCGAGATACATTAAATATAATATTAATGATGAAAGTGGCGTAAAAACTACAACAATCATGATTAAAATATTTTACTAAAATAATGATTCATCGATAATTTAACATTTAAGTTTGAATTTTAATAAACAAAAACTGATTTCAATCGATTTTCAAAAACTTTAAAAATGATCTTAAGAATTAAAAATATATCAATTCTTAAATATTTTAGAGTATTTAACAAGTTTTTAAAATAATTTATTTATAATGGTAAGATATGAGTTTCAAAAACCGTTTCTATGAAAATATTAAGTTTTTATGTATACATTTTCAATCTAACTAATTCCTACTCAATTACATAAAGTTACAAAAATAAAAAACAGTAACTATAATATTAATAATAATTCAATTTTACTTATAATAAGTGATTCTATGAGGAACTAAACAAATATATATGATAATATTAAATAATAAAAAACACTTGAAATCAGTAAGTAACTTTATTTTTTTGTGCTTTTAAAGAATAAGTAATATATTACAAAACTCATTTTATTAAAAAATCATATGTCACAAACTTATTAGTTATTACATACTCAATTTTATAGTGTTATTGTAAATATATGTATTAGGCTCTAGCACGTTTATTATATTGTAAAAGTAAAATTATTATCTCCTTCAGAGATGTAATAATAATATAATTTGAGAATGTTTTGTGCCATATTATACTCTATATATAATATAATTGGTATAAAATATTTTATATTTTATCTACATCGAATAGATATGTTTGCACACTTTTATTATTAATTTTGTTCATTCCACAAATGCCATTGAGCGATGATGAATTCGATCAAATTCGTTTTTTACAGCCTTTGAAACAGTATCTATAAGAATTCGGAATTGAAATTAGAAATAGGACGTTATGCGTCAAAGCACCGGCGAAGAATTTAAAAATGTTGAAGATGTTTGCCAAATGCTTTGAGTATAACATAAAAAAAAAAAAAAATAAAGTCAACTCATTTCGTTCAATTTCACTCGGGTTTTGTATTTGAGAGGATGAGTACCGCTAGAACCGTATTATGCCTTTTGGCATATAATGGTTCGTAGGATTTGAACATCTTTTTAAATATTTAGCCTGCATAATATACTCTGCGCACCACCGTAACGTTGAAAATAAAATAAAACACAATAGAGATGGATTATTATAGACGTTTCACCTTAAATAGAATATACTTTTGAGTCAAACTTGACAGCAAATAGTATTATGTACCCCATTTGTTCGAGACGCAAATCATCGGTCTCCGAAGATTCATATTGCAATTATTATCACGGTTTCAAATGACATCAATAAGCTTATTTTTATTTAATATTACGGTGTTTCATAATAAACTGTAAAAAAAATAAACATACACAACAAATTATTATTCTTAATACTCTTATATCATTATTTTTTTTTGTACTTTGCAATATTACTATAATCATATTATATTCTCTCGCTACTCATAGATTTAAAAAAAAAAAATACACAAAAGTGTGTATCGTCAGGGAATATAAAATATAGGATTTGAAAATAAATCAATACGCGTTATTGGACCCCGCCGTATCTTAGGTTATTAACAGGCACTGTGATTTATCACGATTTTTGGGGGGAAACTGTTAAACTCACTGCAGCCGACTTTATATAAGACTGTTACGCGTATCTTGTAGACCATATAATAATGATAATAGTATTTTGTACATTCATGTCCTGGTGAAATTCACCTATTTCAATCTATTGGTGGACTGCACTAAAACACATTCTCCGCAGCAGATACAAATAAAACCAGAACCCTAATTTTTAAATAAATAATAATAAATATTTATTCATCGAATTATAATCAATTTTTTCTATAGTCTTAAATCAAATTCTTTAAGCTAATTAACGCCTATAATAATATTAATTACAATGTTTTCAAATTTCTGAATCTGCGTCTATTTCCAATACTCGATGGAGTGTAAGCAACATACCATGACAATATTCGTATATACCTACATATAATTTAAATTTAAAAAGAAAATACCAAGTCTTACCGTATTATCATTGATATTTCTGTAACACTTTCATCGATCGGCTTGAAAATAACATAATATAGTCTTATGGAAGTGAGTAATAAGTAGAAAGAACACCCCCCTCCACATTCTCCTATATTATTATGCGTCGTATACCAACATGATTTCGTTTCACGCCTCACTAGACTAACAACCACCAGCGGCTCCGCTACGACGCTATTGCGCTATAAATCATAATGCTATTGTTTATCGATTAATCCACTAGGAAACGGAAAAAAAGAAAGAAAAAATTGGGAAATTCGAAAATATCGTAAATAATATTTCAGGGTTTTCGGTATCTCGTGAAAACATTAAAAACATATTATAATGACGTTTAAATTTCCCTTCAGTTCCATCGCAATACTCGTACGAATCACTACTGATTAAATCATATTGTGTTATGTTATTATTCGTCCCGAACAATGGGCACGGTTACAACGTCCGTTTTAACTATGTACGGATGGAGAACCCTCTGGAAACACTTCTCGCCGTGCCATAATATTATAATACATGCAAGTACTTAAGCGCGTGCCGTTTATATAATTATTTTCATAATATTATCGTTAGGAGTAACGCGTTCACCGCCCGCCGTCAGTCAACTCGTCATTTTTGGGTAGTGGCATAGGAGTAGGCTCAGCCAAAAAACATTTAAAATTTAATGAAACTTTATAGTATAATCTCCGACACGTATAATATGATAGTACTGTAGTTACGTGTGTTGCGTTATTATTGTTATTATCAAACTTCACAATACGATAAAACAATATATTATTTAAACAACATTAAGTAAAAAAACAAATTTATAATTAAGTACATCTGATTTAATATATATAATTAGAGGTAATTTTAAATTCATGTTCACATACATTTTTTTTTTTAAATGAGTTATTTCAAACTCTGATTTTTAAATTTTTAATCACATTTTAGATCATATTTTCAAATAGTCATATAGTTAAATTGTTAATATAATTGAAAAGATCTCTTGTGGCAACACAAACTTTTTTTATATTTTTAAATTAAAAGCAACATTTTTATAACAATGTTATGCAGATGAATTTTGAAAATATAGACGTATCTGATTTTAAGTTTGATCAAGAAGTTTCTGAGTTATTAAACTAAAAATAATGTATTAATTTAATAACATGAAATCATTAAAGCTCTAGATAGTATATTAAAAAATAATTTAATTTAATTAATTATTAAATTTAAAATAAAGGAAGTCATGCTTACTGCATTACCGTGTATGTTTATGCATTGTACATCAAAGCCAAGTTAAGTGAGGAGACTCCACGTCTGAAATTTAACACTCTTTAACCCTTAAACAGTCCAAATCATAAAACGATTGTCAATATATTTCTAGGTGAATAAAGGTGTGTAGATTAATATGAAATATGTCAAGTCACAAAAAAAATCTACCAACAGGCCTTGTCACTAGTTTTGAGGTTAAAATGCACACAAAAACCAAACACTGAATACATATAGTTTTCTATTTATGAATCAATATTTTATTTATCTTCAGTATTTTTTTTTTTAACAATAATATTTTTATAGCTATAAAAAGCGGTCACGGCGTTTAAGAAATATCGAATTGTTGACGTGTAGGTTTTTTTAAATTATATCCCGCTATTATTAATAAACTAAAATAATGTATAATATAATACCACAAAAAAAAAAAAAAAAATACAATCAAAAATCAATAGTCATAATTTGTCATTATCGTACATATATGTTTATTTTTGAGATCATAGGATGTTTCAATATCTTGCCTATTTTATTTCGGTTAACGAATTTAAGATGCAAAAACGGAAATTGTATGAAACTGAGTAAGCAATAGAATTGAATTTACTCTAATACTTAGCTTTTATATTATTATATCAATGTTGTTCCAATATGTATACCTGTTTTTGATTTGAATGTCGTAGAAAAACAACGGAAATAACAACATAATGCTGTAAGTACATCATATAATGTTCAAAACTGGTCAAACACGAGTTTTAAGTAAAACGTTATCAAAAAAAAAAAAAAACATGCAAATACCAAAGCTATTGTCTACTTCATAGCAAATAATAAATCATATTATTATTATTACATTCTAACAATATAATATATTTTATTGTCCGTTGTCCGTTTGTACCATTTTAGTTTGGTTTTTTTTTTTAGAGGATTCGGGGGTTACATATAAGCTGGTCTATTCTATGTTTTTTTATTTCATAACACGGTAAAAAAGTAAACATGCATTATTATTTTGATTTTATTTACTTAGTTCAATAACATAATATAAAAAAGCTATCATCGTTGTCGGCTCACTATTTTCAATTCGATTTTCCTGATTGTATTATTAAAAGTATGATTTAAAGAATACTGGCCAATGTAATTATTTCATATTTTTTTTTCGCAAATGAGCAGTGCTTCCTTAATAACAATAACAATAATAACAATAACGATAATAATCACGATTATGGTTTTTTGTTGTTGCTGTTGTGAATTCGATAAGCAAACCGGAAATTAATGTAGTAAATATTATACGAATAAAAAGTAACCGATTTTTATTTCGAAACATCGTATCTATATAATAATAATACAAAAAAAAAAAACATTAAAAAATAAAATATTATGTAAAAAAAAAATAAATATAAATATAATAAATACAATATATTATTATGTCTGTGGAACAAGAAATTGTTAGTATACTTGTATATCAGATGCATTTATCAAATTTTTGGTGACATCTCCCCCAACCAGACCAAAAAACTACGCCTATCAGTATAAAAAAAAAGAAATCATGTCCTAGTTTCGTTGTTGGTATTATTTTTTTATCTGCACCCCAGACAATCGTAGAGTTCGTGAAACCAAAATTTGTCTATTCGTTTGTTCACTGGCTATGGGCGCTTTGTACGACATTTATATTACGAACTCATTAACATATTAGTAATTCATCAAGCTCAGCTCACACCGAACTTTGATTTGGATACTTAAACATTTAAAACAAAAAATCATCTACTTAAAAATTTGTAGAAAAATAAGATATATAAAATAAGGTATTTAAGTATACCTAAAAATCCCTGAAATCAGAATTTGAATAAACGTTATATATATAATGTTTTATTAAGTCAGAGGTGTATAGCACATAGTTTTATTGTCAGAAAACACGTCGCGTGTTAAATTTTTGTGATTAGACACTTGATTCATCCAACATACAATGGAAGACATAATATCATTATTATTCTTATCTATTGTTATTTTTCGATTATAAAAATAGTAGGAATAAATATTATACGTATTATATATAGTTAATTGATTTTGAGACCAAGTGGATAATATGGTATTATCATGTTGTTGTAGTTTTTGTTATTATTATCATTATCGTTTAAGTATTATTATTTTTTTTTTAATCCTCATGACCGAGTCATCTTGAAATTTACCGCGATAAAGATAATGACAATAAATAATAACAGTTACAGGATAAGTCACCGTAAAAAAACAATTTCACTTTGGACAGGGCTTAGTTGTGTATTTTTTTTTCATGCTATATAGTATATAATAATATTAATAATAATAAAAGAAAAAATATTTTTTTTTTGTCTCTATCTGATGGATAATTTTTATATAGAGTTGAACGCGCACTTATTCTACAAAAAGAACCGTCTTACAGAATAAACAATACAATTCAGAATGACACTAATATTACCACGTTATGTATAATATATAAATGTATTTGTATAAACTTAATTATTATTTAATTATTTTTTTATAAATAGTAGGTTTGTACAATAGTTTAATTATTTTAAGTTTCAGATTAAAACAATATTAAAAATTGTTAATATCAGTTGATTGACTTCTTTTTATATACACTGTGTATTATGAAATGCACATTGCATTATAATTGCATGTTCACACATTTTCTCCGTCGTTGCATCATGGTTTAAATTATTCTTTTGGGTTCATAAATTGGATTTAGGTTATAAATACGCAATTTAATATTATTTTTATTGCTATATATATTTTTATTCAGTCAACTGTAGACAAGTGAATGTTTCAGATTTTCCACGAGAACGACTCCATGGTCTCGAGGTGAACATCTGAAATGTCTACAAGTGTAAATGACAAAACTTAATGAACTGTAATCCAAAGAGAAAAATGACACTATCTCAGATTAAAAAATATTTTAAAATCTTAAATCAAATAATTCTCAATTAGTCATCATTAGTAAATCTTGTCGATTGAATAAAGTATAATTATTAATTTATTTAAATAAGTGCAATCAAAATGCACGAAAAAAAGTATTGCAATTATAATATAACGTCGTATCCTTATAATTATTTAACATTTTGAGTTATTAAAATTGTCTAATGGGTAGGTATAATCATATAATTATAGTCAGGAGTATACGTCTTGTCTTGTGCAGTTTTTCGGATAACAACATGCATCGACGATGTGACAAATTAATAAAATAATAATAATAAAAAAAAATACAACTGATGTGTTTTCTCTAGATTTGGTTAGCTATGGATACATTGCTTAAGTATCACCTATTTGATTCAATGAGTGATTAATATTGCACAATGTCAACCGAAAATGTAACAATACAGTACACTAATATTTTTGAAAGTAAATTAATAATAAATTGATTTTATCGTGATCACTTTTATTGTATACGTGAACAGGTCATTTGAATTGTATATTTGTTATATAAAATATGAAAATGCTTATGATTGAGTATCGTATATGTATAATAAAACTTTTTCATATTTTTATATTACAAAAATTGATAGTTTATCAATTTTCGCAGGCTGATCATAAACAGGTTAAAGTCCAAAGTACTTTAACATCAAGTAACATAACAAGTAACTTTTTTTTAACTTCTAAAACTATTATGGGACAAATATTGAAGATATTTTTAGTTATATTGGACGTTGGCCATAAACCAATTCATATGAAAAACTAATACTAAAGAAATTCAACTATTAAATACAACTTAAAAAATAAAAAAATAATGTACTTCACAGAATTGTCAGATTTCGATATTTTTTTCGACAGAATAAAAGTTACAAATAACTGTAATTTCATAATTAATTTTAAATATTACCAGATAAATATATTTTCAAATCCTCAAATATTTTTATTATTTACGTTTATAGAACCTTCTATAAATAGAATCCAATTAAACCTGAATAAAATCTTCAAAAATATTGTAAGCTAACTTTTTCATTGGATGTAAGAGTTTTTCATATATTGCAATTTTTTTTTACTCGACTACTAACTGGCCTTTTACGAGCCTTTTATTTTGTCAGCTATGATTTTTAGTTATTGATAAGTGTATTAATTTTATTTATTCATAATAGATACAGTAAAAATAATATAATATGGAAATGGCGAGGTTCCGATATTTTTTTCTACCTTAGGCAGTAAGTAAAAATGGAATTTCGTAAAATACAAATATTCAAAATATCTTTATTGTTTTTGCTTTACCAATTATCAAAAAATGTATAAATTGTCCTTTCATATAAGAACAAAAATGGAAAAGCTTATTATCTTTACAGTTTACATTTATATTTGATCATGTTTTGCTTAGTAACGAGCAAAATACTAAACTATTTTAATCACCATTATAGTTATAGTTAAGTTAAATAACTTTCAATAATTAGTTTAACATAGGGTAACTTATCGAAAATTTAATTCGAACAATATTATGCCAAATTTTAAAATCCTTTAACAAATAATTTGATGTTTTAAATTTGGTGTTTGACTATTTAAGTATAATTGGGGCAGAATTCAGTAAATTTGTAGCTTTAAAGCTTATAAACCATTCTAAAATCAAATTATTTTCTAAAAATAATAAATAATATCTACCATAATGTTAAAGAGGTCACTTTTTTACTAATTTAATGATATAATATATTAATAAATTAACATACCAAAAATTAAACTGATTAAATTCCATTAATAAAGTTCTATCAAGAGATGAACTCTCTTTCCATTATTTTCTATGGTAATTGTTTATATATATCATGTATATTATTTTTACGTATATTCATTGAACACATTTTCTTATTTTGCTTTAGCATAGATTGTAAATATTTAGTTAAAAGAAAAAAATGTGTAATTGATTTATAACCAAGTTAAGTTACTTTTTATCTATTTAACTTTTAACTTTTAGAAGTTCAAAAAAAATAAAAGAAACTTTTTACTTGAAACTTATATTTTTTTATATTAACTTAAGTTAACGAGTTGAAAAAGATATATTTAACTTGCTTAATCTTACAATGTTACAACTTATGATAAAAACTTCATATTATTTATATGATAATTTTTAATAATTTGTGTATTTTATGTCAATTTGAAACATTTTAAATACTTTAGTAATACTATAAATAAAACAAACACTAATATCGAATGTATGTAAAAAAAAAAAAATTGTTAAAATATTGAAATGTTTCACGTGCAAAAAAATTTTAAACGATTTTTATAAGGTACGCTAAGTTTTATAATTAAAAATCATGTACCTACTTATTTATCACAATAAAATCGACTATAATGACAAATTATTAAAATTTAGTGTAAGACATTAAATTTATGTTTTGAAAGATAAATTTATTTGGAGCAACATAATAATATATCATTCTCTAAAATAGCGTATTTTCCTACCCAACTATAATTACGATTTAGAATCGGTAGTTGGTAAAAAACCGGAAACGGCACTAATAGTAAAACACAAGCACGTACTTCCAGTACGCGGATATGGAGGTCGATCAGAGAAAAGTAAAAAAAAGAAAAATCAAATTTCGCCGACCCTCCGCGCTGCCAGTACCGTGGCAGACTAAATTGATCAAGCCAGACTCAAAGGAATTGTCTTTTAAAATATTCCCTATATTGTTACATTTATTTTTTCTTGCATCCGTTTTTTTTTCTATCATTCACGAAATATATGTACACACAAAGTAGGTAATAACGTATTTAATACTTATTGTACGGTTCATTAAATCGAGAGTGCGGTGACCGGGCGGGTGACCGACGTCATAATAGTACACTTTTTTTTTGTTTTTAATGCAACACTATATCGCATACCGTCTGTTCATTAATGCTAAACTACAAATTGAGTAAACGTCATTTAAATAGAGTTGACGCAATGTAGTTCGAGTTGTGTTTGGCACAGTAAATTACGTTAGTTAACATAATTATTGTTCGTTGTTGTTACAGTACAAAAACGATCAGGTTTGCGACATTGCATTCTTTCCGTACATTACGTGGTATCGTTGACAATTATGACCGGAAATAACTGCACCTTGTTACGGAGCTATTACTAAAATGATCAAAATTAATGTATCTCTGTCGCACCGTCGGACCAGACGAAATAATAGTTTTTTTTTTTAACGTTCAAACGACCGACATTTGAAATATATAGCTTTATTACTATTATTGTTATTGTTATTGTTATTATTCCGTGTACGGGAAATCAGTGATAATAATACCATTAGGTTAGGTAAGTATGTTTAAGTCGAATTTGTGACGGTTAAAAAGTTCGTAATGTTAACACTCTGTAGAAGTTCAATTGCACTGAGAAAGCACGCACGTTTTCATCCATTTTGCAATCACTTATTTTATCATAAGAGGTGTCTGGAGCGTCGGCAATTCGATTTTCCAGAGATATAAAATGTATCCCGAGGTGAGTTTACACTTGACGCGAGTGTGGTACGGGGGACTTTTGAAGAAAACAAAAGCGATAAAACACTACATGTAAATAATGATAATAAACTTTATCCGTACAGCTTATTCGCTTAGAAATATTCAAACACTTCCGGAACGGATGGGTTATTTTTTATGTTGTTTATACGCACGCGGTACATTTCAGCGCATAATTGTATTAACCACTATCGTATAGCACAGTTGTTAGACTTTCTAGAACAAAATGATGTATTAAAATACTAAAACACTATATAATAGTATTGTAGCCGTTGCAACATTTGAAAGGCATTATGTTACTCGAATCTAAAACTATGTAATATACGATCCTCGTGGAACAATAAAATATAAACTCTTGTTCGTTGAGTATAATGTTATATATTTTATCCTTTATAAGATAATTATTTACCCATAAGTCGTTGTCTCGTTGGATTATGATATTTAACTCGTCTTGAACTGTGCATGGCTCGTATGTAAAATAATACCTTTTGCATTTCAACCGGACGATCAGGACTTGAAATATAAATATAAAATTGTATTTGGCGTTCAGGAATAAATAATATAATTGTTCGTTAAGCATATAAATATATAGGGTACTGCAATACATAAATAACAAAATATGTATATTATTATTTAAAAAAAATCATCATTGGTTTTATAATATATATATATATATTTCATAATATTGAATGAAATATTTATGAGAAAAAATATAAGAAAAATTAAAATAAGTTAACATCCTATAATTAGTTTGTTATTTGAAAGTTATTTAAATTACACTGCCTCTGTAAATATTATAATTTATAAATACTTACCTATAGTTTAAGTCTTTAATTTCTTTTTAAATTCTGTGTATTTATACTTCGTTATAGATTATTGAAGTCATAAAAAATAAAAATAAAATACTTGTTTTTACTCTTATATATTATATCTAAATGTATTATTATATATAGTATACAGTATAACATTGACAAAGGTATGCAAATACGATAGCTAAACATTTGTTTGTAAATTATAACATTAACATTTTATATTTGTTTAACTATGCGTAATTTTCATACAGCCATACTTCATGATATTTCCATATTAATAATAATTTATAATAGTTTGTAAAATAACTATAATACGTTCTACAGGTACTTATACAGATACACTTTACACGTATCTTCGGAATGGAATTAGGTGGCGGTTAGTGGGTCCATCTACATTGTGAAAATCACTAAGTCCCCTTCTCCCTCGAATCCACACATTTAGTATATATTATGGTGTAAAAACACCACTACCTCACTTAAGTGATCACTATATATGTATGTAAAATATATTATTTTAACAGTACTTATATGATAATACAAAATAAATAAGATAATATAGTTAATAGTTTTCAAATATTTTTTTTAAATGATATATTTCGATTTCATAATCTAAGTAAAGTAAATGCTCTTTTAAATTCTCTAGAAATTAATATCAACTATAATGAAGTGAAGATAATGTAATTTGTCTGAGTTAATTTATTTCATTAAGATGTATTTTGAGCGATATCTACTGTGCGCATAAGTGTGACATATTAATATCAGTAGGCCATGTATATCATATGGATGAATTTGTAAACTGTCGGCTAGATTTTTATTAAATCAATAGTAGTGTTACAAACTCGCCTAGTTAAAAAAAAGTCTATTGGACGGAAACGCAAGTTTCAGACAACCCCTGGTAGACTTAGAAAGAAAAATGTATACTACAATAGTACGTTACATATTATGTTGATAGTTAAAATATATGATGTTCAAATAAATTTAATTAAATATTGTTTTTTGTTTTTTTTTTTTTACAAATTATAGACCTTCATATAATTATTTTATTTTTCCATCGTATGTTAAACTGTACTATAAATGGTAGAGACATGTGTCGTAATTAATAGAAAATTTTCAAAACAAAATTATAAATAATCAAAATATAAGTTTTTTTTTTGGGGGGAGGATTAATAAAAAATCAAACACCTACATTAAACCAATTCACCAAAACGAGTTAATTAAAATGCATCTATGTGTGTACCGGAAAATTCAATAATATTATAAAAATACTTATGCAGTTATACTTTATTATTATAATGAAGATTGTATACACCATAAGTTACATGTTACTTATAAAGTTATGACTTATAAGGAAAATTGTAATGCAACTATAATTTGTCAAAGGGATTTTCCTGTACTGCATGGTTTTCGCATAGTCAAATCAAAAAGATATTTTACATTTCCCCAGAAAGCGTTTCATAATCTGACGTGTTTGCATGGGAATATCATATATATCATCATCATGTCAACGATCAAGTTGAATCACTCTTGTGTAATTGGACTATGATATGAAAACTATATTAAAAATATTATACCATGGTCATAATAGTGTGTGATATAGGTTCAATGAATTTCAGTCATATTTAAATTCAAGTGAATTTGCAATGTCAGTATGAAAAATTATTATCTTGTATACAATTTGTATATTATTTACGGCACTTTTTCATTCTCGTCGTCGTATCTAGATTGACTATTTGATTTCTGATACAAGCAAATGTCATTGTACCAAACTCATTCGGTGTTTATTTATTATTGTAAATTCATGTCTGAACACAATGCAAAATAAGGGAATTATAATAATAATAATAATATTTATAAATTGTATTTCAAAAGGAAATATAAATATTTTTTTCTTTTCCCAGAGAAAATATTAACATTTATTTTTTGTTCGGGTTAATTAAAGAAACGAAGAGGGAGCTGTCAAAACAATGTTTATAAAATGTGGAATGCTTGGACTGGAAAAAAAAAATGTAATTCGATTAAAAAATAATAATAATAAAAACAAGCTAATCAATGTGTTTTCGATTAGAATATTTATCGATTTAAATTAAATATTGCTACGCGTTCATCCATGTGCGTGTAGTTATTGCTGCGAAAATCTTCGGACGATTCGACGGTAAAAAATATTTTCCATAATTAATTTCTTTAGTAGACAGCGAGTGCTATAGATAATGTTCTACGTAGGTAGTAGGTAGTTAGGTATAATATGCAACTCAAACGTCGGCTCCTTGCAAACAAAATATTCGGTCAGCGACGTGTTATTGATTTATTATTATCACAGCCAGCCCCTGTTGGGGTTCAACATTTATTATAACACTATACGACTGTAGTATTTCTGTGATCGAAACTAGTGTATATAATAACACATAATTTTAATAAATTCACTGAAAACGAGCAACCAAAATCTGAATTGCAGTCTATCAGTCTAGTTTATGTGCTCCGTATGGCAGACTTGATTATCTTCTAAAGTTCGAACTAGTTTATTCTTATTTATAGTTCTTATCCATCACACTAGTAAAATTGTGATATGTATTTTAAATGTATTGTTAAATAATGACGAAATATGCGATATTATAGATAGGTTATTTTGGTATATCGCTGTTACGAGTTCGCTTTAACATTAAAAAATGTACTGCACATCCGAAGCGAAGCACATCTATATTGTTTATCAGACACAATGAGCTTTGGTAAAAAATATACCAATTACCATATCTAAATAAATTGTCCAATGTTTCACTGAAAATAAAAATATATTTCCAATTGATACCACCGATCGTTGTAAGTTTAATATCTAATATACCTCATAATAATAATAATAATAATAAATAACAATAATAATGATAATAATATATCATCATCGGCGGTCTCAAATTCGGTTTTCGAACATCACGCCCGACCTATATCATATTACACTGTAATAAAATATTATACCATTTTTATGGTAATTCGAAATTATTAATAACCACAATTAATATTAAAATCATTTTAAACGTATTAAATATCTCTTTGTATCGGTATTCTATTTTCATTTATTCATACAGCGTATTATTATTATATTTTTTTGTGATTGTATTTTGAAATAGGTATTTAAAATGTAATACTTCCAATCAAAACGCGCGTAAACGTGCATTATGCATATGTAAATATACACGAGGACATCAGATATTATGTGCACTGATATTTTGAAGAATTGACTGACGCGTATTTGGTATACAGTATATTTATTTTCTCTGTAATATATCTAAAAATATATTTTGTAATATTTATAATATTATATACCATATACAGGTACGTATATTTTATGGGAATATAATACGAAATAATTTCTGTTACCTAATACTATAATACACCTACATGCGTTTTATTCTAGATATAATATATTTGACACGGAAATAATAAGCATATTATATTATTATTCGTGCTTAAAAATTGCTCGATCGCGATAAAGTTACTGTTGCATTCAAGTAAATTACTTTTCTTCGCGGTTAATTTAAGTATTAGTTTATAAACGAATATCTTGACGTCTACAACATTTAAGATATTTATAATTGTGAAAAAAATTGAATTGAATTTAGGTCATTGCATTCGTATATATGCCCATAATATATATTGCTGTGGGCTATATTGAACTCCATTGCCAGTTTAATTGTCTCCGAGCATAAATGCTTAATGAAAAGGCACTAGTTTCAGGGATGCGCCTGGGAATAAAATATTGCTCTTTTGTTTTCGAAGTTCGATCTTGCCTTATAAAATTGTATTATGTCGAATGCTGCCGAACTGAATGTCAAGGAAGTTGACGATTCTGGTCATGTTCCTTCCGTCATACGATGGTGGTTGAACGTGAACAAATTTGACTCGTACTATTTAAACCTGATTTGTATTGATAATATTGAATAGAAATTAAATACATTTTTATTTGAACATTTTTTCATTGCATTTTATTACATTAATACAGTATATAATATTTTATTATTAAAATAGTCAAAGCACTGATTATCCGATTGACAATATTCAATATGCAAATACTATTATTATATTACGAGTTTTTCAGAGAAATTAATTTTAAATGAAAAAATTAATGTTCTTATGTCCATTAAATATAATATGACCTATATTTATTTAATGGACTAAACAAATCAAACTTTGAATGATTAATAAAAAAAATATGCATTAAATAATAATTAATAGTTATTTTTAACAAAAAAAAAACAAAAAAACTATTATATAATACTGTTCATATTAACTAAAAAAATATTTTAGATTAACCATTCAATTGTTTTTCTGTATATTATATTATTATAATATAAAACACTTTAAAAGTTGAAACATAATTTAAATGTCATTTTTATATTATCAGATAAAATATTGATTATCAACATGTTCATTACCCTGCATTGATATTGTAATTCTATTTTATAAAATAATTTATCTCAAAAACTGATTAAAAATTTGTATGCTCCTAGGACTATATAGGAGATATTTTTTTCAATTCATAAATTGTATTGTTATTGGCCGACAATTAATTTGTATTTTGTTAAATTAAATAAAAAGATTATTAACAAAATAATTATGAATAATATAGGTACTAAATGTTTCTTATAAACTAAGTATCTAATTTTTAAATTTGTTTAAGCTTAATAAGTCAATGTATTATTTGTTAACTATTAGCTATCTAAATTGACAACTTCATGTTCACTTCCTAAATTGAGCTAATGATTTTCTTTAATTTTCCCATATTTAGATGTATTGGTAATAGTAGAGGAATTGATTAATTGATTACCAATTAAATGCTACGTCGATCATACATAATATACGAGTATACACCGATAATTTGCTCTTAGTATCAGTACACAATTATAATAATAATACCTAACCATCAAAATGTGCGCACACGCGAGTTACAATTTATAATAATAATTATTGATAATATCATATTGTATTATTAATATATAGTTAATAATAATAATACACAATTTGTCCTCTTTTCCGTGTACATCATGATATTATATCAATACGATAATATAGGTATTTAATGTGCGATGTATAGTGCGAATATAATTGACGTTTGAATATATAGTGTAATACACATAATAACTGGCTAGTGCGGTAAACTCGTAGGTATTAAGAGCCTGAACGATAATGTATAATATGTATATATATATATACATAGATAACGAATACAGAGAAATTCAATTTGCTGTAGAGTAGGTGTCAAGAGTTCCTCTCCATTGAGTAGGTCAACGAAGTGGATTTATTAAGATTGAATTAAATAATGAATTATTGTATGTTATATTAATATATTGTACGAAAAACGATATTGAATGGAGACTGTGTGTTAGCACTTTTTTCTAAGGACATTTTTTTTTATAAATTTCTATTGTAATTTTTATTAATTTATTTTTTTATCAGAGAATATTTTTCTAAAAAAAAAATCTTATGTACGATACAAATTGCATATTAAAATATTATATTTCGTATGATATGTGTTGTTACTTACATACCATTGAACAAATTGAATAGGTTCATAAAATAAACTGCTAAAAACTAAAATAAATATTTTTTTAATGTAATTTTGTACAGTAAATGTAATACTATCTATATAATGGTGAAATCTTTTATTAAATGCATCACGTCTGATGTATAAAAATTAAGAAAAGTATATACTTTTTTAGCAAATTACTGTAATTATGGCGACATTTGTGGTAGTTAATTTATTTAAACTATATATTTTTTTAATTCCAGCAAAAACAACTTATGATGAACTTGTATTACATTTTCAAGCTCATTGATACAGCATTAACTTTTTATGAATATACAAAAAAAATATTCAATTTAAATACATAAAAGAGAACAAAAATAAAATTTTAAAAATTATTTCACGTCCATGAAATGCTAATATAATATTTTAAAAACAATACATCAAGTATCTAAATTCAATAGACAACGTTTTTGTTTTTATTTTTAAATTACATACAACAAAACAACAAAATCAATTTTTTTTCTAAACTTGATAATGTTTAAATTTAACGTTTTACATATTTTTTATTTTTTTCTCAAAGAAAAGTACTTATGGAAATTTTTACTTTTGACCCCTTTAAGTACAAATTCTAATATTCTACCGGTAACCATGTAATAAACATTGAAGTATTTTTTTATTTTTTTATTTATAGGCAAAATTAAAGGAATAAAAATAATAATAAAAAAATACACCATTCAAGACATACGTTTTTCCGTTTTACATATAAAATATTGTAATAATAATAATTGAACCATTATTTTACCATAATAACTATCATACTGAAGCTAGAATTTTGATTTGAAAAAGTTAGAATTGAAATCTTTTAGCTTTCATTACGATTGACATTTTGATTTACAGAGACATATGCCAACTAATCAATACATGTTCATAAAACATATTATTTATTCTAAACTATGTGTTCATTTGAATATCTTTCTTTAATTATTCAAACAATAAAATCTACTTATTGTTTTCAAAAAAAAATCTCGAAAAAAAAAATGCGAACTCGTATCTTTGCAACTAGTCATCAATAATCGTACAAGGATAATGACTGACAAAATAAATGCCAACAAAATCATTTAAATGATGAAAAAAATGTTAATGCAATATTAAATATATTTTGTATAACTCTTTAAATTGATGTTATTTATTTTCATAATATTAGATAAACACTTAATTTTAAAAATCTTAAAAAATATAAGGTTTTTGCTAGCATATAGATTCTATATTATATAAAATTATTTATTCATGTTAAATATGACACAAGCCACAAAAAAAATATTGCGAGTTACATGTCAGCTATATCTATTATCTACTTTTCTATTTAGTTATAATATTATTAATACATGTATTTGTATGCATTTGTATGTTCAGTTTTTTTTTCAGAATTATAATTTAGAATATTTGATTTGTTAATTTTTGTTTTATGTTACTGCATTTTGAAAAAAATAAAAAGTAATTATATTATATATTCAACATTGGAAAACTACTATTAATAATCATAATATTATAATATTAATGTTGTCGTCCAATACACTTCCAGTTTTTTAATTTACTTTATTTTAATACAAACAATTTTAAGAAGAAAATAAATACACTCGAAAAATATAAAACTGAATTCCATAATAATATAATATACGTATAGTTAGATAATACAGATTAGATATTTTATTAATATAACAAACATTCATTACTTTGTAGATTATGTAATTTTAAAATTATAACTCAGATTTTACAAACAAAATTAAAGCTAAAAAATAACATAGGTAATCCATATAATATGTTAGAATTGTATAATTTCTAGATTTTCATAAACAAAATTTTAAAAACAGCGAAGTAGGTAGTTTTCTAAACAAAAGTTTTTACAGTGTTCACTGTTGTTTGTAACATATAATATTATTTTAATAGTAAGTTCTGTTTGTATTTAAATGGAAATTAAATATATCTGACTAAAAATACATTACAAATCAATTTTCTAGCAATAAATCGTATTATTATAACCATTTTCTAGAATTATTATATAGTTTTCCGAAATTCTAAATAAATTTATAAACATTTTTATAGATTTACTTATTTTATTCTTTCGGTACATTAATTTTATACTGTTAAGTATAAATTCTGAAAAAAAAATGTCTTGGAGTTAAATGGTTGACAAGACGAATATTATAATTTATAAAAAAAAAAAAATACAACGAAATGGCAAAGGTAGTATAATGGTATTAATAGTATCATTATTAATAACTCACAGGGAAAGCATTTCGCTACCTGCCTTATTTTTCATGATTTTTTTTACAACTCAATACAAAAAAAAAAAACAAGTTGTTTTGGAACATTGAACAAAAATATAACTCGAGTGACGATGTTTATGTGACAAAATTTATATATTATTGATGGCTTTAAGATGTTTTGATCTTTTCCCAGATAAATTTATCATGATATCGAAATCGGATTCTTCAAACCATCCTCATACGCGTCGGAATTAAAAAGGACTAGCTATTGTATTATTATTATTGTTCTTCTTATTTTGGTCTTGTTAAAATTTGTCAGATCCCAGAATACGCTTCAAAGAGATAAAATCGTATTCATAGTATTTTTCACAGACCATTGAAAAAAAACTTCTGATATATATATATATACACGAGTATAATTCTATGTAATAACTAATAAGTACGTATTTATTTTAATTTTAATTCTTTTCGTGTAAAATCGTTTTGATAGCGTTGGCGTAAAAACATTATTGTCTTTTATCGTTTTGTTATCAAATCGAAGCTTTGAGCTGACCTATATAATTGGGGAGCATTTATATATTATATACGTACATAATACATATTTATACATTTATACATATGAAATATTTTATTTTATATATCGATACGGATCACAATCATCCATTTACAAAGATACATGTCATACATTTTATAATTCCATACATAAATAGCATTGAATATTTTCAAACCAAAGTTAATGAATCATTATTGTTTGATATTCATCCATGTTTATTATTATTATTATTTTTTTTTATTTTCGACGAAGTTTTAAAATTATTGACTTGCAATGTTTAAGTGTTTCGAAATCAAAAAAAAAAAAAAAATGTAGATTTTCTAGTTAAATGCTTACAATAAGATCTAATTTTCGTATAGTATAATAATATTCGATGAAATAATGATATTAATAGTAATTAATTGTTTATATTTATAGTTTCTCTAGTATTGATTTTGTATTTACTCAAAGAACTGAACGGTATTCCTTCCATTGTTCGGATCTGGGCATAAACTTTTACCAATACTATGAATTATTTCAAGTTCCTCTCTGTGCTTCTTCGAATCGCCTCATTCATTAAATATATATTTGATTGTTACAATAGCGCCGCGTGGTTTATATTCAAGATGGTCGGTTTTTTCTATTGAAAATTCGTTTGTTAGTCTGTTATGACCAATTCTAGCCCGACCCTTATTATTTATTTACAAAACCGACGCACATACACGACTTAATTATACAAAATGTAATAATAATATAATCATAAATATTCGTGTATGATATACGAATAAGACGTATTTTCACTACAAACAGACGTAAAATAATAAGTTTTTTTTTATCGAATAAATGAAATACTCATATTATTTTAAATTATGATATATTATGCATTTATTCGCACAACATGCAATACATGCTCAATAGATTACAAATCCTTATAATATATTATGATATGTATATTATTATTATTATTTTTTTTTAAAGAAACCTGTACGTAAAAAGCGAGTGCGTTATTCAAACTTTCGACACCGCTGTTGTCAGAAATATGAAAATAATTTTTTTTTCCATCGCCGACGGCATTTGTATGTTTCATTTCTACCCTCTCTGCCACACTAACTCACCTCAAAAGTGTCACCAGACGATTTTTTTTGTTTCCCCCCCCCCCCCCCCCCGAGCGGATTATTCATGTCAATGCGACGTAATGTTCCACAGAAAAATAATAAACAACGACCATGTCGACGGCTTCCCGTGAAGACTTAAGTATTTGCACCCCTAGGCCTTACTTGTTGCCGCTACCCTCTCACCACTAGGTGGTTAAGGCATGTACCGTTACGATGTAACTTACGATAATGCAATTTTTTTCAAACTATTATCACAAAACTACTATTTAGTGAGATATAAACCATATTATATTATTTACACTTACCAATTGCAATACATATCAACAATGCACGCTTCCCAATCGCCAATACTGTTATGGTTAATAACTTTTACACACAATTCTGAAATATATAGGTTACCAAATATTAAATTTATTTTTTAAATAGATAAAATTGTCAATATCCTATTTGCGACGCCGTATATTGTACCATAGTCAATAATGTAATAGTAACAAATTGCCACCAGATCTATATAATAATCGAAACAATCCTTTGTCAATTTGTCATTCAAACAATAGTTGGTTTACTGTTGTGTACCGGTGTTTTTCTTTTGTTTGCTTTGGCTTATGCGTATACATAAAAAATATCATATAAATAATAAAAACCATGATTTTTTTTATTCTGTTTTTTTTTTTTACCCAACGCTTAAGTCTCGGATGGTTTTTACTGTTTTGTTTTATTTTTTTAAATTTATTTTATTAATTGCCTACTGTTGTTGACTATTGAAAACAAAAATTTTTACCATTATTTAATTTTACTTCTCTTCAATGTTACGCATATACATGGTGTGTTAGTGTGTATATGCGTGTGTTTAGTCAAGAACAACACCATTTCCGCGAACCTTTTTGTGAATTTTTTTAAGCTTTTTATTATTTAAACGTAAATACATATTGTTATAGAATTCTTTTGGGAACGAACAAATTGGAGTTTCGTAAAACGTTTTTGGGAGAGAAAATACGGCTTCCCACTTACCATGTGGCCGTCACAAGATTCAAGTATACTTTATATTTACATTATCCCGTGTCTTGTCAAACATTTCAATTTACGCGCAATATATTATTTCATGTCAAAAATAAAATATTACAATTATTATTACGTTGACTTGACATAAATACCAGTATCTTACAGTGTGCTATGCTGTTTAGTTTAGTTTAACTACATAAATCATTCAAAAAAAACAACTATATCTAACTATATATATAATACTATGGATTATGCTAATACGGTGTTCTATATTTTATTCGCAACACAATTGAGTCATGACACAACACCGTAAGTTACCGTTGATTGCTGTAGATAGGCAACGTTATATAGATATTACACTATTTACACTGGAAAATATTAAATAAACAAATTTTAAATTTTAAATTATTATAATAACTTGACGTGGAAGTACACAACGATTGGTCCAACGTAATGATACATTGTGTATAATATAACTTATCATTATACATGAACGAAAACCCAACAATCTCGAGTAGTAGAAAAATTTTAATTATACCTATAATGATTTATAATGTGTTATCGTATACCACGGAATAGTACTTGCTGTTATCTATAATACGCATACAAGACGCGTACTTATTATGAGAATAGTGTACTCGCTGATTGTGTGTATATTACATACTATATATATTTATATGCAATCCATTAGAAACAGAGGACGTAAAGCATAAATAAATAATACAGGAAGGAACGATTTGGCATCCAATCAGCAATATTATTGGTAGAGATATTTTTACGTTAGATGGCAGGGACCAAGGAATAACTTTCGCATTTAATGTGATGCAT
Organism: Rhopalosiphum nymphaeae; assembly: GCA_036289425.1. Lineage (NCBI taxonomy): Eukaryota > Metazoa > Arthropoda > Insecta > Hemiptera > Aphididae > Rhopalosiphum > Rhopalosiphum nymphaeae. The sequence continues at coordinate 6,732,252 of JAZAQC010000017.1, forward strand.
AATATATTATTATAATACTCTAAGTATAGAGTCTAAACTAAAGGTTTCCTCGACACCACTGTGTTTATTCTTGATTACTTTTGTTTTTTAACATCATATCGCACTCTCTTTATAAACATGGTTTTTGGTTCGTTTTTACCGTCAAATCACACGATGACAACGACGATATATATATATATATATATGTCTATATTATAATATACTTGTGGTGATTGCAGTATAACGAAATGCGCACTCTTTCTCGATTCACAATTCCGTCATATTTGACCTCTAAAAACTTTTAAGTCTTACTACGTCGATAATTTTTAATACATTTTACAGAGATTTGTGTGACTTTTAACGAATTATTCGTTGTTCTCTAATAATCAATAATTTTGTACAACAACATTTTAAAAACTTTTAACAGGTTTATAAGTGCTTGTATAATATAATATGCTGTATTAGGATAATTTAATTTAATTACATTAATCCGTCTTTAGTTGTATTGGTATAATAATTAATATAGTTTAATTCTAAAAATATAATAGGGTTTTTTCGTGATAATTCTCGTTTGTTTTAATGACAATAACGAAAGTAAATATTTTTTACTTGTTGCGTGCGATATTTTACACGGATACGCATTGGCATACAACTACGGTAATTCAACAATAATGACGCATGGCACGCATATTCCGGAAAGCATACAGACAACAGACAAGAGAAAACTAATACGAATCGATCGTCGACATTATAAGAATGTAATCAATGTATACTACCTAAATGATGTTATAATATCAGCGATGTATCTATCTCGGCGTGTCTGTTTGGTGATTGACAACCAAATCGATATATCGTGTTCTAAATCATATATATGACGCAAAGTATCGTCAAAACGTTTGTGCAGCGTTTAATCGGCTTAAACCGACGTGACGGCGGGGAAAAATCGATCGACACAATCGTGAATTCGACACTGCCGCGCGTCCCGTACAAATCCGTTCGGGGACGTATTGTCATTATCGTCCGACGATGATGTATTACCAATAATAATAACGATAATATTCGGCTTACTGCGATGTACTTGGCGCGTTACGTTTTCGGGTATACGCCGCACGGCGGTGCGTTATGGGTGACGGGATAAAAGAATAACCATACCGTTATTGTAACACGGCGGCGTCGCAGTCGTGTGGTCGGAGACCGGCTCGGGCTTGAGCGCGGAATAGTGCACAACTGACGACCGCGGATGGCCAATCACAGAACGTAATATTATCGTATTCCGGCCGGAGTTTCGCGACCGTTTCACGCGCGCCCCGTCCAAATAACCCGTACGCCCGTACTGTCGTCGTCACCGTTATTACTGTTACCGTTATTATTATTATTATTATTATTATTCGTGTTATTGAATCCGCCGGCCCGTGGAAAATATCGTCGACTCCGCTTCATTCGTTTTCGTTAATATTATTATTATTTTTTTTTTCCTTTCCGAGCGCGTGCCGTTCGCGCAACGTGAATATTTTACTGCCGTACGCCATGCGGCCGTTTTTATCCGGTTACACGCTGTTATGTTGCACAATACACTTATGGCGCCGCTGCTGCCCCCGCGTGCTTTCGTTGCGCACACCTTTACGCGTTACGCGGGCCATGTTCGTACCCACAAATGTCGTTATTAATAGAGTGATGATTTTTTTTTTTTCTTTCTTCATTTTTCACAACACGCCGTAGTACACGAATGCACAATGGTCGGCGCCCGAGCATTAAAGACTACAATTACCCACTACACACACACACACACACACACACACACACACAATGCCGGCGCGAAGGCACCGATTTGACGGGAATTAAAACGAACAAATAATAAATGGCACGCAGGTGAACAAAACGGTACGAGTTGTTTAATAAAAACCTGACAGCGCCGACGGCGTTGTCGAAAATGTTTGCTCGTTTTAATATCGAAACGTTCGAACGGTTTGGAGAGGAAAACACAAAGAATTCCAGTGTAATATTTATAGTCGTGACGGTATAACTATATACCTGAAACGTACATAATAATGTATGTAGGTTGTAGAGGCAGAGGATTCGGCGGGTTACGGGATTTACCAGTGAATTCAAAATGTAAAATGAATAGATGAAAAATGTTTACTTTGTCGATATTATTTAAACTCACTTTTGGTTTAATATCTGCTGTGTGGGTATAACGTTTGTACTTCCATTTCATTATAATAATATAGATATTATACACATTACACACACACACACACACATGTATATATATAAAGCGATGGCTGCTTTTGAGATGATGTTTTAGGCGCTGTAGTCTAACGTCAAAAGTGAACAAATGTAGTTGTTGTCTACAAAACCTAATATATCACTTTGTAATTTCCGTGGTCGTATCAAAAATGAACGTTTGCGTATAATAATACAACAGGGAAATGAAACTTTGAGTGTATTCAATATTATCACTTACTGTTCTCAATCAGCTATTCAATTTATTTGGTAAGACTGCATTAATAATGTCGAACAATAATATCTGACGATAAATAACCAAACTGTCGCGCAGGAGCAGCCGCTCACGAGTCATAAAAAATATAAATATTTTCCAGGTAAAGAATACACGATGGCATAATTGTATTATATCGTCTGCAACTATGGCGGCTTTCCCTATAATTATACTTTTATACAAGTAACTGCATCACCACGCGTCGCCCGGCTGATCGTAAAATTCCGTAGGATTAATTTTTAAAAGTTACGAGCAATTTTCTTCCATCGCAGAAATGAACAGCGGACGGCTCGTCGCTCTTAATTTTCAAGTCTCGAATTATATTAATACGTGTCTGTTACTCGTTGCGATGTTACGGAGAGTTTGGCCGGCGTGGCACGTGCTTGCTATGCAACAATAATTACATCGCAATTCCCGCCTACCCTAACCGCGCACTCGTCCGAAACCGACACCCCCACCCCCTCGTGTTGCCGTACGTTTTTCAATCCATTAGTGTGTCCCGTGGTCCGCTGTAGATGGTTAACATTAAGTTTTCTTCATTATTTTTTTTTTGTAATAATAACAAATTATAATATTAAATAATAATAATAATAATAATAAAGAACGGTGTAAACTTCAAGCATTCACGCCAAACGCTGTCTAAAAACATTATTTTTAAGTAGAACCAAGTCCCGTACAAACACGTCATATTATTTCTTAATATTTGAGCACCGTTCGTGTTATATCATTTTTTTTTTTTAAGTATACACTACGTTTTACAGTGGAGTGTAAAAACAGAAAAAAAAGCTGCGTTTAACGCATCGTATCCGGTATACCCATGATATTACTATTGTCGTTGCGATTGTCAAACGAGTATAACGCAGAGCGTATACATTATGACTACTGCAGTTGTGGCAATAAAATCACTTCTATACAATAAAATAATAATATAAAATCAAAAACTGTCTCGTCAAGTATACCGAGAACACAGCGAGTGCATACACGATATTATCTGAAAACTCTCGTCGCGCATTCCGAACATAGTAAAGCCGATATCGCCCACATCTCGTCAATTCCAGATTGACGTGCGCGTAGGCATCGTGTTCGAGAGCGGTGTCAGGCGGTTTTGCAATAATGAGATTCAACCAGTGTTGAGTGATATATAGATCAATCGTCTAGACACAGATTAAGTCTTACATATTATCTAGATAAATAGTGTCTAATCGGTATCTAAGATTTAAATAAAATTACGGAAATCTACATAAATATCTAGATAAATCTCGTTGCATAATTCACGTGTATTTTTTTCAATAATCGTTTACTAATTGTACTTTGTACGTAGGTATATTTATCCTTTTTAATATATGTATTTTTAAAACGAAATAAGCCTTCCTGATCATATTACTCGGCCGGTAATCCAATAGCATGTCAAGCATAACTAAAAATTGACTACATATTGTGAGATGAAAAATCAAAAAAAAAAGAATAAGAATTTTTATCTACATATTATTCATCTATTTATAGATGGTTATCGAATATCCTATCTGTGATATCTATCTTTTAATCGTGATATTTATTCAGCCAGTAATCTAATGTTTATCAAGATATTTTTTATTTTTTACTATCTGAACAACTCAACACTGCAGAGTACAACGCACTAGCTACAACACTGTGGATATATAAATATAATGTACAATGTGACGCGTGAGACCGACTCTCGTCGCCGCCGTCGCCGTCGGCCTCACACGGGATAGTCGTCGCGTCTTGTCTAGCGCGTTCGCCCTGGGGTTGGGGGTTGTGATGAGGGGGAGGTGTGGAATTTTGAATCGCTACCGATCGTGCAATTATATTCCGATAAATAAGTACCCGCGCGCGTTATTCAGGTACCCTTGCCGGACGTGCATGCCGTGCATAGCGCGGACTCGGTCGACCGTGTGCGGATACCAATACGAACGCGCGTATGTGATATAATATATATATATATATATATAATGTAATATGTATAATATGTATTTCTCAACCCCGGTCTGCTGCAGTCTACAGTGGAACGTTGTCGTCGTCGTCGCCGCCGTCGGGGAAAACCGCCCCCCTCACCGGGGTGATCATCGATCGCGCTTGTATTTCAACGTCCACAATAATATTATCAGCTGCAGAATATACCCACATAACATTATATATTATTAAACCGCGGGTAGCCGGTACGTAATAATATTATTGTTCGTCATTTCGTGCGTAGTATTGTGAAATGTGCAAAACCGATCATTATGCGTTCGAATTCGGCATAATATAACATTATATATACATATATATATAAACATTTATTATTATTATTACCTGCTGCCACCAAAGCCGGAGAATACGGTTTTCGCGAATATTCCGAACCACCATCGAGAGACGTGGTTCGAATGTTATTATAACGCAATAATAACCCACGCCGTATTTATCTGACTGCGAATTTCAATTTACAAGTCACGGTAAAACATTCGCTAGTGCGTGCTCGCGTGAGTGCGCGCAAGTGTGTGTGTATGAGTGTTCACGCACTTGCCCACTCCCTCTCTTTCTCTAAATATATATATATATATAAATATATAAATGTTTAACATAAATGTACACATATGTATACCTATTATTATAATATGTGCGTATGCGAAATTGTTTATTTAAATCAAGATTCAGTAGCGGTACACTAAACGTTAGTACGACCAGTTCCCCTTGCCACCAACCCTCGTAGCGCTCTTCCCGGCCATTATGTAATGCTTCGACTTACAAATATATATATATATATGATCACTCCAATCCGCCGCGAACCACTTTCCCGGACGATGATCTCTCACAACATTATGGTCGGTCGCACACAGCGATTTCGACCGGATGTGTGTTAACCATGCAAAATAAAGTGGGGTTTGAGGTAATGGTGTCCACCTGGAACTGTCTCGTTCATTCCCTTTCTCTTTTGCATGCACTCTTCCATACGCACACCCAAACCCACTCACAAAGTCCACGTCATTGATTCTCTCTCTCACACACACACACACACACAAAGTCCACGTCAACGAGTCTCCTTCTATATTTCACCGTTTCCCTTGTCTGTCCTACACCGTATCGTTGTTTGTCTTTTTCCTCCATTACCTCTTGAATATTGGGTTACTTCTGTATGTGATTTTTTATTGCTGGTAAAAAAATTCGAGTAATTTATAGATTTGTGAGGATTTATAGAGCTGCGTGAACTGGTAAAGATGTACCCATTGAAGAACTATAGACGAGGACCTAATCAAATGTTATGTTTAGGTGTTTTGGATTAGTTGAGATTTAAATGTGATTGAATAAAAATATTTTACTTATAAAAGTGATATTATACATAAAGTTATAATATTAATGAATTTCAATGTATTTGCAAATTTAGTTTCTCTAGTATTTAAATAATGATGAATTTAAAGGTTATTTTTTCATTTTATTTATAAAATAATACACATTATACTATCTTTAACATCTGTTTCTATTTATATTGTATATATCCATATAATTGTTATAGATAGATCCTACACCTATATACAACACATTAAACGTAGAATTTTTAACCAATCGTGAAACATTATAGAAGCACTCAACTATAAGATGAAGCCACAAAAATCATCACCTCTTTCATCAAATGCAACTTACTTAAAATACTTTAATATTATAAAAACATATTTTAGTTTTTTTTTTTTGCCTTTATAAATATTATTAATTTATCATGTTAAACACATATATAATATTATCGAATGATAATCTCTTGAAACCTCAAGCCTCAATGCATAATAATAATAATAATAATAATATTATCGCGGTGTGTCTAGTCATGGAACTATCGATTTTAACACAAAACTAAATAACGTTAACTTTTCTTTAACTATATATAACATTTTCCGGATGTACATTGTTACTCCTCAAACAAACTGAATATTGGCTATAGGTACAGTGGGTACACATTTATGTGGGTACATAACGCGTTTGTGGATAAATTCATCAATATTTGGGAATATATTACACTGAGTATATAACCTTTCAATCTCCCCCAAGGCATCAACCTATATCGTTAAAATTAATTTTCGTCCATGTTTATATTGATACATATATATTTACACCATGCTTGACGATATTATTTAAAGTGTACATAAATCAATTCATATCTCATGGTAGTGGCTGATGTCGACGGTGGAGTAGTAATCATTATGTTGTTAGCGTTCTATAATATTATACCTTTTTTAAATTTTTTATTTATCAAACGTATTCACAAAATTAAAATTAATTTTTTCATTTATTTGTGGAATTAAATCTTTTAATACTTTATGTAACTGGATCCTTAACGATGGATGAAATCGTTATTTCAGAGCATAGGTTAATAATATAGGTTATAATAATAATACTGCATCAGCGACACGACAATGATATAAATTCAGCCCGAAATGCGTTAATCAGTTACAAACGGAAACTCAGTGAAACAACAGCTACAAACCCGTTGTTTTAAACTGAAGTTGGCTTAATATAATTTAAACACGGTGAAATTTATTAGGCTTTTTACCGGTGCAATACATACATATATTTACGCTTCATTATAATTTTTATTGTCGTTTCCGTCGTTTTCACGCGACTAGTAGTTACATATTTTATTGAAGATTTAAAAGGGTTTTCAGTGTGTCCACAAGAGACTGTATTAAATATGTGTATAGTATGGTATTATATGATTTTAAGGTACTGTATGTAATTGTATAGTTGTATCTACCTTGTATTTGACCAACAGTTGGCGATAATATTATTGTTCAAATAATGTTGTATACCCGTTAGCTGATGAAAGTATGCTCTATTAAAAACATTTTTTTATAATACGTCAACGAGAGTAAAAAATATAAATAAAAACAAACCAACCGATCGTTCATTAATGAATTTTTACAATAACATAGCCGATAGTTTGCTTGGTTAGTATAATATCGTCTGCAATATTATAATATTTGTTGCTGCAATAGCCTTCCAGTCAACATAATCGTTTCCTAAGCCAATCAGGGTGTAATCGATTTGCTCGAAAAAAAATCAAATAGCCATTTTAATAAAATATTCCGTCCTTTGCACGGCCAGAGCCACGTAGACATGATATAAACACTAATATATTTTATTAAATATTATGTCACATCCACATAGTGCAATATACGGAAAAATGGATATCCATTTCGTGAACTTCGATCAGAAGTCGTAATAAAGTGTAAGACGTTTTTAGGTTCGTATAATGGACTTAGTTTTTATCGAATACGTGAAATAAAGTCCGTTATAGCAGTATAAACGTATTTTTTTTTTATACCACATGAATAAGTCACTTTTTATAAGATGGTCTTCGGAAAATAACGTTGTGCACCTTAATAATTATAGTAATATTATATTAATATTAAGATATTGAGGTAAAAAATACTTGTTTTTATAGCTAGGGTGATATACAAAAACTACAACGTAATACAGTGTATTTGATTAAAAGAATAGTATAATTGTAAATATCAGATAGATGTAGCAATGTAGCTAAAGTATATTGTGTACAGTGTACATAGTTTAATATTCTTAATCATTAACAACTTAATTGTGTTATGAATGACGTGTTATTTGTAAATCGTAATATTGTTAGTATATTATTTTGATGTGAACACAAAACATGGGTTGGGTAAATAAAAAACACATATAATTTTAAAAATTAATTATATTTCACAAAATGGATATACATTTTGGTAATAATCAAAATATCAGACATATTATACATAATGAGATTAAGTTTCAGCGCAAACAAAACATAATGACGTTATAAACGTAGGTATTCGAAATATATCTTTCTTACAATACGTTTCGTAAGCCTTAACTCTATGATGGCGCTCACTATGTAATATGGTATGTGATATGGTGGTTTACCGCTCTAGTAACACTGCCGCGAGTCGTGACCATAATTCGAAGACCGATGCGAGTTGCAGACGTATTCGATCTTCATCTTGTTACTCTCCTCTTCGCCGATGTTTAGTCAGATATTTCGCCTGTCGGGTTTGATACGAAAGACGCGGCGATAGGTACGATATTGCGTGGCTGTTGTGTACGTCCGGCCTTTTTGGAAACGCATATCGCGGCAAAGGCGTAACGCTCTCGAGGACACAAAGTGTGTGTATATGATATTTATGTGTGGAAAAAAAACGTAATTCGGTGTAGATTTATCGAGTAAAGGTTCTCTTCACTTCCAACGTTTGCGGATTCGGTTTCTGGACCGGAAGTGTGGCGGAGAATCGGTAAGGTTCCGCGGAAATGACTGTGAAACGCATGTCTGACGGCGAGCGCGCGTATCCTCGGAGTGCGCGCGTGACGGGAATTCGGTAAAAACCGTCCGCGTCCAGCGTTGTACAAGTTAGAGATTGTTGTTATTATTATTGTTATACAGATATAGGTGAACGTCAGCGTACACCCCGTCGAAATCCACCACCGTTCACCCTCTGACATGCCGACTTGCTCGTTATTAATAACAATAATAATATGTTACCCCCTTGTGGCTGCTGCTGTTATTCGTCTTCGTTGCCGTCCGCATATACCACCGCCGCCGCGCCGTAAACCACTACAACAATTACTGTTACTAGTACTACTACTGCTACTGCCACTGCTAATGTCGAATCGAGAGATGTCGGTTTGGCACGCTCACGCGAGAAAATAGAACTGCCTTTTTTTTTTCTGAAACCTACTGCGGTGCAACATCGTGAACCGTGACAGAGCGATGGCTGGCATATTATTATTATTATTATTATTATTATTATCGTATCATTTTTATTTTCTGTCTGGCACGCACGCCGATATATTAAGTCCTGCTGCGCCGTGCTACCGTCCCGAAATTATAATAATATAGTCGTAACACGGTATCGGCCACCGGTCGACCGCGACCGACGTGATCCGTTTTCGACGATTTTAGAGTTATACCACATACAATATTTTATCAGCTGAACCGTAGCAAAACCTTATTGATGGGCTCACGAGCGTTCAATAATAATTTCAGTAGTTTTTTCAGATATCATATTCACGAAAATTCGAGTTTATTAAATTAACGGTTTACTACTGATAAAACAACGAAATCGTTATGTGCACACACGGTTTATATGTGGGCGCGCGCGTTTGACGAAATGAAAATATTACATCACGATCTATTCGAACGGGCTGTAACTCACAATCACACACACACACACACACACATCGACGATGGCGGTTTTTTCTTAGCCGATCATCGGAGAATACATCTTGTCAATACGAGTGCTGCTGCTGCTGCAAAAAAAAACGTTCCGTAAACCCACCGATTTCAGAGTGGGTGCGTACGACAACCCGTCACTGGTCGACGACACCGATTTTTTAAGAAAAAAAATACCCTATGCGAGATGAAAACTGTAGGGCGACACTGCGGGGCGCACGACTGTAATTCCGAAAAATCAGACAGCCGGATCCAATGGTGCTTTACAGAGGACACACGACTACATCGTAGTAATAAGCTACAATACGTGTATATACGAGACGAGTATGTTATCGGCGAAAAGCATTCGAATCGTACCGAATTCGCTTTCGACCGATTGTCCCCTTTGACTCCCCCCACTCCCCCCCTACAACACAATTCAGCCCGACAAACTTTTGACCCATCGATTTTCATACGTTCTTTTGTTTCGGCGACACGTTTTCAAACTCCGACTGAGTACACAATATTATAATATTATGTACACAGTTTTGTACGTGAATAATATCATTATAATTTACGTGCGTGATCGTCGTCCTGTCCTGAAATAATTACGAACCAGACAATAATTAGTCGACAAATCACTAAACGCACAAAGTTACGTGGTCGGACTGTCGACGAAACACTAATAAATGTATTATATAAATATACCGTACACGGAGAACGGGCCATACGAAAATGTTGTCCTCTCACGAATGTATTTATGTAACATTTTTTTTTTTGTCGAATTGAATTGTTTTGGTTTTTTGTTTCTAATAATATATCTAATAAATATATAATGCGCGCCCACTGGTAGAGTACTAAACGTCACTGAAACTCGCGTTATTGAATTAGGTTCCTCGCGACGTCAACGACATTACGCATTAGTATCATGATAATTATACATGCATGTACACGTCATATAGAAACACTCCCGTACGGTTCGACACACATGCACACACGCGTAAAAACTACGAACTTTGACGCACAATTAAAACGTAATTATTCTACCCAGAGTTCATATTCGTATCCGTATTATGGACGTAACGACGTCGTAAATTATAAATAATATCGCACCGGGCAAGTAACATTATAGAATATTCTTTTTTATTAATTTATCAAACAGTTACGACGTGAAATCGATCACACATCGATGTAAACACGCGTAACGTTTATATTTGAATATTGTCCATTCGCATAGTAAAATTGTTTATATTGAATAAACAGAACATACGTTCACGTTGCATATGTAATTTTACGTCGGATCTATATGTTTTAATAAAAACGTAAGTAAACATAAAATAGAAATATTTCGAAGTTATGCTTATTACTTATGTGATATAAGCTATATAATATAGGTATATATTTATATATATATATTATTTAATCAATATTCAATGTCTAATTTGACACATAAGTGGAAAAGGTTGTATATATAGTAATCGGTGTTCAATGACAAGAGATATCGTTATACTGTATAGTATGTTGCAAGTGTCTATTTTGTGTAGGCCTCTGTAATGGATGTTTTAAATTTGATTCCAATGATAAATTGTTGTAGATGAAAAACGATTTTGAACAGAGACAGCCTATAATATTTTTTAATTATAATATTATAATTTATTGTAATATACATATTTACATCGCCGTAATTAATTAATTAATTAATTTTTCTTTACATTATTATTTGTAGTTTTAACTTATGGATGATATATTGCCACATATATTATATTAGTATGATGTAAAATTGACTATTATTATTATTATTATTATTAACGTATATGTTAATGCTCAATACGAACAAGATGTAGAATAAATGTGAAAAAGTCCGTTATACGAATAGTATATTGTCTAAATATTATTTAAATTGCATTGCGTATAGATAATAATAATTTGTATCATGTCTAATCGTCTCAAGCCGATACCGATAATAATTCAGGAATTGACACTAAGTAACTAATTTTTTTTAGAGGAAAAATTGTTATTTTTCAAATTTTAATTTTAATATGTATACAATTTTATTGATATTTAAATTAAATTTTTTTTTAAAAACCTGTGGCTTTACATTTTTGATATTTTTTTAAAACTTATTTAAACACATATTTCCAATAGTAAACGTTATAAACGATGTGAAGTTTTATGTATTCTGAAACAATAATTGTATCAACATGAATAAGCATATTTTAAAAAAAAATTGAAAAGTTTTAAATGTCTATAAGTTGTTTAAAAAGAATCAAAACATTTGACATTAATTCATGTCTATAAAACTCTAAAATAAATAGTTATTGAACACTTCAAGAATATTTTAAGTATCTTTTATTATTATTCCCATCAGAGATTCAAAAAGAAAAAAAGTTAATTATTCAAAAAACTGATTTATTTTATACATATTTTTGTTTTTTCACAATTTTTTTTGTGAATTTATCCAAGTATAAACGAAAAGTATAGCAAATTCCTTCGTTTTGATTTACAATTAAAGAATCAAATAGATTAGATTTATTTTTACCAAAAAGTTATAAGTTGAAGATAGAAGCAAATTTTGTTTTCATAAAACTTTACACAATACTATTCATTGAATATTCAAACATTTGAATGAAACATTTTTTTTTTTTTTTTAAATGTATTCTTTTTCAATAATTGCTTGTTTATTCTATTTTATATAAATATCATGTATTACTAATTTTAAAACAATGGTCAACAACCAGTGGCCCACGCCGCTATTTTATATGGCTTGCTTTAAATTTTAGAACGTCAGCATTATTTTTGTACATTTCATTATTTTAAAGTTTTAGACAGTATTTTTTTTCATAATTTAATCATTATATAAAATTTTATTTTTGTCCGACCCGCGAACTCTTTTTAATTCGTGAATATGACCCGTGAGTCCAAAAAGGTTACCAAATACTGTTTTAAAACGTGTTTTTCAATTACTTTTTAAGATAATTTCGGATTAGGTCAAAGGATTTTGTAAAGTATATTATATAAACAAAAGCATTTTTAGAACTCATTTCTAAATTACATTTATATTTGTTTACATATTTTTATAAAACTATAATTGATTGACATAAATAATATCACTCTATTCACTACTAAATAATTGTATTAAAGGTGAACTAACACATATTATTTTATTTTATTTTTGTAACATATTCATGTCATTACTTATCGTCTGAAGTTGCGTGTTTAGTGCATACCCGAGGTTACTCGCCTGTTACGATTTGTGTCTTTTTTTTAATTTTATAGTACTATAAAATTCCAATTATGCGTGTTGTTTTTCTTTTATTGTCTCTAGAGTGAAAGCTGTTGTTTTGTTTATGTATTAAGCATTACTAGTATTTGATTCGTGTATATTAAATTAAGATATAAGTATGTTACTGAAATGTATATGTGAATATTATTAGAACTTAAAGCTTGGTTTGGAAAACATTTATATACTATTATGGTATATCAAAGTGTATTATAAATATAACATTTATAATTTAAGTAAGTTATAGGTACTTAGTTAGTCGCTAAATAATATTAGTAGACTAAAACTAATGTTTTATCAGCATATAAAACTAGATTATTATCCACGTGTGTGGTACGAAAAAGAAATAAAGTGTTAATATTTTAATAATTGTAAGTGTTTTGTTATATTAAAATATTTCAGGACTCAGAGGTATTTTGCCTGTGTAACGTAATATAAGTAAACAATCTTTCAAGTTATCCATGGCTTGTTAGTCTACTAAAAATTGACTATATAGCTGTAAAATTGAAAAATTCAAAATTTAACGATCACTTAAGACATTTAAAAAGAAAGAATAATAATTGCATTACAATTGTTATTATTTTCAATTAAAATATGTGTCACTGTTACTTGCATTAGATAATGATTTTTTAAACTGTTCTTTTAGTATGGTAAATTATATAAGATAAAAGTAATGTAGAAACATATGTTTATAATATATATTATAGGTAAGTATACACATAATAACTCACTAGGAAGTCACTTTGTCTCAAATTGTATAATTTTGTTGTCCTGAAGATGATATATGGTACGAATATATATGTACTATAAATCTATTACAAATAATTATCGTTAGTTGACATTTTTTATGATGATCTCGTGTATAACACATGATAATATTAATATAATATAATGTGCTAATAATATGCCTTATTATGGGGGTGCTATTTTACGTATGGACCCCAGGGGACGAAAAAAAAAACTGAGGCAATGGCATATGAAGCGGTTACTTACGCAAGTATTAACTCCATAAATAAAATCCTTACTAAAGTCCTGATTAATGAAATTCAAAATGGATCATTAAAATATGGCAAAACCACCGGCGTTCTATTTCAGTCAACAACAAACTGAAAAACCCCAATAAAACAATGACTAAATGGGCATATCCAGTCTAGGAGAGAACAAATAATTATAAACAAAGCCAGAATAGGTCACTCCCATCCTTCTTACTCCTATTTGATTACCGAGCAACCCAATCCATCATGCAACATATGCAAAACTCCCTATACAATTGAATACATAATTATTAACTGCCCCAAATATTCAATCTCACGTTCTCTTCTCAACAACCCCGTGTTTAATTTGAAACCCTCGATCAAAAAAACACGACAAATATTTATTTTTTTTTTTTTGCAAACACATAGACTTAGATAAAAAACTTTAAATATACCTGTAATTATTATATATTATTTATAATATTGTAAAAATACATTATAATAGGTAAATGTTACCCTAGGCTAATAATCTTTGTACTCGAATCCATAATAATAATAATGAAAAAAGAATACTCCTTATTAATAAGTCTATGTTTACAATATTATATTTGTTATATTTACTTAAATTTAACAAACATAAACTAGTCAATTTTAAAACGGCGTTTATATTTTCGAGAAATCATTGATGTACACAATAATTATAATACAGTAAAATATAGTAAATAGTTTAAATAGTACTTAATGATATTTTTTAATCCGTCGTAATCAATTTGAAAAAAAAAATTATTGTACTCACATATGTTTAAATTAGTCGTTTAATGTTCTCGATACACTTTAATGGAAAATAATTTTATATTCACTCGGAATAATATGTTTTATTTTATATATAAATAATACTTTAATGGTTACAAGCGTTAAATATGTTTAAATTACCTCTTTACATATTTGTTATGGAATAAAATAACTAAAGACATGATTAGCTTAACGATAAGCAAAAGTTAAAATATAGTGTTTAAATAATAATAAAAAAGTGACTAATAATTTCAGTTTTCAAATGTATATAATACGAGTAAGTATACAAATATTACGTTCTGGCACAAAATGCAGGTTAATTTTTTATGTATTTTAGTTCACCACGTTATTTTTTATTTACCATTTGACCCTTATGTTTTTCATTTTATTTCATAAATCTGCGTTAAAACAAACATTTACAATGTGTCTCTATTTTTGTAATTTACCACGGATTAACACCTTATTTTTCGTCTCGCCACGATTGTGGTTTTTAATATTGTGTAGGTCTAATTCGTTTTACATGTTCTGGGTAAATGTGTAAAAGGTATGGTAAATACTCGTATTTAGCACAATAGTATTTAAAAAAAACGGAAACAAGGAAATAGTAATAACCAGTAACTATGTTTGTATTTTGTTTTAATATTATAATTTATAATGTGTATTAGTCGGAGTGCGGCATCAAAATATTATGGAATTGTAAGACGGCGAATTATATAGGCAAAACAGCTACTCGAATGTTAAAATAATTTTATTTATTGAGTAATCCAACTTTATTTTTTCGTTTGACGTCATTACTGAATAAATGCATGAATTCAGCTAGTCATCGATTAAAATGTATGGTTACACAAAAATTCAATTATTCACTTTTTTAAATGTACACACATAAACTTCTTTAGGTGTAATATGTAATAGTTTCAATGATGAAATGTCTACGCGTTATCGATATTAGATACAATATGGGATATTATTATTATGATTTGAAAACTACAATAAATTTATGTTTCAAAAAATAGTACCTACACAATATAAACTATTAAATTTCTGCAAGGAAATAATAAATTAATTTCTGCAGGTTCAGCAATTTTTTATAAATATTATTGTCTAAATTTGCTCAATTCGAATAAATTACACATTACACTGACATCATTTTAACTTATCCTTCGGTCGGAAAGTGTGTGTATTGAAGTATATAATAGAAACTGAATTGCAGTGAATAACATATCTGTATAATAACATTGATCGTTTTTTATTCGTGTTTTGAAATGTGAACTGTCAGGACTGCACTTTTATTATTCATTTAAGCGTTTATAAATGTTCGAGTCGACAGTTCTTTAATGTGTGCCGCTTACATAAAACAGTATAATAGCGTAGTTTCTGGTTATTTTTATTATTATTATTATTTTTAACATAAAATTATTTAACTGTTTCACGTCGTCGTGGTAAGAATAAATAATGTGTTTCCTAGTTTTATTAACTGAGCATTGAAAATTCCTATTGTAGGAAACCAGTCGAGTAACTCATAAAATTTTAATAGGAGTCTATCGTTAGTCCACATCGTCCTTATGTGATATTTAAAACGTATTGCTCGGATTTAGATACAAAGCAATAGCTGCCTCACATATACAGTGAGGTGAAATTTAAAATTAAGTAAGTGTGAAAAAAATGTATACAGTATTATATTATAACATTAAATTGAAACTCTTAAGCATTGAATATAACGTGTGAAAATATTGTAGTTTATGCTTGATAATTTTTTGTTATTTAACATTTACTTTGGTAATTACTGTTAGTTTTTCGACATAAATAATCAATTTTTAGTTTAAAATGTTTCTATCCTAACCATACCCTACGTCAATTATCTAGACTTTTTCATAATGACACAGATTGAACTTATACAATTCAGATCGCTAATTGATAATTATTGAATTTTTGAAAACGTACGAGAATAAACTCACCTATATTTTTGACACATTAACGAATAAATTATTTTCTACTGGTGAAGTATGTTTTAATATTATATTTGTTATTGAATAATTACATTTAAATGGATAATTTACAATATACCACAAAAAAAACTATTATACACACTGATTTACATAACATGTGAACTGTAATCTTCGGATCATATTATTTTAGACTTTTATCTGACCCAACTAAGAAGATTATTGTATTTTCGGACCACCGTGTTTGTGTAAATGCCTTGCTGTGTAAGTAAGCGGTGCGGGAACTAAAAGAAAAATACAATATTATCTAAATAATACATCCTTAATTTTATTTAAAACAGACTACTAAAAACAATTATTTTCATATTAACCAAAGCATTAAGTATTCCTGACAATCAAATAGACTAATATAAGGTACGATTATGTTATTTTCTACCTATCTATTATACATTAATTTATTTGTTGTTAAAATAATATATTGTAAAGCCTATATCATATAATCTTTTAATCAATTTTTATTTTTTAAATAGTTAAAATTATTATAATTGCATGATTTTTTATTTAAACATGAAATTAAATTTAGTAAAGTATACATTATGGAAATATAATGTTTATGACGTTACGTTATTGAGTTCAATATAATATTAGAACAAGAATAATAGCACTTATTTTGAGTTCTTTCAAAAGTTATAATATTGTTTATAGTTTAAACTAAACACACTTTGAATTTCAAATAAAGTGAAAACTTGTCCTAACCAGAAAATAATAATAATAAATATTTAAGCATAGAAACACTCATATTACGTTTTTATAGATTCTCAATAAAATAAAAATATATATAAAACTATTTTACAGTGTCCGTTGTGTAAATTTATTTTTGGCATTAAAGTAAAATTAAAAATACATTATAATATCATACATAAACATATTCAAATAATATGCTGGAGTACAAGATGGTTTTCTTTAACCTAAATTCATATAACTAAACATTTAAATATTATAAAATATAAAAACATATTATAAAAATACCTATGTTGTTACATACAATTAATTCATTCTTAATTTAATAATCGATAAACATTTATTAATCAGTAATTATTTTAAACATGAGAATGGATAGTTTTTGTAGAAATGTATAGAAATAATCTATAAATGCATTTGAATATCGCACACAAGTTTTTTCATTCTTCATTACCAATTTTGATGGTAATTCAAACTTATTTACTGATGATAAGTAGGCATCTAAATAACAGTTGTATTTTAGACAAATATTATTCAGTCTATTTTACTCCTGAATTTGTTTTAAGGTAATCTTATTTATATTCAAAATTTGTAATTGTACTCTTTATTTGAATTATTTTTTTAAATTAATTAATGTATATCGTGTTTTTTGGTTAAATTAACTAAAATAGATATTATTTTTTAAACTCATTATAGCTACGAAAATTGAATACTGTTTGATTAGTTCACCATGATGACGTTTATTTTTACCTAGTTACATACGCCAAAATATATAACTACAAAAAAAAATTAAATTTAAAATAACTTAAAACGTTTGCCAAGTTTATATATTAGGACTTCAAAAAATATTAAAATAAAATATAAATTAAGAAAACAATAATTAAATTAATTATGTTCTACAAAGTAATCCATTATTAAAGTAATATATCTGCAGAATTTTAAATTATAGATTTTTTTTTATTATTATTTTAAGTATTGTTTTATGGTTTTGAGATTTATTGAAAAGTTTTGGTAGAAAATACATGATATTTTGCATTATTAACGATTCGATCATTTTTTCAAATTAAATTTATTTAAATATGACTATGCGTAATCTGTATATTAACAATTAATTTACATCTTTAATTTATTTTCGTATTTTCTAAAACATGAAATTGTTAAAAAATTTCTGCAAAGATATATAGCCATAATTTCGAAAATAAAACATTAACAATGTTTACGCACACAAGTTTTTTTTTGCCTTATATAAACAATACAGGTGAATTTAACAAAATTAAATTTTCGTGTGATAAAAAAACACAATTATGTATACAATATTGAAACGATATGGGTCTAGGTACGACGACGCTTGCTAACGTTGAAACAAAAACTACAAAGGTGTTGGGTTCAAGCTTTGAAAGTTTTCTTTGACTTGATGGCAAAACTTATTATAGCGGAGCTCCCGTCCGTTCAGAATACGTATTTTTAAGTTAGGCGTGAATGATGTCATATAAAGGTAAGGTTTTAGAAAAAATTAATAAAAAACCCTACTTTTTCGGCTGACGTAAAAATGAAGTGTTTTTATTTTTCTTTATTATCATTGGGTATTTGTATATTTTATTTAACGAAATAAAGTGGCAAGTACGCGCGTGTGAACAAAAGCGTATAATGGCGTATAGGACATAGGTATAAAATACATTTTTCTCTCTCTCCACAACTCGCTGCTTTTTGGTTCACCTATTCTTCGAGCAGCTTTCTGTGTAATTGAAAAATCGGCCACTCGTGGAAACAGCGGCAGTAGTGTATGGAAGAGCCGCGGCTCCGTTACCGATTCCCGTTATCGGCTTCCGTTTATATACGGTCTTTTTATATCCTTTATTATTATTATTATTTATTTTATTTTTTACTACATAAGCTTATCCAAGACCGTTTAAAACTGTATAGCGCTGCTGACGGGTATGTATGCGCACCGTTTTCTTGTTTTCCCGTCTCTCTCGGTCACGCCCGTTTGTGTAGTTCATTTGTGTAATATGCGAACGAGTGCACTGGGTTTATATTTAACTAGAGTGCATGTTCAAAATTGTATCTGACTTGTAAGGTAAAAAAAAAACTCATTTGCAGGCTACCATTTGTAAAATTGTTAGGTGCAGTGAATTATATTCAGCTTTATATTATTGTGATGTTTTGAAGTGGTAGCCTCTAGGTAAACAGCAAATAATACGTTTTAAAAATATTTTCAGTATTTATTTAATTAACTAAAATACATGCATTTATCTATATTTAATAACTTATAGAATAACCGTGATCATAAGTTTTTTTTTTTAATTTAACATTATGATTTCATTGCAAATCGAATTACTATATTAATTAAAACCTTTTCATACACGAGGAAAAATATATTTATTTATTTTTTAAATAATATATTAAAATATTAAAATAATAATAATATATTTTTTTAATTTTTTATTATAATTCCTAGTAAAAATAAAAGACAAAATCATTAGTTTTCATTGTTGTTTCAAAACAATATACACGTTTCTCGATATATACATATTATTATGGTCATATAGATCGATAATTAATTAACTAGGACCTAGTTACTAGGTATATACAATTTTAATATAAAAACGGAGTGTATTGTTGTGGTGTTATTTTATTATAGTGTATAAAACAAAACAATCTCGTGAAATCGGTGCCCATAACACCTTTTTATGTAATTTGACCCATTTTCTAGGTCGGTTTTTACAGTGTACCTAGAATCATAGTATTATATTATGCATATATATGCAGGATATATAACATTGTTAATAAACCAATATCAATCTCCATACCTATATAGGTATAGAGGTACAATTACAGTTTATATTATTTGTCGGCAAAGCCAATTCCGGTATTTAATATTTAATATAATGCCTACGCCGATCTTTTGAAATACGGTTTGAACGACGACCGTGTGGAACGACAAACAACCGTCGTATTCAATACGAAAACCCGGAATCGACTTTGGAAATTGTTTTTTCTCTCCTTTATTATGTTGGATAGTACACGAGGAACAGCTGGCGTGAAAAATATTGCTTCCGTATGTTACTAACAACGCTGATGGTATGAATGTAGTGAGTAAAATCTTTTAACTTTGAACGTTACGTATATAGAGGTACGTGTCGATTTTCCAGAACGAAAAAAATATAAAACAATTATTATCATTGTACAATGAATTTAATGTTTACGAAACGTAATTATGAACTGCGAGCGAACGTATTACAAATGGTTAACGTGATAAATCAGATTATTCGACCAAGCTAATATTTGTACAAAACGAAACACATAACACGTTGATAATAATATTAATAATAATGTATGTCATTAACATCGTCAGAATTATAATATTTCGTATACGTAAACATTATTATCGGAACGCTGCATACTATGCATAAGTCTAACAACAACGATGTTAATAATAGTAGTGATATACCATTGTTTTGCGAGTATTAGAAGATTCCACAGGTGGAATTATATGAAAAAAATAAATAATGTACAAATATTTTTAAAATATTTTTAATAATATTCAAGATTTTAAGTGTTACAGATTTTTCCAAATTTAATTTATTGATTTCCGGGTAATGAGATACAACTAACATGTCATATATATTTAAATATTTGTCCCTGTACTATGACGAATACAAACATTTTTTGAATAACTATTGATTTTTTTTATTTTAACATAAAATTAACAATCAAACGTAGCAAATGCATAATATACTGAAAACGACAAATATTTGGTTAGATTCAGTTCGGGTTTATATATTCAAATTTATAGTGACAATTTTTAAAACGCCCGCGGTGACATTGGTTTTCGGTTTATCTTTTCCAACGAACTATTCAACAGTCGGTCGGATTTCTCTGACGAAAAAACACTCCTTCGCAATCGCATGGATGTTACATAGGTACGTAATGCAATATTATTATTTCGACACCGTATACGACACGTAAACGCATCGTGCTGGGACAATAAAACAATATTATCGTCATCAAGCTTATTTCGTGAAATCCAGCCAAAGTCGTTTCGTCATCACATCGAGAAGTGACAAAATAAATTGTTTTAAAAGTAAAAAAATAAAGCCACATATTTTAATAGTGGGATATTTGGTACGAACATCTCTCTACCGAATTTTTTATCCTAACACTTATGAATATTTTTGGAAGACGCGCATTCCGCGTCGTTTCTTTTCGGTCTGGTGTGTTGTACTTTCTTTGCGCCAGTCGGCCGACGACTGACGAATGTAAATTGTAAGTAGTTACCTTTCTTGACACGTCAATTATATCACGTTCTCCAAATCACACATTTTCAAGTTTTGGTCGCCGCACGACGAGTGTATTTTGTCTTCCGCCCTACTAAAACCATTCACTGTGATTGTTGATTTACTGTAATAATAATAATAATAATAATAATAATAATAATTGTATTTACTCTGCGACTATAAACGTGACGTATGCAATTGAACGCGTCTTATTGGCGTATGTACTGCAGGATTTATCACGGGTACGGAAAGTTTTGAGGTCTAAAATATCACAAACCGACAAACCAAAACTTTAAGCTGCCATGAACATATTCACGAAAAAAATTGCATGATTATTATTAAATTTAGATATCAGTGAGAGGGATAGATACTTCAATGCCGCATAAATAACATTCGGCGCGTCTAACTCATTGCGTCCCTTTACTAATGGTTCACATTGTCAAACCGTCGAGACCGTGGCAATGAATCGATATCGTCAAGAGGCGCGAAGACGAATGAGTAGTTTTTTATACTCTATAGAAACGACTTCGCCGTATTTTCTTAGCTCTTTCTTTTAATCGTGATCAACCAACGGTGATAAATAATATATATTTAAAAAAAATATACAATGCCAGACGAATATATCACTGCAACTCTAATACATTATGCACGAAACCTACGAATATATTATTAGTACGTGTTTATACGTATACAGATATGATTCAATGGGACGACAATAGTCTTTTGTCGTATAGATGCGTTACTTCACCAAAGACTGTAGGGGCGGTGGTGAGTAGATAAATGGATGACAGTTAGGAGAGGAGCTGCAACAGCTGCAATAGGCGGCATTGACTTCCGTTTGTCGCACATTACAAATTCGTCGTCAGACGCGACGAAAACTACAGACTATTGAATAAAAATTTAACTTTGCAAATAAGTTAACATTAAGAGAACACTATAAATGTTAGCTTAACTAATGCAATACCAGATTGAAAAATAGTGAAACTGTTATGTTATCAAACGTCGATATCTTGAATTTTTCCAACTAGAATTACATTTAAATCACTTTAAAACTACTGTTACACTAAAATTCAAATACAATAAAATTTGGTATCTCAAACTTTCTTTTTTTTTTCGAAATTAAATGTTAGCAACGTTTACAGTAAATACTAACCAAAGCTTAAACAGATTTTTTTTTTAAGTTTTAGCATAAAAAATACTTTCCCAACCAAAAATGTGGTATTTTATCGGTACAGATTACATTAATAATGATATTTTAAATGTTTATTTAAATTCCGTTATTTAATTTGATTTATAAAAATACAATGATTACATTTAAATAAAATTTATTGACATAATAATGTTCAACATATTATTTACTATTTATACCTAACATAATATTTACCATGATATAACGTATGACTTGGGTACTTGATAAAACATTAAATAAAACTATTATTATATAATTATAATAGTCAGTTACTAAATTTGAATTCTAAATATATGAAATATGTAGTAAAGTGTTGAGAATGTTAACGAAACTTCTTCATTAGACATAAAATATTATAAATCGTTTTACAGACAGCTATGCAAACAATTCTCATTTATTATTATAATGAACATTTAGCTATAAAGTCTGATGAAATATTTAGTTATATGGTAATATTTTTGGGTATACCTTTAAAGTGTACGTATAACTCTATATACAAAAACAAGATAGCATCATTAAAATGTAATTTAATCTAGACTAAAATAATATGATCTTTTGAATTTTATACATTTAAAAACTTAAGGTAAAATAATATTCCAGTTGGTATATAATTCATAAGATTTTATATTTTTAGTTGGAAAAAATTTTATTTTACATAAAACTATACTTTATATTCATACATACAATTTTTAAATGCACTTTGAAAGAAAAAAATATTTGTTGTTAAATAAAAAAAAACTATTTTGTTGTAGCTTACTTTAAAATAAAATAATTATTCAAGTCCGTGAGGTTAGGATTTTGCAAGGTATACAGTAATATTTACGTATTTTTAGTATATTATTTTGGCGAAGTGCATTCCGTGCCAATAATATATACAGTGTATTTCTTAAAAATAGAGCGAATTATTTAAAATGTTCTTTATTAAAAAAAAAACTATTAAATTATTGATTTGATTCATTTACATATTTATAAATAAAATTCACTCACATTTTATATAATTAATTTAAATATTAAACATTGCATATTATTAAAATAAATACAACAATTATTATAATTATTAAGTTTTAATTTGTGTTTCATTTTTTTATAAAGGACAATTCAAAATATTTACCAACAAATATTGTTTTATACCCGCAGTCATTGTGAATTACAAAACTCAATAAACATATTAGGTATATTCTATATGTCTGTAGGTATATTAGTAATAATTATAACACATGCGTATAATTATTTCTTAGATACGTGTTTTTTATATTAAAGTAACGTTCTATAATATAATAAACTACATATTGTACTATATAATATAAATCTTTTGTTTGTGTATATTATGTGATTATTTAAACAGTTTGCGATTTTGTTCATTATAAAAATATAAAATATTCGATACTTAATTTCAAAGTTAGAATAATATTTTTGTTTGAACAAATGGTGACAATTCGTTGTGTAAATATTTAAACTCGTTTCCCGTTGTTGTAACCGTTGTTGAAAACGATCATTGCCTCCATTGATCACAACAGCAGTTGCGCCAAATATGCTGCAGTGGCATCACGATAATACGATTTTATTATTATTATTTTACAACACCTTTTTCGTTTCCCTCTTTATCCCTATTCGATAAATAAAAGCACCTAATGGTTAAAATAATTGAAAATTAAAACAAAATTTGTTATGAAATTAAAATGAACAATATTTTATTTACAACATAAAACAAGTATATATTTATAATATGTAGATATTGTGTATATTATGTAGCTAACAAATGACATTAGCTCTTCTATATATGTACTAGCATTTTAAAATACAATTGTTAATTACGCATTGATGATACTCATACTCGTATTGTTAATTGGCTGTTTTTATAAAGTTATAACGATGAATTAAATTAAAATTTCAAAACACGTGTGAAACTTTTATTTATATGGTCATTTTACATATCTGAATAAAATTACTATAATTATCATTAGGTATCTAAACTAGTTTTAATTAAACATTATGTGATATAATTAAATCTACATAATATAAAATAAACAAATTATAGTGTACAATATTAAAATAAAGGGATAAACTAAATATTTAATTCGAGTTCAAAGCCCATTCGGATTATTATCTTTTGTTTTAATATTATAGATGAGTTATACGTTTGAACACAATTTTTAGCGTAAAAGCGAACAGAAAATTATCTACTCGTATAGCTGTAAATGTTAATTATTGATAAACATGAAATGATTACCTAAATGCAACTATTTTATTTAATTTTTTTTATTTTCGCGTCTGTAAATCAATCACGTAAACTATAAATATATCATATTGATCGAAATATTAAGCTCTCGTTTTTTATTTACCGGCAATCTAGGAAACATTTTCGTGTCAGATTATCTACATTTGACCGGATACTACACGCGATGGCGCAGAATTGTCCGTGTAATCGGTGTGTTCAAGATTCCGTCATTACAATATTACAGTGCCTACGGTGAAAGGATTCCTCTAATGGCCACTTCCAAATAATTTACTTTTTTCATGCATAAGCTGAAAACTCTGATCCCTTTGAATAGTACAGTCATTCGAAAACCGGACACAGCTTTCAGTGATCAAGAGCAATATTAAGAGGTTTTACTGTATTGTATATTATTTTGTACGATGAATAAAACCCCGACGCACGCGATCTGCTATATTATATTTTTATATATCCGTAAAACCGGTATTATGGAATGTTTTGCATTTAAGAGCATATAATATTTTTGATCATTGTTATTAAAAGTTGACTTACGATTTTTATTAATGAATTTGTATTGTTCGGCCATTCTGCAGTGATCTTTGGTCTTTTAGTTTAACGTACTTACGGAGAGTACTGTATGTAGATCACTATCGTGTAACGATAAATTCGAAATCATCTGAAAAAAGTTAATCAAACCGTACCCGTTGGACCTACTTCACGGACGAGTTTAGTATATAATATGTTATGTACAAAATTTCCAACGAGGTCTGGCCATTAAACGCATGTGTCACGTTAAAAAAAAAACACACACACACAATAATATACGACCGGTGACCACAACTACTACGTCGTTTTTCGTCCGCCGCACGAAATACCTATATACGTTTAACTGTTTTGAAAGTGCGGTTTTTTGATTTTTATTTATTTATTGTTGGTTGTACCGAACTCTGTTTACCGTTCGTATATCTTGCGACCGGTGTCCTATCGGCGAATAGTTTCGCGGTCACGCAGACCGCAGCACGTATTCGCAGTAAACGTGTTTTTGTTCAACGAGCGAGACGACTCGGACGTACGTCCGATTCGGCGTTGTCAAGAAGCCGTGGCGGAAAGGATATGGTGGGGGGAAACGAAAATCCGAAAACGAAAAAAGAAAACACCAAACACCAAACAACAACAAAATCTCGTAGATTGCAACGTGCGTCGGAAAATCAATACAATTAGTAACGTTTTAGTGTGATGTAGCGAATAATGCATTTACCGATAAAACGGAAAATTACCGTGCGCCCGCAGACGCCCTTAAAAGGTCACAATAATGGTTATTACGCCGCTTGAAAGGCCTCAGGTACCACAATTTTCGATCGAATTTCATTTTCATATAATATATATGTATATATATATATTATATCCTATGATATGTGTACGATCCAAATGTACCTATTTGTGGCCGATAATAATATTCTTTCATTAACGTGTCATGCCGGAACGTAGGTATCTATATATAATACATGTATATATATATATATATATATATATATATATAGACCCGTATAATAGGACCACCGATTGGACTATATACTATATCTACGGTGTGTAACGAGCTTAATACTATAGAATACGTATTATTATTATTATTATTATTATTATTATTGGCATTATCGTTTCGCGAATGATACGAAACGATACGGCTACTACATAACAATATAATGTGTGTATGGTCCTACAGGGGTTTTATTATATGAGTGTAAATACAGATGTACGCGATACCGGCACACTATATACACCTATAGTTGTTGTTGTATAATATATACTTATACGGAGCACAGGTACATACATCTCTATAATACTTCAAATTCCGTGTAAACACTACGAAATCGATTTTGTCGCGTACCGTACGTCACACGATCGTTTGCCGACGTGTTATTTATTCATCGTTGTCCGCCGCGGCTCGAAATCAGCGTAAGAAACTATTCATTGCCGCGCCCGCCAACGCCGCGGTGCCGTCGTGTGAACGCCGCTCGTGTATAATATAATGCGGATAAACGAAACGACAACGGTGTACGGTCACAATAAATATAATGTCAGTATATTGTTATATTGTCCTTATAAAGATTCGTATTGTGATATTGACATCGGTGGTCTTTGCGAGTTGGACACGACGACTTCACGCGTGGTTTTTTTTTTTTTTTTTTCATTGTATTCCGACCGTTTTGTCTCCCGTGACGTGATGACGCGCACTGGCGTTCGTTCGCCCATTGATCGATAGTCCGTTCGTAATTCATATATTTTTTTTTGTTCGTTATTATTATTTAAAACGGCTTTAATCGAGTTGAAATAGTTGATTGAATGAAACGGTTTTGTGCATATCCTCCCGCGTAATCTTTAATTCATTCGAAGTTTGTGTTTCATAGTTGATTTCATTACATTTACAAATTCGTCTCAATTAATTTATTAACATTTTAGAACGAGTTCTATATACAACCTATGCTATCCGTATTGTGCATGGCATTGCATTGTATTTTTTTTATTAAACTTACACATTACTATAACGCGTATCTATAGAGTTGTTTCAGTGTTTATATGCATTTATACAGAAAGTACACAAATTAAAAAACTTTATAGTAAATATTCTTCTCATTCACACATTTGTGTATTATGTATGTTATTTCGCATGTGCTTAGAATGGGTTTCCATGGCCGATAATAAACCTATATTTCCAGGTCAAAAAATATTTAAGTAATGAATAAATGGAGTAGTTAAAAGCGTTTGCTTTTCATTCCCCTCGTGATAACTCCATGTTTTTACAACATAATTAATGTTGGCCATTAAATTACCATTAGCACTTATACGCTTTTTATAAATGTATTCGTCAGTTAATTCAATGATAAATTTGGGAACTAGTTTGAGGGCTGGAATAGCCAGTTGCATTAAAAACGATCAATGTCTGTGTCGATTTTATATAATTTAATATTAACACATTTTTATGAACGTTTTTTTTTTTATATATATATAATATAAAACCTATACTTTGAAGTCATACGTACACACTGCTATAACTTTTTTTTCAAAACTCAAACTATTCGTGTAGCATTGATGATGAAGTAGATTTAAAGAGTAAGCCATTTCGTGGACGCGTTACGCGTACAACTATATTATCCAGGAACTTCGAGTTTTGGAACGTCATTTATGACTTTGAAAACGTATACAGCGCACAATATTCAATTATACTTATAAAAAGTTTTATAGTCCAACGCGGATATATTGTATGTAATATGTGTGTAGATACCACTCGCGGAAGGCGATAGATAATGTGTGTAACAATATCGTCGAACACTCCGCTCGCTGATTTTATTTTATTTTGTTTGTATTCGCTATCGAAACCCACTGTGCAGAAGAAAAATTCCGCTAAGATCTCACCGTCGCAACTCACTAACAATCCCGTGTCTATATTCTCACCACCACGGTCGGCATGAATATTTATCTTACCCATTTGCGCTCATTCATATGACCGACGATCCACAGATGCGAGTAGATCACGTACGACGCGATAAGTCTGTGGAGTACATGTACAATATATATATATAGGTATATACCGCGTATGTTGTGTAATATGTGTTGGGGTGATACACAATACACACACACACACACACACACATTTATATATATATATATATATATGTGTGTGTGTGTTTAGAGTCGATGGATATTTTTTCCACTGATACGTAATCCGACAAGAGCTTTTTTACAGAGCATCACGCGCGGATATACAGACACCCCGCCATAAGTTTTTATTAAAATTTAACGTGGTTTTTCAAAAGGAACCACTTTGGCTATCGTTTTCACGAAAATGTAATTTTCTGTATTATTATTATTTTATTCTTCTATTTCTTCTACTTTTAGTATTTTTTTTATTTTTTACCACCTTTATTTCGAGTTGCATTTATTTCTTATTCATTTTTTTTCTTTTTTTTTCTTAATCAAGTGGCTATAAAATTAAAACTAAATACATAGGGATATTAGTTAAAATATTTGAACAACGTCCAATTTCATTGAAAATTTTAGAAATTGAACTTTTCATTTATTATTATTTCCAATTACAATGTAAATACACTCTTATATTTTATCCGTGGACCAAAACTTAAAGTGATTTGAATATTTAATTAAATGCTTTTATATGATGTCCTAATCAAGTTATTTACAAATTGGTCAAATAAATAAAAAAATAATAACAAAATAAAATATTGATGAAATAACAACAAATTAAGTTATACAAATAATGTTGTGTATATTACGCATCAATAATATACACAAAAAAAATTACCATTAGCATAAAATTAAATTGTTTATCAAAATCTTACTATTTAAAAAAAGTATCTAATCCAGCTCAGGTATTTAGATTTTTATATTTTTTTTTTTTACACGATGTAATTTTTGTAATATTTTATGGGTATGTTGGTATGTAATATTTTATATTATTCTCCCAATTTAACGCTGAACCAAAGAATAACTTCAATTGAATTTAAATAAAAACATATTTAGGCAATTGTATAATCATAATATACATGTATCCAAGTATAGAACTTTAAATCCTACAATATTATAGCAATACATTACAGTAAATTCCAAAATATAAGTTACACAGATACCAGAAAATAAAATATGAAGAAAATGCACGATAATAATTATTGTTGAATTTGAATGGGATTCGTAAGTTTTATGTAATATATATTATAATATACACAACACACACTTATACACAACATATATATATATATATATATATATATTTATAATGCAAACAACTGAACTCAACTTTACTTATCTGATGCAAAAACCACTTCACCATATCAACTATATTTATTTTATTTATGTTTGGTATTATTATTTTAGTTATCACTTATCAGCTATATTTTATGTTCAAAATAATATCGGTTCACGGTCAGTTAACTGTGTTGGGAGTATTCAACTGGCAGTATGCCATTACAAGATTGTCTTGCTAAGTTTATAATACAATCAAAAGTTGTATTATATTTATTAACAGTTACGTTTTTAAAAATATAAGTAAATGCTCACGACGAGCGTTCCTTTCAGTAGGTTACGTACGTAAACTTGCTACGACAATGGCGTAGTTATAACGCGCGTTACAAGCTACAACTTCTTGTTTGTATGTAACGCATATTGAATGTAATCGCAACCTACATTTTCAATGTTTATGACAATAGATACTTGGTTAAAACAATTTTAGTTACAAAAATCCAACAATCTGATGAATTAAAATAAAATCCTTATACAACTAAATAATCTTAATTACCCTAAGGATATTATGCGATTACTAATAAGTACTAAAATAGATTTTCGATTCATTGTACATAAATACTCGTCGTTCGAAAATGTTGAAAAGTTAGAATAAAGTGCAATCTTTCTGAAATATTCTTCAGATAAAATTATTGGGTTCTTTATTAAGACCGATTATTTTCTAATATAAATACCATAAATAATGTACTTTTGGAATTAAAATTAATATTTATCATTATTTTACACTACAGCTGGTATATTATAAATACTAATCAGTAATTTATTGTTGTTTTATTACTGCGAGTTACACTGCATGCGTGTATCTACTTATGAATTATAATAATGATAACATAATAAAATGTAAATTAACTAGGTTTGTATTACTTATTGGATACTTTCCAATAACGCAAATTAATATATTTGAAAAAAAAACATATATACTATATAGGTACATAAAAAAATAATAATTAATATACCTTGACGAGTATATTAACTATTTTGATATAGTTATTTATAATTTTTATAATATTTTATTAAATCTCTTAAAATTAAACTCATTTAAGATTCTTAAAAATAAAATTGCTCTTTAGCTATTACAAAACAAAACATAGATATACATAACGAATGTATAGAATTATTCAATTACATATTAAATCAATTATATGATAATTTAAGAACCTAATCATTAATAATTTTGTATATGTTTAGATTTACTCTGAATGTTGTAATTATACAGTATTATATAATATGTATAATATGATATTGTATATAAATAAATAAAAAATTGAATTTATTTATATTGATATTTAAGTAGTACGATAAAAATGGATTGTAAATAATTGAATTGTGTTAACTATTTGATGAATCTGTATTATAAATTGTGTGCACGTGGCCCCAGTCACGAACATGTTTAGTAAGGCCAGTCACTTTCTTAAAGAATAAAAAAAAAAAAAATGACATTTTATAGTTGTTAATATTATGCACATCAACGAAAAATTACTATGATAAATCTATAATTAATTACCTTATCTAAATCATTAAAATGAATTTTGAATTTCTAATGACTCGAGTTATTTTTTATAGCCATGAAGTTTCTTATTTTCGAGATTATAGTGTACGAAAATATGTTTTACATTACACTTTAAAATTATTATTTATTATATAAGAAACCACCAGCATTGATGACTTAACAATAATTGCATAATGTCTTTGTACCTTACAATATATTATGAAATATAAAGTTTTTAGTTGTTATTGTTATTTTATCTAACAATACTCTTATGATAAAATCAATGTATCAATGATAAATGGTTAATATTATATGTATTGTATTATTAGGTAATGTACAAGTTATTAAGTTCAAAGTAACTTCCATAGTTTCGTGTTGTTATCATTTTAAACATATATCAAATTTATAAAAGACTTAAACAAAAATTAATTTTTCAAATTCTTTTCAAATTGCAATGATAACACGGACTAAAAGTATTCATCTGTACAAATTGTATCGTGCATAATCGACCTCAGACAGTATAATACAGACAAAAACGCGAACGGTAATAATAATTGTTGATTTTGAAAATTCAAAAGCGCAAAAACTATTATCAACTCCGTTCAGTCTTCCGGAGTGATAAAAGACAAACAAAAGTTTTCAAACGCCAATTTAAACTTCGATAGTATCTGTTCGTCTCTTCTTGGTTCGGTTATAAATACACTTTCCGAATTAAATAAGCTGTATATTTCCATCTACTTCTTTGGTGGTTTTATATGCTAATATCTACTAAATTAAAATTAAATAGTTTGTTCACTACCAAAGCATCGTACCTATATGATATCAATCGTTTATTGCATTCAAATAATATGTTATTAACCATATTTTTTTCTCTTTGATTTCAGATCCAAACGCTGCCAGCAACACCTATTCAACCATCTTCTATGCCGTTGCTTTTTACTGGGTTTTCAAATTAATCGCCTATTAAATCGGTATCAACAATGATAGTATTAACTGCAACCGTAGTCCACAATTTATATAACAATGGTGTAGAATCAAATTTAAAAATGTTTTGCAATAGACACATAAAAAAATACAATGATAAAAATAATAATACAATATTCAATTCAATTACATCAAAAACCGATGTGGGGAAAAAACCATACGCAGCTAGACATAATATGAATAATGTAGTAATACCTAAACAGAAAGTTAGATAGTAACGATTTATTATTGAATCATAAAACAATTTCATATTTGAGCAAATAAAAACTTACAGGAAAAAATGATATTGAACCGTCAGAAGTTTGAAGCTAATATACCGGACACGCAACTATTCACTATACTCACTGTGTTAGTAATAAAATAATGTTATTTAGTATACGATTTTTTGGTAGAGCATAGTCAGTTATTCAAAATTAGTTTGAGAAAACAAAAATCATATATCATTGTTTATTAACAATAAAATATCTTTAGTCGTATTTAAAGTTTTTCCCAGTCGTCATGATAATACATTAATCAAAGTTCAAAACCTTTACACATAATTTCGTTGACATTTACTCAGTTACAAAACTGGCACGAATATACTCAAATTTGAGTACGTATGTTTTAATGTAAGTCAAAAACGACCTAATTTGTTTTTTTTTTTTTTTTTACTGGTGTTCATTAAAAATTTGTCACACTTTCATAACTTATAATAATTATTATTATATGTTTTGCTCGAACTACCCAATACTCACGTGTTTATAATTATATACATATTGTATTTAGTCTGGTTGCTACTAATGCTGGTTAAGCCAATTATTTCATTTATTATTTATAAATGGTTAAATTATTAAATAGTACCTAATACTAATTATTTACATACAATATATTATTATTATTATTATTATTATACTACTCTTATTATTTTATTATATGATATAAACAATATTATTTATCGAGTATATTATTACAGCATGGTAGTAAATTACTATTATTGTAAGAACAATTGTAATCATATTGTTGGTTGTTTATGTTTTATATCGGGAACATTGTTAACAGCTGATTCGTTATATTACCATAAAAATTACGCTTACTTCTATATGTTATATGTAATGTTTAAGATTGTTTATCCAAATAAGGAATTTTGAAAAAAAAATGTAAATGAAAACTTTTTATCAGTGACATCTCTGGTGTATCACAAATTGGTATTCCGATTGGTTGTTTTTGGTATTTACACCAAAATGATGTTTCCGACCGATTGTTACTGTTAAATTAACCAGCCCGCATATCGAGTTACAACGATTATTGGGCTTAATCACAGTAGCTGCAGGAAGTTCGGAATAATAATAATAATAATAAAAACAAACACAATAATGACAAATTAATTAATCTAAAAAAATAATCACTAAAGAATATGCATAATGGTTATCATGAACATTAAGAATGTAAAAAGAAAGCAGAATAACTTGTATTGATTCCATGTACCTATTTCTACCAAACGATAATAACAGCCTACTTTTCATAATTCAGTAGATAAGTACGTACCAAATAACGCCTATAAATCAAGTACCATCAATTTAAACTAGTTCAAAATTATACAAAATTGCAATAATATGCTACTTATACTGTCACGAATATACATTAACTGTAGACAATCTAAATTTATTGGCAGATTAATGACGTACAAAACCATACAACCTGATTAGTTATCAGCTTATAAACGATACACTATTATTATTTATTGTTACTCTATTGTAAGAAAATAATAAAAATTAACAACTCCGCCGATTTGCCAATAAAATTATACATGTTTACAATTTTTACATTTTTATTTTTAATACTGATCGCTCTTCCTATTTATTGTTTAATTGTATTATTTTTTATTGTTTATGTAACTACTGTATACGATTTACTGTAACTCTATGTACAAGTTAATATTATTTTAGTTTTCTTAATTCACTTAACCTTTGGCGTCATAAAAAGCGCACAACTCGTGAGCAACAAAATAACGGAGAAAAAAAGAAAATAAATAAGTATAATAATAATAATGTTATTATCATACTTATGAATGATATTGTTGGAGATATACCTAACTTTGTTTCACATTTTTCGTGGGAATGGAGGGGCATTGTCGTAGGAAAATTCCATTGTCACTGTCTGCTAGGTTTTAAATTATTTGCACGCACAATGGTCGGACGGAAAATGAAG
This sequence comes from Rhopalosiphum nymphaeae, assembly GCA_036289425.1. Lineage (NCBI taxonomy): Eukaryota > Metazoa > Arthropoda > Insecta > Hemiptera > Aphididae > Rhopalosiphum > Rhopalosiphum nymphaeae. Next base: position 6,766,797 of record JAZAQC010000017.1, read on the forward strand.
AAAGGTAGCCGTGTTTGGGATAGATGAGAAGAAAAAGGTCACCCCACTTACAAAAAAATAAAAAATTATAATAATAATAACAAATAAATAAATAAATAAATAGCGTCAGGCCGGGAGGAGTGAGCGAGAAAACAAGCAAAAAAGGGTAAGTATGAAAAATGAAACGGTGAAAGAAAAAGAAAGAGTGAAAAAACGAACACGCGTGTATGATAATATGTACGACAAAAGTAATCAGAAAGACAGTGGTAATGGACTTATATAACACTGCGGTAACAACCGATATCCTACATACTAACCTACCTAATCGCTTATAACACCTCTTACTCGCCAAAAATAACGTCTTTATAATTTATTCGCAATTGTTGTGTGTAAGATTTATGGGTAGTTGTAAATTATAACCGAGTCATATATTACGTTTATATCAGCACGTAGGTAAACACATCGTATAGGTGTGCATATTATACGAAACTTCCACTCAGCGTTCCTCCTCCAGCAAATATCGCCCGTCGACCGTTGGAGAACTGTAGGTGGGCATGTCACCAGAAATCAACGTGACTTTTTGGAATTGTGGGCGTATAATAATAATATATAAGACAGTAAAACGAAAGACCTAATGCAGTGGCCGGACACGAGACTCGTCCACGTGCCCCACTAACCGACCATAAGTCATTTGCGTAATAAAAAAATAAAACCGGGTAACGAAAAATACTTGGAATTTCCACCACTATTGGTGCTTAGCATAGAGACGAATTCGATCCTGGTGACAAAAACGGGCACCGAACGCCTTTTTGCACGATAATAATATTATACTACCGATCTCGACCTTGTTTTCTCGTCATTCCTACAATACACTTGAAACCCTCCAAAGGAATAGATCTCTTTCTCTCTCTTTTTTCATCGGAAATCCGAATTTACACCTGTGTACTGCAAACACAGTATCGCGTTATCGGTATTCAGTCTCAGACCGCCGCAGGTCATGAACCTTTGACACCGTCTAGGGATTGGAAATGTACATTTTACTGCCCTCCTTTGCCTTTGTTTTTTCGTTCGACACCGTACGCCGTGACCTCGACTCCCTCCTCCTCCCGCTAAATAATAATGTGCTCTTGGAAAATACATAAATGCGATTAGGCTTTAAAAATAAAATAACATCGTCAGAAGTCCGCAATTTATGTCATATACCTATATATATATAAAAAAGTTCTATATTACAGAGTTGAATTTTATAATAATGATATTATGTATACGAATTTAATATACTGCACTCGTTTTTCCCCTTTTAAAACTTCTAAATAGTAATGATATTGTTAACTTATCCTTTTACAACCGGGACAGCCGGGACAGCTTGTATGGAAAAAAAGAATTAATTTTCTTATTTACTCGAATATCGCTTGTTTGTCCATTGCGCCGGAGAAACTATATTATAACTATACAGCTACGATATTTTTAATCGAAAACACTGTTTAGTTTAAAGTCAAGATGATATATTTTAAATATATGTATGCACCATTTCGTACAATTAAGGTGACAAAAATGTTCAGGCATACCACTGATACCGTTTAAAGAATCGATTATCCCAAAAGTTTTAATATTCGAGCAAAAGTCCCAGGATCAAATTATAGGGTAACAGTACTCAGTACTGATTTTACGTATTTGGCCATTCAGATTCACATAATATTGTACAGTCGTCTGTTGTATAAGTATTTATACTTTTTTTTTTTAAAGAACAAATTATATTTATAGACGACTTCTCTGGGTGTAAGGTTTAACAGATTAATTAAATATTTCTAATCTTCGATACGGTTGCAAGTCATACATTTTTTATGTAATATCAAGAATGATACTGTAAACTAATAAGAAAAAAAGCATTACATCAACAGTTCTACGATACCAACTAACGATCGGTGTACATTGTACATATACAATTATGTTGTGTTTTTTATGTAATTTTGTTTTTTTTTTTTTACATTATTTACTAAAATGATATAATATAATTATATAAACTAGTACTCGCACGGATATTAAATATTTATTACTTGAAAATTATTATAATATTGCACTTTTAAAATAAATTATTTTACTATTCTATAGTCAATATACTCGTGGATATTGTAGTTGTATTGTATAAGAAAACTTTTTGTGTCTAAAAAGAAATTTGTGTATTTTGTTTTTTATTATTATAAATATTATTATTTGGTCTAAATGAATATTAACAAGGTTGTATGTACTCATTGAGTAGACGAAAAATTATTGGTTTCATTCATGAGTGCTGTAAGACACAATGAGTTTTTCTGATGATAATTAAATTACTCGCGTTTTTAGTGTACTAGTATGCCATTTTCTTAGTTTATAATATTATTGTATCAATGATTTGTAGATTTAGATTATTCATATATATTCATAAATGTAATAGGTAACTATTTAATAAAATTAATCATCCTTCTTTAAAACTGTCTTATAACTAATCTATTTTGGAATATAATTCAATAAATATAATTTCAAATATTGTGTTTTTATTTCATATATTATTTGCATTATTTAAGCATCTTGAAAATTTCAGGATAGGTTTGTATTGCGAAATAAATATTATAATAAAGTGCATAATGATAAGTGACGTTTAATTATAGTCACATTACCTATAATCATCATATTATCGATGTAAATCTTAAAATAAGATAGTATTGTATAATTATTAAAAATAGAAAAAATTATTTCCTAGAAGTATACGATGAACGTACAAATATAATAAAAATCATTTTATTTCAAAATAATCTATTAGTATCAATACGTTATGATATTATATATACTTAAAGTTAATTGAAGCAATCGAAACTACAAGCTGCAAGGTAATTATTATAAAAATAATTATGTATTAAAATTGTTATTTAATATATTCGCATATGTATTGTGAAGAAAATTGTACGATAAATAGATACGAATAGTTATAAAAACTTCAACATCAATAAACCTAAACAATAATCAAGAATTAAAGACGTTAATTTTTTTTTAGTAAATTACAGTTCAGCGCCTTTCCTCTGAAACTTTTATTGAATCAGGAAAAGTTGTATTACATACAGAAACCATATATGTATTAATTATAACAGTTATATTATGCTAAAAACAATAAAATCTAATGTTTTATTTTTTAATAGCCAATATCAATATGGTCAAATAAAATAAAGTAACTTACTAAAGAAGTTATCAAATATATTATATACAGTATAATTATATATATAAATATATATATATTCTAAAAAATAAATCATACAATTATAGATAGAAGACAGCATTTGGGAACAGTTTAAAAGTTCTACACTGCCATTGGAATTTAAGATTCTGAGCAGATCAAAAAATGTATTGGTTTTGTTTGTTTTTTTTTTTATATGTGTGTGTTTGAGTACTTTAGATGACATTCTAAAGTAGAAAATTCTAATCATTATTAACCTTTTAGCATGGTATTACATTTAATATAGTCGTGCAGATTTGTGGATTTAAAATATAAAATTCTCAGTTTATTTTAATAATTAAGAACAACTATCAATAAAACGGAAATATTTACATACAATTAGTTTTCTATAAAAAATATTGTTTATTTGTTTTAAATCATACGGGTATACATTTAACCGCAGTTAACGAGTTGTATCCCAACGAAATTTCTGGTACATAAGTTGTGTCCCGATGATAAAAGTGAGGTACACGAGTTGTATTCCAACTATTTTTATTAAGTTTTACACAAGTTGTGTGTTGATAAATTCAAATTGATATTTTACACAAGAATAAAATATGTTATTTCTTCAACTGAAATAAAAAAGTTTTTATGAATTCAAATCCAGAAATTTGTCCTTTAAAATAATATATAAATACCCGCATATATTCTACAAGAAATTTACTGAATACAAGTCGATTCTGCCCAATATTATTATGTGGAGATAAGGTGTGCGTGAAGCTACAACAATTGTCATTGTACATTTATACTCATCTATCTTGATTATTGACCATCCACTATATTGAGATACTAAACTATATTATATATATATATATATATATATATAACTGTATTCGAATATTTCAATATCACACTTTCATTTTCGACGATATTTGATAAAATAGTAATACAATATTATACGATTAATTTCTATTCAGTCAAACAACACACATTCACTATGAAGCAAATGTCGAGCGAGAAGAACAAAATAGTTTTGGTAATTGATCATTACAAATATTGTTTTCATAAATAATTGAAGCCTGATTTGTATAGATGAAGATGTATTTTAACGTCATATAAGTATTTTATACAAATTGTTTTATTTAATTTGTTGGTTAATGTGTAATATTATTAAAATTATTTGCGTAGTTATTTTTACTTTTTATTTATAATAGTTAAACAGAACTTGTATAATCTAAAAAAGTCGAGGGACACAATTCAATATTTGAGACATAACTTGTTTGCAGCCAATGTTACCTAGTCTTGACATTTTTACAAATCACTTATTTAGCATTTATTGTACATGGTATATTTTCAATATAGTTTTACTATGTTCATGTTTATTAAATTTTAAATTTGTATAAGTTTTATGTTGATCAGCTGATTAAATATTAATAACGATATAAAGAAGCCAGATAATTTAATACAAGTTTATTTTTAAATGTTTGACAAACAAATTAAAGGATATGGTTTTAATTTTTTTAATACCTATTTAAAGTTTTTAGTGATAATAAAAATGTATATTCAAACGAAAAATAATGGTTTTGATAATTTAAGTTATTATATTTTAAATAAGTTGTTGTAACTATTCTAAAAAAATATTAGTCGTTGCAATTTTAAACTTATTATAATTACATATATTACTTTAATTGTAAATAAATAATTAAATAAATTTAGAAAAATTTCATACTATTTATACCACAAACATACTCATAATCGTTCTATGATTCGTTGGAATTGAATTAATAGCTTATAATAAAAATAACTTTCTAGTTTTAATAGTATAATTTATGTGATTTTTTTTTTTGTAAAAATTTGATCAACCCATCTTATTAGTTATAGAAAATAAAAATAAATACTTGTAGTGTTCTATGAATAAATTATAAAATATTCTTATATACAAGTGGAATTCTATACACAGTTTTGAAATCGTTTTCCATGAAGTATTAGTATTTTTTACCATTTAATTTAAATTTGACAATTTTTTTAAAATGTTACGAGTACCTATTTGTTAAATAAAAATTTAAAAATATATTGATTAAAATAATTAATACTTATAAATTAAGATATTGAATATATAAATAATCTGATTTTATTTTGGCAAGGTTTTAACTTAATTCGAGATTAGTAGATTGCTACATTGTTATCTACCAAAACTTAAACTCTAATGAGAAACACAAAATAGGTAGTCTTAAAAATAATATCATCATAAAAATTAATTAAATTTTAATAAGAAATTATGTTGTTTATCATTATATCTGTGACTCTTCTAACACAGTTAAAATAGTGAAATAAAACTTGTTCAAAATTAATTATTAATTAAGTAATTAAATATATAAAAAGTAATTTCAACCTTAAATCAAATATTTTATTAAATGAAAGAAAAAGATAAATAACTAATACATGAAATTAATCATTAATGTCACATCAACAAGTTTTGACTCCATTTTACAAAAGGAAGAGAATTTTCGTTCAGCAGAACCTGGAATACGGTTTAATTATAGCTTTAATATTTAAGTAAATTGACTTATAATCAAATTTAAAGATAAAATCCTTATAATATATAAATGAAGGTTAGGTTTTTTTATGCTATTTACATTTTTGAAGTAGTACTATGCAAAATAAAACAAATTTAAAATATCAACGACTTACCGAATGATAATTTGATATGTTGCGTACGTTTTTAAGACGTAGACAAGATAACTTACGTTTTTAAATAGAAATGTAAACTTTGGGTCATTTTTTGTATCAAAATAGAAATATTTTGTGAAATTCTCATATTTATTTTTATATAATACGATATACATATATTATTTTTTTACATTCAATTAAATAATACATAATTAATAACACAACAGTTTAGTAAAAAATTATCTCAAAGTAATAATGATAACAGTCAAAGGGATTCATGTAGCATATCTGCGATGTATACAATACAAAAAGGTATGCAATAATTCTAAAAAGTGTAAATACATATTACACTATTGATTCAGAGTATATATTAACGCACGTAATAATATAATATCATACATTATAGAATAATGTTAATTAGACGTGTATGTCAGCATCAAAGAATGAAACGATATTGCTGCATAAAATCTCTAGATGGTTTAAATACTAACAAACCAAAAACAATAAACTATAGAATGTATAATTTAACTTAAGTATTTCATTTATTTCCCTTGATTGTTCACTTATGTTTTGTACATTGGAAGTGGTAAGGATAATATATATATATATATTAATATATTAATTCACTGCGGAATGAGACTAGTTGGTGTCGTATTCGTACCTATTGTACGACGATTAAATCGATTATTTAATTTAATAATAACAATGATACACAGTGATACGGTAAACACAACCAGATAGTACTTCAATTCCAATATTTGTTCATCGATACATAGATATAATCATAGCTAACGTATGCACGTATCTTACCTCTACTAACGTACACAAACTATCGTATAATTTAAGGATGGTGTAGGTAGGTACTATATAATTCAAAATGTCCAGAAGTAATAATAAATAAAAGATACTCCACTATTTTCTACGTTTAAAATTTGGGAAATTAATTGTATTTTTAAATATTGTAAACAAACTATATTATATAGAAATTGTTTCGGATATTTTTATATTGTTCATATTTAAAACTTAGGTAAAATAATTTATTATTCCTAACTATCAATTAATTGATAAAAATCAATATTTTTTAATATTTAAATCATAATTTCCAATCTAATCTTCAATTAGATAATATTGTGTATAGTTTAAACGTTTTCAGTCGAGAATTGAATAAATATCTATACCGTATTATTTATATAAATATTAATTTAATTTTAATGTACATATTTTAGTTGAATAAGTCATAAAACGACGGATTTCATGCTTAAACTATAACATACGTGTATATATTTATTTGTATGATTTCCAAAAAATATATGAAAACCATTAAAACACTTTTTAGCTACCTCATATTATCACCAAAAAACATTTGATAATATTTTATTAATCCATAAATATAATTATGACTATTATGTAAAAAGAACTTAGTTGAAATATAATTTACGAGTATATTTTTGATTACATTTAATAAACAACACTAATATATACTATTGTTGTATTCAGTAAACTAAGAAAACTTATTCACACATTTCAAAAGAAAAATTCGATGTTTTATTTATATACTTGTCACGATAGTCGTTATTTTCTTGTCATTCTTAAGTATATTTAGGTTACAAAAAAAAATTTACAAACTAATTTAAGTTTAAAAAGTTTTTCATTGTATTTTTTAATTAAATTAAATAATTCGTTAAGTATAGAAGTTTTTGGTTATTTATTGAACCCTGCATCATTAATTATTAAATAGCTTTTGTGTATTTGGCAGCAATAAGACACTATTTGAGAACTTATAACTACTTCCTAGTGTCATAAAGTGAAAAATATCAAACCAAATTGATATAAATATCTTGTTATTGACTTTTATTGTAACTATCAAAAAACTAATTGATAATTTAATTAACAATTAATTCCATCGAACAAAATTGATGCATATTTTTTTCTTAAAATTTTCACTGTCTTAACAAATATTAGCATGAAATATGATAAGAGTTGTGTACATGGATTTAACTTAAAACAAATGCGTGTCCAGAATAATATAAAATATTAAAAACTTAAACAATTTTAGCTGTTGTAACTTGTAACTTGGGGTAAATATAAAAATAAACAAAAACTACTCATTTCAGCAAATTCAAGTTTAACAAACGTTTTAATAGCTCACAGCTAAATCATAATAGAATTCTAATGAATTGCAATGTGGTTAATTAACAACAGGAGAAAATCAGTATAACAATAGTGTTCATTACCGTTGATATACTTTACAAAGTGAATTTACATGGCCAAAATATCTGATTAAGGTTTAAAATTATTGATAAGGTTACAAATGTAAAACAATACTATTTTATTATAATATATTTCATTAATTATTATAACATAAATTATTTAAATTTGATTCAAACCTAATTTATTTTTATAATTTAATTCTAACTTATCAATTATAAATATATTTATGGGTATTTACATTCAAATGTTTTCTTGATGTAGCCATAAACTATAACAAGTATAATATTTAAACACATATTTTATTACTTATTTAAACTTACTAATCAATATTTTACTTTAATTTAATGAAAGTAATATATTATATAATATTTAATATATATTGTATACATTGTATATACATATATATATATATATAAATATGAATGATTATGAAAACAGATATTAGTCTCTCTAAAATAACAGTTATTCGGCACTACACCTACTACAAATTTCATAATATTCAATGAATGTAAAAAATACAAGAAACAAAGAAAGGAACTCAACATAAGTCATCTGATTGGAACAAGTATAGTTCCAAATATGAACAATAAAACAAACATAACTGAATTCTTCAAATTAATCGAAATATTAAATCTAAAATAGATAACAGTATTATTTCTCAAATGTAATATAAAAATATAATGATAATAGAATTAGTATATAGAAATATAAACAGAAACAACACTGACAAAAAATTAAAATTAAAAATGACAATTTGTGTTGTGTTAGTTAAAGTATAACAAGTTGAAAATATATCTGACAATAAACATATAATAAAACAAATAGTTTTCAACATTTTGTACTTTATTTAATATACCATTACGTTTATGAGAATTAAAAAGTAATTTTACGTAATATATGTTTTTGAAAGGTTAGATGAAAATAGTGATATAATAAAATAGTACAACAGCTAAAGTAAAAACCCTTTAAAAAAATTAAAAACAAATCCTCGTGTATAACGATATACTGATATTATTAAACACAACATTAGTTTATTATTATTATTATTATGTTTTATGTTTTTTTTTTTTTGTTTTTTTTATGTTGATTCTATAAAATATAAACACTAATAAGAAAAATAATTTTTATAATGGTGAAAAGTAATAAAAATTTAATTTTTAAAAATTGTTAATTTATTGTTATAAACAATAAATAATTGTATATTGAAATTGGCACATTCATACAAGTATTAGTAACTACAACGTACAAATATCATTAAAAATTACCAAATTAATGATTATTACTAGAGTCCGGATTTGTATGCATTTATATATTTGTAATGAGTGTATGCATTTCGATGGGAGTAAGAAATGTGGACAATCTGTGTAACAGATAATGCATAGAAAAAAGTTTATTTTGCATATAAATGCATATTTTAGAGATGACTGCATATTTGAAAATTTTTGCATATTCAAGCATATTTTGTACAATAATCAATTATTTTGTTTCAATTTCATCGTAGAAATTATTAGTTCATTACGTATGTTGGGAAATAATTGTTATTCTCCGTATGTTATATTTTTGGACAGTTTATGTTAAAATTATATCTCGATTATCACAAGTCGCAACGCTGCATCAGTAGATGTGGAAAGCTCGTTTAGTCTGTATATACATATACTGAGTGATAGAAGGACAAATATGACACCTGAGCACATGGAAAAATATATTATTGTCAACTCTTTTTATAAAAATTAAAAATCATACATTGTATCTATTTATCAAAATATTTTTTATTAATAACAAAATTATGTTTTTATTGGCTTAAATTGTTTTTTTTTATAAAATTTTGTATTTTTTTCATAAATATGTACCAAAGATATGGTATAAGAATATAAATTACATTTTTATTTTTTATTATTCTTAATTAAAGTAATTGTTTTATTTGTTGAATATATTTTTAAATATTTACTGTTCTTTAATAAATGTTTAAAGTCGATGTCTATAATTAAAAAATTAAGTTCATCTATTTTTGTTGAATTATTATTTATAGAACAAATTAAAAAAAAAAAATATTAAAATGCATATATTATGGGAATAAGAGCATATTTTTGCATATTATTAAAAAAAATAAGAGCATATCAAGTGCATATTTTAAAGTTTTTTGATGCATAAATGCATACTATTTTAGCCTTTTTGAGTGCATACAAATCCGGACTCTAATTATTACTAAATATTATTAATCATTTACCCTTTTACATAATAAAAATTAATTTTTTATTAGTGATGAATTAATTTCAGGATCATGTCATCAACGTTGTAGTAAACTCATTACTAGAGTGGTAACAATATTCTCTCTTCATATTTATAAAACAATTTGTGTTTTTGTGTATCTTATCACTTTTTGGTGAAAATTCTTTGATTTTACAACTTAATGTTGATTTCTAGTGACAAATTGAATGCATTGTTTCTTAAAAGTATTATACTAAAAACAAAAATCTAAAAATATTAAAACACAATTATTTTTTATAGACATTATTAAATTCAATCTTGGACAACATTACATATTTTAACGATGAATAATGATTTTAATTATTATATTAATATCCAAAAACAGTATTAAATCTATGAACTTTACTATACGCAAAATCATTTCCAAAAATAATATGTTGATTAATTATTTCAATACATTACATATTTAAGCCTTAAATTTATCCACACTATTTTAAGCTAAGATTGTTTTACTCAAAAGTGAATAACAATAATTTAATATGGCATAAATACAATAATAATAATAATATTTCATATTATTATAATAATTAATTACTAATAATATAATAAATACAGTGTTATCGGAAAAATTAAATCAACCTACCGTAAAACTAATAGTAATGTAAATTACTTTAATAGCAATATCAATAAACTTAATATCATGAAATATAGTTATAGCGATATATAGGTTGACAGACCAGCTCAGAATCTTTTCCGTATATAATAACATATCATCCAATTCAAATGTAACTCATACATAACAGTGACCCACTCAACAATTATTGTACAGTAGATCGGTACCCCATTTTCCCACCTTTCTTTATTTTGGATTTCAAAGAAAAAAATATCTATACTGTATTATTTGAATAACATTTTAGATATAGAATTATCAAGAAATATCGAACAATAATATTAACTAACTACATAAAAAAAACCATACACTTTTGATTTTCACTGTATAGCTAAAAATCCTATTCTTGATAAACGATTTTGATTTAAAACATTTTCGATTTATTGTTGTTTTTATTTATTTACATAAATAGTTTTTGAAGTATGGAATATTTCGTGAAGAAAATTGTTTTCCCTATCCTATTCATATAAGACATATTATATTATTCGGTTCTTGTTTTCAACTGTTTAATATTCAACAGTTATATTATTTTACCAGAAAACAGATTGTCGTTGACAACAATGCAATGATGGTAGATACTATTATTAATGACTATAGACAACTATAGCTATTATCACGATTATATATTATACGATTATTATAACATTGTTATGGACGTTAACATTTGTCAAACATATTTATTGTAATAATTAAAAAACTAATGATTAATAATAATTAATATTTTAATAATAAAATAGTTATACAGGCATTTTTTATAATAATATTTAACTCATTGTAAAAATTTAATAACTGTTTAAAACTTTTTAAATACTCTTATAATAATATATTATATATATTAATACAGATATCAATTATTGATTAAAATGTTCGAAAACAAACTTATTTTATTTAAATATTCCACAGCTCAATATTTCATTAAATTTCCGAATTTTATTATTATCATTATTGATTGAAATAGTCCAATAGATACAAAAAAAGGGATACAAGAATATTGTTTAATGCAACAATTAAAATATAATTTAGTGTTCAAAGAGCACCTATAAGTATCTACACAAACACTCTACTGTAATTTATTTTATTTGTTTTTTTTTCGGTCAATGATACATTCATTGTCCTTTGATGACTAAGCATTTAATGTATTATGGTATTATTTTCGATTAACTTTAACAGAAGTAAATCATTAAAATGTATGATGGTTATGCAAATCAGCTGTTAGTAATATAGCCATTACGTGAATTATTTTCCATATTAATCAAGTCATGTAAACTAAAGCAAAATTATCTCTACAATTTTCTATTTTACATTTCTTAAAAAATTATTTTTAGTAGTTATGGTCTAAAAAAAATCTCTATTTAATGAATATAAAACAAACACGTACATATTATATTTGTAATTAGTTGTTTTGAAAATAATTAACAAATGTTAGATTTAAGTTGTTTATATAATATAATATAGTTTCGCAAGATTCACTAAAATGTATTGCAATGTATTTATTTTTAGTTTAATTATGTTATTATATAGATTTTTTTATAAAATCTTCGAATATTATAGAGTTGATAGTTGGTATTACATAATAATTAAAAAAAAACTAATTCACTACTTGCTTATTTATTGTTAGTTAATTTTATTGAATTATATTAGGAGCTTAAATTTGTAAAAAATGTTTTTATTCATTTTATATTTACTGACTATTGAAAAAAATCATCTATATACTTACTTTATATTAATTCAAATTATAAGTACATTTTACTATTCAGAAAATTCTAGTGTCTCTTATAAATCTACTGTTGGAAAAAACCACTGTAAGTAATGTAATTAAATATATTTCCCATTTCTGTTTCAATCATTTATTCAAAATGTGTTCTTCATTGAACTGTAAGACTTCATTATTTATACAATGTTCTATACTTAGTTTTGTCAAACTCTTTTAACCGGTAATTATTATCGATTAACTTGTAAAAATCACTTCATAAACAAAATTAATTATCAATACTTTTAATTTTGAAAAATATTAAGTATTAATTTTAGATTCTTAACTGAATTATAAATGTATTATTCTTACAATGATAAGTGAAATTGTTTTTGTGCTTAAACACTGTTTTTATATTTTAAAAATGATACATTTTTCAATTTGAAGGGAGTTTTCTGGTATTCTGGTACACATTTTTAAAATAATTGATAAAAAAAATTAATTATTTTTAATATAATAGTCTTCTAGCACCCTATTCTGTGTATAATATTAGGATCATAGTCATCATTACGGGATAGCGAGGGGTAGCAATTGCTACCCCACTATTTGTATTAAAGTAACAAATTAAAAATTATGTTACCCAAGAAATTTACAGTATAATTCTGTTATCATAATTATAGTATTTTTACTAATTTTAACTTTCAAAAATATATAAATTTACACATTTTAAAATTAATTAATAAATTCAAATAAATAAATGTTTTTATTGAAAAATAAATGATGAGATTTTTGATTAATGTTTATCAATTCTTATAATTTATAACCATAATATTATACAAGGATATATCAATATAATGATTGATTTATTGAATTATTAGTTTAATATTGTATTAATTAATTTAATATCGAAAAGTTATTTTTTAGATTATATGATCAATACTCCTCCCCCCCCATTTGAACAAAATCTCATTAGCTTTCCTTCTCTGAGTGGCTGCCCCATGATTTTACTCCAAATGACGCCCCTGATTAGAATCGTTTTTAAAGAATAAATTCATAGAGAAAAATGTTCTGATGTTTATTATTACTGATGACTTTATGGTAGAATTTGGTTGGATATAACGAAGGTTTTTTGAGACAAGCCATACATGGAGGCTGTAATTGTGCAAATCCTGATATTATGATATTATAGACAACTTAGAGTTTTTTGCTAATTTATAAATGATAATTAGATTTTTGAGCCAGGACCTCTATATAAAAATATTGGATTTATCTAAAGAGAATGGTGTTCATTTTAGGCTGAATCAATTTAATATCGAGTATATGGTACTATGTGAGGTGGTTATTTTTTTACCATTTATTTGAGCTACGAATCTAAATTTCAATCAAGTAACATCCCGATGCTTAACCTATTTGGTGTTTAAAAACCATGGTATTAAATTACCATTGATTGTTGGCCATTGCAAGATGTGAAGAATCTAGGACTATCCAGAATTACCGCACCTATTTTTACGACAACAATCTTGAGTTATTTTAACCCATTCGAGACCACTGATTTGACTAGCTGAGTATCAGGTATAATTTTTCCCGAGGTCGTAAATATGCCATTGTCTGAAAAATACAAAATAAGATTATTATTGAAGTATAATTATATTATTTTAGGCTGAATAGAGTAATAAATATTGTAACCAGGCAAGTGCCTTGCGATAACTGGTCTGCAGGTCAGAATTTGTTCAAACCTTAACCCTGAATATGTGCAAAAGCATCTGAAAGATAAAGTTTGAATGTTAAACTTGTGGGTCATAACCGATTAAACACCTTTTATACGTCTTTCAAGGAAGCAGTCGTCATAAATTGTTCATTATTATTCTTATTAGTTATATAATCGATTAAACAGATGAATTGGTCAAAATAATATTTTAAAGATATTATTACGTAGATACAATAGCTTACTGGGAAGCAATAATCATTTTCTGGTTTAAATATAATATTGTAAGAATTCTGCATTTCCGTGATTTTAGGAAGTTTTCGATGTACATATATCTATAAAGAATACGTAAACATATATCTTCTTTTTTTTTTTTTGGTAGAAGTGTAAAACATTGCTAAAAATTAAACCTACATCTAGTAATTATCGTTAAGGAAGATTGTTGATGATTTTCTCTACCTATTTCGGAAAAATAAAAAAATCAAAAAGTCAAAATGGTGATGCAAAATAAGTAAACATATTCATCAATTGTGTTCACTTGTATAGTTAGTTATTAGTAATACGGAGTGAAATGATTGATTCAGAAAATGTCACGCACTAGCTGTTACGATATTCTATTAAAAAACAATTATCAGTCGTAAACCAAACAAAATATCTTTCAATAGAATGATTCTACATTATTGTCGAGTTTAAACTATTATAGCCACTTTGATCGTTAGTTGCATGGTTGTATTCCTCTAATATAGGTAACTTAATCTTATAGTTACATTTAAACACAGTCATTTTAATGGCTATTATGGTTCTTTTATAAGTCATTTATGTTTATATATATATATTTTTAAAATCTACTGTTATATCGTCCAGTGGAATATATTTTTGGAGGAAACTTATTTTTAAACTTAATTGTAAAATATCTAATTTATTTTTCGAAAAATCCACGTCTGTACTGTTTTTAACTAGATTATTTTACTATTCTTTTAACTTTACTGAATTAGTTTCATTTTAAGGAACTGAAGTAATTATTTTACCCAATGTACAGCTTACTTAAATATTGCTTGTATATAAATTATTTAATTTTTTAATTCTTTGAAATTGGTCATTTTCTTTTATAAAATTAACTTTTATGAGTAGAAAGACATTTTTAAATTTTAAGCCTAAACATCAGATAATTATGCAATATAATTTAATGTAAATGATGTAAGTAGAAAAAATATAAGTTATTAAATATTTATTAAAAATAACTAAATTATTTGTTAAATTAATATTTAAATATTCAAAAAAATATTTTATTAAAAATTACACATTACATTATGATTGTATAACATTATCTTAATTAATATAATGTAAGCAGATACATACACTTAATTTTTATTTTTATTTCTCTTAGATTGAATATTTAGCTTATAGTAATAACTGGATTTTTTGAATTTAAATTTTTGAATTGACGATAGTAAATAACATATTGCGTTGTTAACAAGTTAAAGTACTTACTTTGTATTCAAAAATAAAATCACTTTAACAAAAATGAGTGAATCAAACATCGGCAATACTTATAAAACGAACTTTTTCTAGCTCTGGTAAACATACATACATATATTTATTTATGTAAGGGCAATATTGAATAAAATTTAATCCGTCAAACCTGATAATGGATAATATTACCAAAGTGAAAACTGCTGTTGTTTGCTTACCAAAAATAAATATTTTAACATTTACATTATAGTATACAGTGTAATTTTTTTTAGTCTAATGTATCTGATATCCTTGGAACAATTCATACTCAAAAATTATGTATGTCATTGCAAAACAATTTGTTAATTTCAATCACAAAATATTAATTTTCAAAAATTTAAATTGTTATTAGTTACCTATATACTTTTTAAAATAAAAAAAATAAATATTAGAATTGCTACTTAATTTAAAAAATTGTAAATAGTAATCAATGGTAGAATAGGTATTGTTTAAATTAATTCATAAAACTATTAGTATTACTTGACGATTTGTATAAAATAAAACTTTTTTATTTTTTTTTTATATATTTTAATTGATTTTGAAAAACACAAATTTCTAAAATACTAAATAAAAAATAAAATATATTTTTAATTTAAAAAAATTAACTACAAAAACTTTTGCCAACTACTATTTTTTTATGCTTTTATAATTTATGAAGTACCTACTCTTCTTAAAAAAACTAATTGTATAACAAATGCATAGAATCAGCCATTAGAAATCACAATTCATCATTACGTCATTAAACTACATTAACGATTTCAATATCATCGAACTCAAAATTAAATCACTTTAAAAAAAAAGTATTAATATAATATTAATACTTTTATAAATAAGTAATACTGCAATAATTATACATAAAATTATGTGACATCACTAAATTAAATTAAAAATAAGCTTACGGAACAAAAACTAAATGAAATAATATTGTTTATATTCTTATCATTAAAATTAAATTTCAAACGTTTATCGTAGCAAAACATTTCTTATATTATAAGTATAATAAAGTTAACAATATAAAAAATGTATGTTAAACAATAATATGTATTAAATCTAGGTACGTAAAAATACTGTAAGTACTTCTTATATTCAACTATTAACATATAATATATTATATAATACTTATATAAAGTTGGAAAACCAACTAAAAATTTAAGTTAATTATTGCGTAACAGTTGTTGTAAACAACAATTTCAACATATTTTTTTGCGGATATTAGAGATCGGATCTTTAATTTACTATAAGATATGGGTATTCTAAAAATTTAGAAAACTCTTCTAGACAGTAGGTGTCAAGTGGGTCATTTTAACGGGTGCGTTCGTTAATTTTAAATTCAGTGATATATAATAATTGTTCATTCAATACAATGCTAAGTGAATAAAATCTATTAACCGATATCTCTAAATATATTTAATGATTAAGATTATTTATTTTACTATTATTATTATAGTTAGTTGAATTAATTATTGCCAAAAATTTAGCATTTTTATTCTATCGATATTTAACTATCATAAAAGTAAATATTTAAGTATTACTTTTATTTGAATTTAAATCAATATTACCGTAACACCGTTACGTAAAATAATGTAAAAAGGTAATAATTAAAATTAATCTACATACATGAAAATCCTTAATTTTTTATTTGTTTCATTGATTACTTTGAAAATTACTAAGAAATTTTTACTTTTAACTCCCCAAAATACTAACCCAATCCAATTTTCAACCAAAAACCAATCATTAAGTTGAAAATTGAAGCATTTGTGCTCCACTCAAAATGTATAATACAAAATGTACCACCCGCCGATGTCTTCGATGTCGCGTGTAATTATTATAAGTTATATTTCAAAACATATAATATATTTATTATATAATTAAAGTAATCACCAGTTTTATAATTTTATCGGACCACTAAAATGTCCAAGTATCGTTTATTGAAAATGTCTGGATGATATCTGTTTCTGTATTTTTAAAATACATACACCTATATGCAGTGAGAAAATAAAATATGAATAGATAAAATATCAGAGTGTCATTACATGCATGACTTATGTTACCGATAACAGCGTGTGGATTACATATGAGTACAATAATTAACATATAAAAATACCATTTTTTTCATTCAACGAAACCGAATATTAAAAATTACTACTAATAAAATATTTTAAATATTTTAAAATTATGTATATTACAGATCGTCAGTTTTATGCAATTAAATATAAAATTTATTCTAATTTTTATACAATGCTTGAAATTCGTTAATATGTTGATATTGAATTAGGTTTATTAATGTGTATCATGTAAATAAAGTCAACGACAGGCTTATAGTTATTTCATTGAGCTTACTAAAATATAGTTTTGATAAAATATTGTATGTAATGTACATAATATTATATTATTATATACATTATATGCGCGTAATAAACAATTAAGCCACATTATTAAACAAATATAAAAAAAAAATAATTCGTACAAAACTGAGATGATTTTTGATTATGATTTTAATTCTTTAAAAATTTTTTCAGAATTATACTAATGTTGCACAAGATAAAATATTGTAGATATTTATTTTCCAGGTTGATAGTTTTATTCAATCAAATTTAAATATAAAAAAAATTATAATAAAAAACATTAAAAAACACGGCGGGCTTGTTACTATATAATTAACAATTGTTAAAAAATCAAATGATTCCAATACTTTTTTTGTACTATTATTACATTTTGTTTATACCTCTATAAATAAATCGATTTCAAACTTATTAATAATGGTATGCTTTATTTCAGAAGAATATAATATGTATATATATATTATAATAATATAAATAAGATAGTATACAGATTAATCAGATAGAATATCGTAGTATGAGCATTGAATACGCATGTAGTACTTAACTAGAAAGATAATAATTTTATTTAAAAAAATTCAAATAAAATTTGCATCATTTAAAAATACACAGTATTTATTATTTATAACTTAATAAAATTCCTTGTAAGAACTTAAACTTATTAAAATATTCAATAATAAAACAATATTTTTTTTCAAATAAGTACCTAATTAATAACTAATAACTAATAGTTCTGAATACTTATAAAATAACACATAGGTATGTACGTAAAATTACTCGAAATTTTGTAGAGTATAATATTTTTATAGTTTTATAAAAGATAAAGCAAAATTACAAAAAATAAATTTATTACCGTGATGTTATTTAAAAGTTGCTAAATTTTTTATTGAAATAATCTTACGTTTGGAATATTTTTACTAATTAAATCGTCTTACTTTTAACTCATAACTACATTTTGTTCAGAATGATAGCTTACTCATATTATCTTAATATTCACATTCTAAATTTCGTTACTAAAGTAAACATAATAAATACAATTGTTGGAATATATATTATTTTATCAACCGCCAATCATAGACTGTGCTATCCACTATTGACTGTCTAACGCTAACATTATCTGGATATGTTGATATTTAATGACGTTTATTAACATACACTAACCGAAATGCATGGCCAATGTCAACATTATTCAAATGTAAACATCACCTGTAATATATATTATGTACATATACCTAATTAATAATAATCTAACATTTCACTATTACTATGAAGTTATTAAAATATATTAAATTACAAGTATAATCGATCAATCATTAATTTATCAAAACTAAATTAGACATTATAAAACCTCAATATTATAATAATATAATATGATAAAACATAGTGTTTGAACTTTTAATTATTTTTTGACAAACTACTGGTTTTATCATTCGTATCCAGTTTTTAGGCCGGATTTACTTATTGTTGGTAATACTTCCGATGCATAGCGGTAGCAGTAAAATTATATATACATTTTATTAATAAGAGAATAGTCGTTTTTCTCTATCTTAAGGACTTTTATTCGTAATCTTATTTATTGTACTTGAAAACATTTTTGTTCGTTCATATAATATGTCAATTAATTTGCTTTTATTTGTAAATATTGTTGAAGTTATCGGTGTCCATTTTTTTAACTCTCTATTTCCTAGTTATAAATTATAATCTGAATGACACCAAACATAACACACCTGATTCATAATAATAGCCTTGTGCTCGTTTATATCTTTTGTTGTCATTTCAGTCCATAGTCGAGTTTGTAATGATAAACACCATACGAAACCTAAACTCAAAGCCAACCATAGAAATGCGCAACAATGACATTGTTTTTTTCATATTTTCTTTTCTTTTTTTTTCCATTTATATATTTCATGCCAAAGAAAAAGAAGGGTATTTCATTTAATAATAGTTTTTAATGGGTTACAAATATGATTTACTGCAGTGAAAACACTGTTTCATCGACAAATATATTAAATAAGTATTTGAATATCTAGTATAATAAATAAGTACCAATTTATTTTTGATTCACTTAATATCATTTGGATATTATTCATCTTAGATACTTTTTAAATAATCGTTCTTGATATTTTAATTTTTGAAATACAATTCTTAAATTTGAAATAAATTGAATCATATTTTAATTGTATATTTTATATTGAGAAATGTTAATAAATATATTTAATATTTAAGTGGTCAAAACAGTATCTGAGTAG
Organism: Rhopalosiphum nymphaeae; assembly: GCA_036289425.1. Classification (NCBI taxonomy): domain Eukaryota; kingdom Metazoa; phylum Arthropoda; class Insecta; order Hemiptera; family Aphididae; genus Rhopalosiphum; species Rhopalosiphum nymphaeae. Next base: position 6,787,217 of record JAZAQC010000017.1, read on the forward strand.
TTTATAATATATGTGTAAGAAATACTGACATTTTGGTACTTGAAATACTTTTACTATAGTTTAAATATTTTTGTAGTTTAATTATAAAATTTAAGTTTTTAGAAAAATTATATAGTAGTATAATATCAAACTAAAAATACGTCTTTAAATAATTAAATAATCATTCAACTTTAATAGACTATATTATTGCGTATTATTGAGCATAACATTTCACGTCAAAGAAATAATTTAAAAATATTTAATATACCTAACTAATAAAAAAAAAAAAAAAAAAAAAAAAAAAATACAACAATAATAAATAATATTACATACTTTTAAATTGATTCCCACTAAATATGTCAATTAACTGATATAGTTTAAAGAATGATCGCATCTAAATAAAAACTTTGACCGCGTAAACCATCAATTTTGTCAACAACAACGAACCCAAACTAAAACACGTACATATAATAAAAATAAAACATTTAAAACTATTATGTTAGTTAGAAAGTTATAAACATATTGTATTTAATAAAAAATATAATGTTGGTAATATTGTATGATCTATATTGAGTTCTAAGTTAGTATAACTTTATCGTTCAGTTCATAAAAGAAAAGAAAATTATTAAGAAATTGAATCTATTAAACATTATTATATTTAAATAGACTTTCATACAACTATAAGACCCCAATTAAATGTTAATATTTTAGTGAATCTGTATCTTTTAAAGTTATAATAACTTATATTTTCAATGACAGTTTAATAATTATAATATTAACTCCTTTAAGATCTCTGAAAACTTTTTAAGTAAGTAATATTTTTAAGATAAATTTGAGCATCTAAAGTAAATTTAAAATACTTCGTGTTATTTAATTTAAAATATAATTTAATCTAAAAAACTTTTCCCAATTAATTATTTTACTATTTATTTTACTTAAATATTGCCATTTTGAATGTTCACCAGGTTTTAGAATATAGAGTAGTATTAATTTATCATATTTTATTTTTATTTACTGAATATTAAAAATATTTTGCATTCACCTTCGTTAAAATTTAATTTTTATAAGAAGGTTTTTTTCAATTGATTTTTACAAATAATATTATAATAAATATATGAATTAAAAATGTATACTAATTACATACTTACTAAAAATTATTAAGTATTTGCAATAGTAATATTCACTATTCAATATAATTTTCATACAGCAAATAAATATATAAGAGTAAAACTATATTATCTTTTAAATAGTCATTAGTTTGTTTATCTGCGATGAAAATTAAAATATTGTAAAAAAAAGTTGAGTCGGTTTAGAGCAATACTTTGCTTCAATTCTTAACATTGAGGATGGATTCTGATAGTGAACATTAAATTTATAGCTTACTTTGGTGATTCAAAAGTATAAAATAAATAGTATTTTCTCTATAATTATGATTAATTTAAGCTATTTAAAAACACTTTTAATTTTCAATTTTTTTAAAAGATTTTGCTTTTTTAACATTTTTTTTTCGATCAAAAAGTTTTAAAATATACAATAATTTTTCTTGCAAGTTTTTCTTACAGCAATTCAAAAATATCAAAATCTACAGTTACTTTTTTTAAACACTTTATGTTAAAATTTTTATAAATCAAACATTTTAAATTTTAATATTTAAGACATCAAGGAAATAAATAACAGCTAATAATATAATAATATGCAATCATTAGCCACTGTTGCCTTGTATTTATTTAAATTTAAAAAACATATGTTTATGTTAATTTTCTACATTAACCATTTGTTATTATTTTATCATGAACATATCAAAAACTGATTTTTATTATTTTATAAGTGAATTTTTATGTACGCGTTAAGCAGTAAAATAATTGATGGAACAAATAAAAATTAATTTACATTTTTTTAAATAATACTGATAATAATATAAAATCTGGATACTCTGTATTACTATTATAAAACAAATAGGACAATTATTTTAGTTAAAATCCCTTCTAGTATAGTAGTCATATAAATATTCTAGTAAATAAGAACAGTATGTCAGTCTCAGCTGAGAATCGTTTTTTTTTTATGCTATAGTTTATCATTGATTTTAAATTTAAAACTTTAACTTACAGTGACCCACTCGATGATGGTGTACACTTGAACCGTACTAAACAAAATAGCGAGTTCCCGGGTCTTAATTTAATTACACTATTGCGCCTTATTTGAACATTGATTCAAACGTTTATTTTTAAATAAATTGAAATCGTAAATTTGTATTTGATTGTATCATTAATTAGTCCGCGTATAGTGCAATGTATTAATTCAATATTCGTCTTCAAAGTGTTTTAATATGTTAATTTTCACCCGGAGTCGCACAATTTATTATTATGAAAAAAACGATTAAGTATTTTCTATCAAAGCAGTGTAATTTTTTCAATAATTGTTTGTATTTCTTTTGATAAATTGATGTGACTGAATAATAATTATGACTATTTCAGGAATCATGTAAAATTAGGTTTCTAAATAAATATGACGTCTGTTTTTATTCTTTTGATAAAATGTATTGGTTATTATTGATTACAATATCTGTATAATCATGTTGAAGTCTTTACTTTAAGTAAAAAGTTAAATATCTATAATATCTTTATTCGAAAAATAAGTTTAATTGTTAAATTTGTTTTTATATACTGTTTAATAAAATTATTAAAAATAATTCTGAAACATATTAAAAATAATAATATTTATTTAATTTTAACAAAAAAATAAGAAGTTTTATTTTTAATGAGTGTTCGTTTACAGTAAAAATAATAATAATAATATAAAACAACCATTTTTAACGATTAAATATTGTCTACTGAGTAAATTATTTACAACACGTTTGTAAGACTCAATTATGAGTGGGTACTGACGGAACTGTACGATTTATCACTTACTATTACCATTTTATACACAACAAATTTCAGATGGGTTCCAAACACGGTTTTCCGGTGTCACGGAAAATTGATATGTTGATAAGGTCCGGAAACTCGTTTAGTTATGAAAAAAAAGTTTTACAAAAAGCGGCATCGTCACTTTGTAATATTAATAGAACGATTGCGTGGTAAACTGACATTTGCCGAACAAGTCGGGATGTAAAAGTCGTAAACTATTTCGAAATTCACGCAATTTTATGCATATTATTTACTATATAATGAGTATAAAGTATTAATACAATACATACAAAAACGTAATTTTATTTTAAATAATATATCAAATCAGTTTATAATATTATACAACCAACGACTGTGATGAGTTGTTAAAACATTCTTTGTTAAGTTTAAATTCAAAAGTTTTCATAACGATACATTACTTTAAATTAATTTTTAAATTATGATCGAATTATAAATATATTTATTCTACAGTAATGAGTGTTTTAATTCTGTTCTTTGCGTGTGTGTGTATGACATAAACTTTAGGAGCAGTAAAATTGCTTGATCTTCAACTATGGTGGTAGTTTGTAATAATAAAAAAAAAATGTTACTCGAAAAATAAAAATTCCAATTATTTATCAAAATAAATGTGAAAACTGGAAAAATGTCAATACAATCTATTTTGTTTTAATAAAAAAATGAATAATCATTTATAGAATCTTAAAATGTTTACATCTAAACAAAATTTTTACCATTATCACCAAAATGTATTTATGTGTTGAAAAATTCTAAAAAGATTAAATTTAATCAGCGAAAGCTTGACGGTTTTTTATAACGACATTATTTTTATAAATTACCTATTAAATATTCTTAAAAATAGAGACTGACAAAATAACTTGTAATATTTTGAACAAGCCTATAATCTGTTATGACTTAGAAAAGATACTACTCGTATATCACGAACGTGTCTTTTGAATTCCAAGGTATTCAAAAAGGAATTTTATTTAATAATATATTATATATTTTTTATGTATCAACGAGTTCATCGTTGTAATGAATCATGTTACAATAGCAACTCGTAAGCAAGAAGTATTTGTTAACAAGTATAACGGAGAAGCCCTAAGAGTCTCGCATAAGATTGTTTGAGACCACCGGCCAAAAGAAAAGTTCATAATGTCAAAAAATAAAATAAAATATGTCTTTCGTATATTATTTGCAAACTATATTAAATTTATTTATACAATTCTATATTTAACTATTCCATTTTATTTATTATAGATCATTTTAAAGTAAGAAACATACGTCATAAATACTTCCTAGCTACTATATTTTAACGCGAATAGTATGACAACTTAAATTAATATTATTACTTGAATTTACTTGCGTTACCATTATTATAGATAAATAAACGCATTAAGTTCTTCTTAGTAGTTTTTTTGTATTATTTTAATGTAAAAACAAAGCATAGATTTCTAATATTCAAATATGATATAAAATAAATTGTCTGTAATTTTATTTTTATTATTATTTTCATAAATCATTAAATATAGCTTATATAATAAGGTATGCTATTTAAAGCTGTTATTTAATTTTTGGCGAAGTAATTCTTTTATCATATAGGAAAACTTCTCATTTCACTGATAATGATAATAAATCATACAAAGGAAATTTTAAAGTATCAAGTATTTTATTTTCAAAATCTATTTTTTTTTTTTTTTTTTTTTAAATTAATATTTTAATCATATTAATAATTGTTAAAAAGGTATAAGGTATTTTTTTTTTTTACATATTTAATAATCATTAAATTTCAATAAAATTACGATGAAAAAATAAAAGCTTCAAAAGAGTGTTAAGTACTGTAACCTGAATGCCATACGCCCGCCCCCTTAATACGAGCTAGTTAATATTACTTATATTTCATCTAAACATAATAAATTTAATTTTATATGACGTATAGTACGGTAATTAATTGAAAAGTCAGTAATCCTAATTATTCATTATGTAATGCAATATACCTCTAAATCACCTTCCATTTACTGTTACTTACAAAAAAAAATAAATAGTTTACAGTTGTTTTGATATATTTTATTATTTTAATTTGAAAAAAAAATATTTATCACAATCGCTTATAAATGAATCAACTATAAATGAAAGCAATACATTTATGCAACTGTAGTTATAGTATCAAAAATAACAGCAAATCGTAAAATTGTTTAGTTAATAAATATATGGCTAATGCAATATTCTAATAATAATAACACCACACGTTGATAAATTTTTTTTAAATGTACATCACGAACCACTCTATTATTAATAACATAATCTCATTATTAACATTAACTGCTATTACTGTTAATTTGAACTGATTTGCTTAAATAGAATGGTTTTTTTTTTTTTTTTGGAAATTATATATTATATTTAAATTATAATAATTAGTCTAAAAAATTCTATACATAGCTAAATATTTATAATTATTGTTGTTTATACTCTAGTGAAGTAATTTCTTAGTTAAAATTCTTATTTTCAATATTTTTAATCTATCAACATTTTAAAATAATAAAGGTACATCATTCATATATTTAAATAATTTAATTTAACATTAGTTTTAGTTTTGTTTCATTTTGTTAAATGTATTGTTCGGGAGTATATAAAATAGTATTGTTTTATATTTCAAATAATAGAAGTAAACAAGCCACTTTTAGACTATTTGGTTAGTTGCACGTGGTCTTAGCCTTTGGTTTAAATGTGGTTTGATTTTATGATTAAGTTGGAATAAATAAACAAAATATTTATTTAACCAAAAATCTGTTTTTGCAGGTATTTATAATTTGTAAGGTTAGACTTTATATTATAACTGTATATTTATATATTGTTATGTATTCTATAATATCATGTATAAAACTTGTATTCTGCATAGATACAAACTTTTGAATATTATATTTGTAATACAATAAATGAAAAAGGGATATTTTTAAAATCGTGATGCTTGAATAAAAATTAACAAAATTACATACGAACGAAATAAAAACAAATTCACTTAATTTTCTAAGATGAATTTGTTTTGTTGGTTTCATTCTTGAATCATATCCGTTTGTATTGAGATGTTCAGATAAAAGTGTTTTTAAATCAGTTTAACCATCATTGTCTTATACATATTTCGAAACACATTATGCTGAGCCATATAAATCTAAGCACTTAATTGAATACGTGCACGCATAGTGTTTTTCATTTTTAAACGTACATGACATACCTGAATAATGCATATTACGTTGTTATCATGGTACGTGGGTATAAGGGAATACGTTTATTTTTGCTATTTTTCGTTTAACTATCAGGAAAAAAATATTCAACTTGTTTTTTATCTTAAAATTTGTATGGAAAATTAAAAATCTATTAAATTCAACACACAAATGACATGTTTTTTGTAGTTCGTAATAATGACCGATTTTTGAATTATTTCATTTAACCGGCGCACACTTCTATTATAATAATTATACTATTCGATGAACCGCGATTATCATAATAATAATATATAACGATAACGTTGTGCTCAAAACAAAAAACGTTAGGTAAAAAATCGTTTTCACGGTGTCCGTACTCTAAAGTGTCTGTCCCATCGAAAGGACGCGTACAAGACTTAAAACTTACACCTACTAACGTTTTGCTTAGCGAAAACAACAAACAAATAAAATAAAACCATCCACAGAAAATACGCGTACAACTGCCATACATCTAATTAGTATGAAGAACACGGACCACATTAAATTGGCGGACTGAGCTGTATGCATAAGACAAGATTCTGTTCACATAAATGGGCGTAAAATATGTGTCATTCGAATACGAATACGATTTTGACAGACGGAACGAACGACACGTCTAATTTTCTACACCAAATAATTGTAATTAAAACAATTATTCGCGAATAACTGCTTAACTACGATTGCTTTAATATAACGTCTACACCGGTTAGGTTAGAATAGACGATTCCGTCAATTTCTTCCCGTCCACTTCTATAGTTCACCATCGGACATTTTCGCGTACGGGACGACGACCAAAATATCAAATGATATTACCCGCAGGGCTCATACAATTGACACGGCCCACTGCGGGGAAAACAAAACGTAATGCAAACTAATAGCTAAGTTACGGTTTTCACGCGTAGACAACCGCCGTTATAACATAGTAAGTTGTACTCGCTTCGTTACTACGTACTCTCTTCAACGCTGCGCGGATGACGTTCATACGTAAAAACGTGTCACGCTTTGTATACGAGTGTATGCGGCGGAGCAACCGCACGTCCGGCAAAGATGCTACACGTAGTGATTTACGCCATTTGGTTGTATACAGTGTGGAATTCGTAACCCCGCCGGGGCATATCAAAATAAACGACTCGCAATAATTAGTTTCGCTAAGGTATGAGCTCTATAGTTTTAATTAAGTTTTAACGTAAATACGCACAACCTTTGCGCGTGGTTCGTGTTTTCTCGTCATATCGTACACAAACTGCAGCACGAGAACCAACGACAACGTCACGTTTGCCGACTGTTCTGTACATGTAAAATATTTTGACCCTCACAATTTGGGACGGTTTTAATGTGAGGCGTACGGCAAAAAAACAAAAAAAAAAATTATAGTGATACACTATTGCGCAGGCAAATAAAACGACCCCACCACGTGGTGGGGTTAAATAATTGAAGACACGGTAAACCATAATATTTTAAACGGGGCACCTATCGGACACCTATATAACTCATATTGAACTACTGTACACGCGTAGCTAACCAACTAGGTTAGGTACTCACTCGAAATATTGTTACAGGCCGGTAATGCGTTTGCCTAAGATATTAAACTCCATTGTTGCATAAAATAACGTGTATAATATGTACTATAATAATATTATTTATTGTTTCCGATTGTTTTTTTTTTATTTTTTTTACTCTTATTATTATAATTCACTATATATTTTAAGACGTAATGGAACACCAACAATGTTTTTAAATAATTAATAAATAATTTCGAGTCTGCTGTTTGCTATTATTTATAATATCGTATACAAAGCCTAGTCTTATTGTTACCATATTCTACGTGAAAATCAAATTGTAATAAAAAGTGGAAAATAAAATTCAACTTTCTCATTTATTATCTAATAAATATTTTATTTAAAGATGTATGTATTTTATTACCAAAGAATAATGATCATATTAGGTTACAACTACTATATACGCGTAAATACTCGAATAAAAAAATTTCTACCTATTTTCATATTATTTTAACACAAAAACAACAAGTATTTTTTTTTTTTTTTTTTGTAGTAATCTAAAATAAATTGGTAGAACTCAAAAACTCATTTTTTCAACCAAAAAATAAGTACCTGTAATCTATCAAATGTTTTAGATGTTTATTATTATTTTTTTTTTTTTTATGTTAAAACGATAACAAAGTATCTACATATTTAAAAATAAAAATTATTTTAAAGAATATAAGCTTTATAATATTATTTTAAATTTGTATTCATAAGAACAAATACTATATACTTAAATCTACGCATATAGTTATTCTGTATTTTATATTAACTTGACTCTATTATAATAACATTTTGTTATATATTTACATAGTCATGTCAAAAAAATATGTGAGTAAAATTAAAACAATGTAATGAGTTGTATTATACATTATACAAACACAAACATATTATAGTACTCAGAACATATAGAGTTTTCATTAGTGTTCCTATTAAAGTAAAATAAATTATTGTACATGTTGTATGAATTTTATAAATTATAATGTATTATACAGTTTATACTTTGAGATAAGCTCCTATTTATTTTAGAAAAAAACACGAACTACATTTTTTTATTCTACGTGAATTTTCCTTCATTTTTATGAGTATAACATGTACTATATATATATATATCAAAAATGCGTATTTTTATTACTGTAAATTAATTGTCTTTTATTTTTAATTTGTTTTAAAAATGTAATTGCATTAAAATTATCAATATATTTTACGGATAAATTGAAATTAAATTAAAAATTATATAGAATATAGGAACCTGATGTTGGCCACTTGTCTCACGTCACTCACATCAACGCAAAATAGAAGTATGTTGTAATACCAAATTTGAAAGAAATATAATAAATCATTGCAATAGGCGAACATTTTCTCCGAATCAAGACAGAGGTCGGTTAAAACCACGAGAGTGCTGACATTTATTTTGTACATAATGTTTCATCGGTTGTCGGTTAACCGTTCTTTATCCTTCAGTAGACTATTGAACGATATAACAAAACTATTGAAAAAAAAATCGTAAAGTGACCTTTTCAAAATGTTACCAGATTGGTTTCTAACTTATTAGGGTTATACGTGATTTTTTTTAGTTTTCTTTCTATCCAATAAACATACTCAAATAATAATAATAAAACAAAGAAAGGAAATAGGTAACCATTCTGTAGAAGGATAAGTGTCGAGTGTATTTCGCTATTGATTACCCAAGTCATTGTCAAGTATGTGATACATAAATTTGAATTTTATGTACAAAAAACAATCCTAGACGAAAGAGGTTTAACTTTTAAAAAGTATATTTTATGAAATATTTTTTTTTTTGATTCGTGTAATTTATTTTACTATTAGTAATATGTTAAGTTGAATTAATTTTTGGCAAAAAACTTTGCATTTAAAAATGTCATTGTGTATATAAAATATAATAATATACGCTAAAACTTAAAAGTTTCAAGTGCACACGAATAATATATTTAAATTACAACAAAATAAACCAAACTCGTTATTCTTCGTTTAAATAGTTTAAATATCTAAATTTTTTCAAATTTTAACTTAAAATTCTTACAAAATAACTAACAAAAATTAGTTGTAAATACTGATTATTATCTAATTTTTAATTACAAAATAATATACCACTTTCGTGATTTTGTAAAAAAATTGAATTTAGAATGCTAATAATAAAATATCGTGATATATATCTATAGCGTTTTTTAAAAAACAATACTATAAAATATATATTTTTTCTTCCTTAACTCGAAATCTAAAATAATATGATGTCTAAATGCTGAAGTATAAACAACATAATTATCAGAATTGAATAGCTCGCTTTTTTTAAACAAAAAAGCTATGATATTGACGTAAAATTTGTATATTTAAGACTTTGGCAAGAATGTATTTTGGATTTATTTATGATACTGGAACAATTTAATAGGTTTTTTTGTCTAAAAAGTGACCATAAATAAAATTTTAAGCCAATTTATTCTTATATTTGCTTAAAATAATTAATTTATTGGACTTTAATGTGATACCCTATTCAACTATAATTATTATCTCTTAGTGGTAAGCTTCTTTATATTTAATCACTAGCCACTAATTTTTCAACTTTTGTTTGTGTTTGTGCTAAGCAAACATTAACTAAAAAGCTTATTATCGTTTTAAAGTCAATAAATTGTATATTAATTAAATATTTTTCCCACTCTTTGATTTATGAAAAGTGTATCTATACTAAATTATTAAAGCAGTCGTAGTATGCTACTGAAAATCAAACAACTAATTTGTTTAAATGTTTATTATATTATTATAACCGGCTATTGTTTTGATAATTTTAGTTTAAATTGATTAATATTTAAATAATAGGGGTTGACAAAAAAAATTCAACCTATATTATTCATCAAACTGTTATGTATTATACGCTATACACTGTATCCATTTTTCTTAAATAAGATGATTTCAATGACTTTTTTTTTTTACTTACCTGTGTTGTACATAAATTAAACTACCTACATTTTAGATTGTTTCAAATTCAATCATAATTTAATTAAATGTATCACATATACAATATTTTATTTTGTGTATTTAAATATATAAATTTTCTATGTGTTAGTTATTTTTAGTGCTTAATTAATTTTCATGTATTAACTAGGTGATATATTTAATAATATCATTTGTACACAAAAATCAGAAATCGTTTCCAGAGTGTATGAAGGGGTAAAACTCGTTAACATGTTTATCCATTAAATTACTATTGATTAGTGCAATGATGCAAAAATAGGATTTTTTTCCACAGTTTTCTAGTTTCGTTCAAGTGCTAAACCAGGTTATGTTAATACCTGTTAAATCGCTGAAAAAAAAATGTAGAAATTTAAACATGATAATAATCGTATAGTATCTTTATGTTTGTATGCTTAACTACATATCTAATTATAAATATATATATTTATATCGATGTAGAAAAACTAAATAATTCAAATAATTCAAAAATAATAGCTGTTTTAGTATAACTACAGTAACGTTTATCTATTTAAATTGTCAAATTCACATTATAATATTATTCAAAAAAATTTAAACCTAACTTTCTACAGTATGTGCCGATTACTTTTATAAACTTATATACTAGTTTCACTATATCATACTATAATACAATTTAATCATGGATTATTTGAACCATAAACATTATGTTATAAGAACAACTTAACTATAAGCATTCAATTTATAATACATAAATTATGTATTTTGTTAGCAAAAGTTAAAATTGGATAAAAATGCGACTACCCATGGTACGCGGGCAAAACTTCATAATTTAATTTTTTTTCTGGCAAACCTAGTTGTGACCAACTTTATGTGGACAAAACCGTAGCAACTATACGTCTTTATATTCTTCAGTATAGACAGGTACCATTTTTAGATTCTGACCGCCCCGATGAATGTGTTGATTTTATAATGATATGTCTTTTTTTTGTTGTTCTATTTGTTTTCACCTTTCGGAGTATTCAATTTTCAACTTTGAAGTTGTTTCTGATAGAAAATTCTATCTAGCTAGTACTTCAAGAGAGGGAAGAGTAAAACGTTAGGTTTATAATTAAAATTAGTAATGCCTTTAGAAAGAAAACAAAATTCAGATTGAAATAATGATAATAACATTAATAAAGCTATTATAGTTAAATAGAAAAAAATTTTAAAAATTATGACTTCAAAAGTTATCATTGAGCTGAAAAAGGTTAAATATTCTAAGTATTTTTATATATAATTGGGAAAAACTAAAAACAAGATGTTGTTCACAAAATTATTATTCAACTAAATCAGTTTTGATTTTTTTTTTTTTTAATTAAAATCCACATAACTTTCGAGCTTTACAATAATTATCGTTAAATATCTTGTTATCATTTTCTATAAGAATATTTACAAAATTTTTTGACTCTTTTTAAAAAGTAAGCAATGATTTATCAATTCCAATCTAACACAAACATTATAGTAAGCTACTCCTCGATAACGAGACACATAACCATATACTGAATAGTAAAGTAGTTATCTACTTTCTTCTTTTTTATTTAATATTACCTATGATAAATAACAATAAAATTATATTTTTTTTTATACTACAATAGTTATTGTAATTATTATAATATAAATTGTATCATAAAAATTTAAAAGAAAAGAATCATAGAGAAATTCACAAATTAATTATTATCAAATAAATTGATCTATACTCTTAAATATCTAGTTTCTGCCATCATTAATCTTTAATAACCATAGTAAACCTATATTATTTTTTCTCATTATGATTTTTCCTAAAATATGTTGTTTTACAACTAAGTTTGCCCAGACAAATTGTCAAAAAATGATATTCCGCACAAGTACCGTGAGCCATTTATGTTTTTCCAATATATTTCTAAGGTTTAATTTGGACAATTTCAACTTTAGCTCATATACATTTACAAGTTTGACTGAATGTCTAAATAACACATATATATATATACAAGTAATTTATATACATACTATAATAGATCATTGTATAATTTAGTAGTAAGATAAAATAATATAGCAAAATAAAATATGCAATTAAATTTAATTTAATTTAATTAATAAGAAAAAAAAACATCGTTGTAAATCTATTCATTTCTTGACCCATTTAAAATCTAAGACATAACTTTTTTAATTTTTTGATTTAATGTAAGAATGATACAAATATACAATAGCGATTTAGGCATGTAAATTTTTAAATTATATTACAATTAATATTTTTGTAACTAATCGTAATGCGAAAACAATAAAAAATAATAAAATGAAACATTTAAAAGCTCTCTGAATAATAATAACGTAACAAAAAGTTTTCGAAAAATTATAATATATTTTTTTAAGCCATACACTACTCTGAGTACTATCACCGCAACGTATCGGTTTAAATAAATCTACGAATAATATCTTTCACTCAACATATTAATATTATATTACTTGAATTGAAACAACAAAATTATTATTTTATCTGGTACCTATATCATACTTAATACGCATATTCATTTGTATTTAATAGCACTATGAGAAATACATTTGCATATTTATTTAGCCTACGTCAAAACTTCAAAATAAAACCATTGAATGGTGATTTTCATTCGCTTACTAATAACACGCTCGAATAAGTTATATACACATTAAATCGTTAGATAGTATTCGATGATAACTAAATAAACATTTCCATTATTATAAAATGATGCACATTAAACGTCTATTAATGGTCGTTAATGGAAGTAGCGAGTTAAGCATTTTACTATTCAAATATTATGGTGTATCTGAAAAATTGTGAATTTTTAAGGATTAAAATAAATGCTTAACATGCATTGAACTATCATCAGTAGTTGTTAATTGATTATTTTCAATAGCTAATACTTAATACTGACTTATACGAGTATTAATAAATATTTTTCCAATAATCCTAATGTTATAACATAACATTGCGATTTACGGCACATGTTCATACTTAGGCTATAAATTGTAATATTATTCGGCTAAATAATCTAATACATTAATTTCATGAATCACTATAAAATTCGTATGTAATTAGTTGTTTTCACTAGTTTATTTAGATAAATTTCACGTTTTAAAAAGCGTTGACCTATTTTATAACATTTTATATATTAAATGTCTTTTAAACAAGTTTTTTTTTTTTTTTTAAGATATTTCCAATTCATATTTTTATTGTTTATTTATAAATTGAAACAGTTTAAACTAATAGATAAAAAAAATGTTAATACCTAGTTATGTAAAAACAATTTTCTGAAAACTTATAATACTAAATGATAATCTAAATAACTTTACTTAATAATTTATTAACAAAAATTATTTAAAGTTTTGAAAAGATGAATAAAAAGAACAATAAAATGCCTTATCTATTTCTACATTTACTGACTCTACTCCTCTTATTATAGTATTAAATAACTATAATTAATAAATAAGTCGTTAATTATTAATTATATTTATGTACAATAAAGTTTCAGAAAATAATCGTACTTAATATATAACTAACAAAAGTCATTCTATAAGTTTCTATGAGTTTCTTAGTTTTTAGTGTGTAAAAGAAGAATTTTATTGTAGAAGGTATTTTTTTAAATGTTCTAAATATGTATTAATTAAATATGGAAATATCTGTTAAATCCGCAAGGTATTATTTTTTATTATTCAAACAGTTTATATAATATCATTTTTCATCTGCGATTTAAAAAAAATATTCATACTCACCCTTTGTATTCCATTTCAAATTATTTGAAAGGTATATACGTTTTTATTCTGGATTCAAGAATATGTTAGACAATATTTAAATTTAGAAAGTATTAGTATTTCATTATTTTATATCTGTATGAAGAGAAAAATCTGTTGACAAAAATATCTGATGCGTTCATGCGATATTGTCTGCGACACATTTTTAAGGCATCGAAATATTTCTGAAAATTTTCTGATGTGAGCTTTGAATTTGCATTTTAAGCATTGTTATATGAAAAAAAACTGTCTGTCATTATTTTAATGAAATATATTTACTTTATGATTTTATTTTAACAAATTTAACAGCAATATTTTTATTAAGTTTCAGTTTTGTATTGTAAATATCCAGAATACTAGGTACACAATTGAAATTAATAGGTTGTTACAGACAATTTTAATACCGTATTAGCACCAATGGTTGCTGTAGAACAACACAATTATATTATAGAAAAACAATTTCACATGAGAAAAATTCACTTGTAAAATATTTACAATAGATATACCAAATATTCTCACTATTTTGAAGATAAATTTGTCATTATTGTAGCATTTAAATTTTTTTATATGTATGCGCATTAGTTCATAATAGACAAATAAAAAAAAAAAATAAAAAAAATATATTAATATTTACAATGAATGGAGTTGATTCACTTTACGTTTTAAAAAATATAACCCTTGATAAAATTTTACTCTATACATTTTGATAATTTATTAAAATTATTCAGAATATTATCTTCATAAGTTTATCTAATGCTAAACCATTTTCGTGGATACATTTAAGGTAATCCACTTAATATTCTACATACATACCACATATTTTAATACTTAAGTATAAAAGTTAGAGTTATTGATGTAATAAATTATCATTATTGAATCTTTCAGCCTTGCCAGTAAATTGTAAAACATTGCTGAACCAAAATACAATACTTACATTTTTGATATTTATATTTATATTCGAACAACCTATTTATAGTTTTATATTATATATTTATATTTTTGATTTCTGATTTCTGATATTAATCTTTATCACTATTTACTTTTTTTTTATGACACATTGTTAAAATTGACTAAGGATTTTTGAATATGAATGAGTAACAAATTACGCTTAAAATTCAATAGGTGTGCTTAATATGAATTTTGATACATTTTGTACACGAGCATAATCTAGTGATAGAACCTACAAACGCTCTTATAAAAATATCGGATAGCACGCCATCTGCGGTTATAAAAAATACACTAAGTTAGACTTTTCAGTCTTTTCGCGTTTGTTAAATTATATTTCGTGTATAGTAATGAATTTCATAACTTATAATATATAGGTGAGGTTTTTTAATTACTGTGTCAGTTTGAAGTGTTTAAATGCACGTATATTTATTTTAATATATATAATTTTTTTTTCGTATTGCGTTCTGTCTGGGAATAGGAGCAAAAGCCTTGTTCGGACGCCTTTTTGGTTGGCCATCCATAGGTTTATGCCTTATATTATATAATTCGACTATTTCGACTGTTATTATAAATTTAAATAGCTACTTACTATACCACTATACCTGCATTTTTTATTGTTGATATATCCATACATGATTTACTATTTTGTCAATCTATATGTTGTATATTATGTTTAGTTCACTAAAATGAAATAGCTTTCTAAAAATGTCTATGTGACTGTGTCAAATACTGAACTAACAGTTATTTATATTATACTTTATAATAATATTATATGAACAGTTGAGTGGCATAGCTCAACAACATTTCACGAAGTGTCAGATTCTATTAATTATCTTACATACAATTTAAATGTTTATACATTTATTATTAGACTATTGTTTATTAAATATGTTCAATTGGCAAAAATTGAAAAAAATGATCAAACTTTCTTATGCTATAAAAATAAAAAATACAAATTAATCTTATCATCATTTATAAAATTACACGAACAATAATTATATTTCACACATATTTTTTTTTGTAATAGACATCAATTTAAAATATACATTCATAAAACCTAACACGTGTATTTGTTTTCATGCGATAAAAAAAATACCTTATTTATATCAATAATTATAATAATCCAGAAATATTGTCTTGCAACTACGTTTATCATGACTTATAAAGTATATCATTTCTTAAAATGTATTTAATAAATCGTAAAAAAATAATAATATTATGTAGGTACTACATAAATATTTATTTAAAATTAACAATTTAAACACTTTTTTTAATGTTTAAATGTATTCGTTGCAAATATTTTTGATTGATCGTACCGAATATATACATTTGTAGTAATTTAATTCGTGTTAATGGGAACCACACAAATAGTTGTATAAAATTAAATTTACTGCGTATGAGCATACGTGCAGGTATGCGAAACCACAGACTTAGAACGGAAACTATAAATCCGGTCATCTAATCATTATTACAGCAGATGTCTTGTGTGGGTGAATGATTATGGAGTATTACTAGAGATTAGTAGAGCATTTTAGGCTTAGTTAATGTGTCTTTGTAATACACGAGTAACATAGCGAAATTATGGTTCACAAATTGTTCAATATAGTATTACCCGTGTAATAATACACATTAATAAAACATATTTTAACGATACTAAAATGTTATGAGTGATATGTTGGTAGTTATTAGTATTACTATAATACCATTCATTTACTATGTCTCATTAGTGGCAACTCGAGAACAATAAAAGCAAAATATTAACATTTAAAGCTGTAAATAATGATAAATAATAAATAAAATCACGATTAAATTGTTCAATTTAAAATCAATTTTTTGAATAACAGCAGCGGCAACTTAATTTTCAATAACTTCTTAAAACTAAAGCTTTAAATTATCATTAAATATTTTTAAAATGGAACCTACAACTTATCCATCAAACATAATCTTTTGAATTACTTACATATCTTTTTAAATCCTGATCTGATCGGTGAATGTATTTGCTATCGCTTTTAACGTATTTTATTACATTTTATAAACACACATAAATAACTATAAATATACAATAATATTCTAGTAACATAAGCTTAGAGGCCGGTAAACCGTCTTAACACAAAATCATTTTCTGTGTGCAATGGCTTATCATTAAATTTAAATTTAACACATTAATTACAATAACCTACTCAATAATGAGGTACATTCTATACCTACTGTACATCCAAGTGATTAGGTACCCACTTATTAATAGTTTAATATCAACATATTTATTTTTTAAAGATTCTTCTTAGTTTGTTTTATTAATTTAATTTGTAAAATATATAATATAAAAAAAGATTTTAATATGAAATATATTTTAAATTTGTATAAAACCATATTTTTTATTTACAAAAACTTATTATTTCTAAATAATATAGTCCCTTGATGTTTTTTACAATATTATGTTATTATTATTCACTCATTCTGCAGTACCAATTTTAACCCATCACTGCGTTTGATTTCACATCAACATAATATATAAGAGACATGTATGCTAATGTAGAGGATGAAGTGGCTTTCCAGTAAAGGCACTTCAACCACTTGTTATAATTAACTGCAGTAATATTATGATAATTATTTTAGTAGAATTTTTCAAATTTACCCAACTCTTATTTTCCATGCTTTTATACGTTTATACATAAAATTATTATATTAAATAAAGTCAACTAAACATGATATAATACGTATATAAATTCAAATCGAACAATGTTTTTTAGCTAACTAGAAAAAAAATATTCATAAAGTAGAATTTTTAATTAAATATCCAATGTAACAAGTACAAACCCACGCCCACTTATTTTTAAATTTTAAAGTTAACTTGTTCGTGTAATAATCATTAACATATTAAGAAGAAAAACAAAACAAAAAAAATACTACCTATCTTGAACTTTAATAAATATATTATACTCATTTAGGTAACTACCTACGTAGTAGAAAGTTTTAATAATGCTCCATCTAACTTATATAACTTATAAACTTATTAATCACCAATAGTTTAAAAATAGTGTATGCGCTCAATCTACTATTCTACACTGTTTTAATGACTACGAAACTAGTAGACATAACATATTATGTTATATAATATGTTACTGATTAACTCTGGGATTCTTGTTTTCTGACCTATGTTTATCGAGTCAATGTTGTCATAAAACTACTCGTTTTTGCGATGCAAAACACATACACATCAAATAATAATAATAATAATAATACAATATTTTTACGACGCTAGAAGTGTGCGGGAGACGATCAGACGTCTCGACTGACAGACTCCCCGAGTGAGTAAAAGAACTTTATTTTCACGCTAAAGTACGTACAGTTTATTTTGTTTATTTTACATTTTTTTTTCAAAGGTCTACTACATTTATGACATACGAGCACGGCGTTGGATACAAGTGAAGAGCACGTCGGGTGACAAGGTCGGCGGCAACGGTGGTTTTCCTCGCCATTTAACACGCACGCAGCGGCGACGGCACGCAGTACTATCGTTTATTTTTATTAAACCCGTTGCGGTCGAACATACGGCTCACGACCCCTAACGTTTGGCTCCGGTCCAGTTTGGCTCCCGTAACGGCTGCCGGAGGAAATTTTTCCTATTCTTTTATTTTTTTTTTCACACACAATATAGGTACACTGCACATTCGCGCAAATAGGCTTTTGCATAATAATAATATATATATATATATATATACACACAAACAAATGAGGGGTGTTAGGGTAAGAGGGAGAGAACAAGAGAAAGAGAGAGAGAGAGGAATGTTTAACTGATGGTGTCAGCTGAAAAAAAATGATCGTCGGCCATATAATATATTATTAACTTTGCGGGTTAGGACGTCGTTAAGAACGGTGTACCTAAACTTCTGCGTTGAAGAATATGAGTTTTCGTTGAATATACGACAATTTTATTACCTGTGCAATAAAGAAAAAAACTTTAAAAAAGAGGATATGGTGCATAATAAATCGATGACGATACGTTGCTATAGGATCGTAGAAATAAAAAAATATCAATTATTTAGCGATAGGGTGCTCTTGTACACACAAATAGTGACTGGAATTACACGAACTTTCTAATTAGAATAGTAACTTGTAACTATATGACCTGTCTACATTATGTTATTATAATATTTACAACATAATATATAACATATAAATTATTATATATCGTTAAAACTTAAGCTTTCACTCCAGGAGGGGGAGGAATATTCATATTAATTGTTTTTATGATACGAATAATCGCCATTCACCAGTGGACCCACGTTAATCAAGTTTTCTAAGTTTTTCCACAGTAATATTTATGTTTAATATATTATTTAATATGTATTTTAAATTATTAAAATTTCAAATTATAAATATAGGTGCATAACAAAAAACGAAGGACCAACTTCCATTGGCGGTGGGAGTATCCACGCTTCGTGAACTCCCCAAATACGCCACTGTCATACACACATACATCATTGTGTCGTAAACGGAACAATATTCGTGCTTTAAACTGGTATTTTGATAGATGAACAATACGAGACGGGACCTATACTATAGAAACAGCTAGTGGTATTATATACATTGTATTTTTTTTTTTTTTTTTAATGAGTTTATTATATTATTATAATAATACGATAAAGGGTACAAAACCATTGTATAAGAATTGAAAGTATTTTTTTTTTGTTTTTAGTGATAAGTAAATGTATTCAAATGTATTTGATTTAAATAAACACAATAACCTGTATATATAATGTTCTATTTAATTATTTTTTTGTGTTTTATTTTACTATACATATTATATATAATAATTATCATGCAATTACAATATTTATAATGCACAATTATTAATAATATTGTATTTCAATACCAAAAAATATTCAAATCAACATAAATTTTATACATTTCCATAGAAATTAATGGCTAAGTTTTTACCCGTGTTAAATTTTCACACAACTTATATTTATCTACAGTATGTGTATATTTATTCATAATATTTGTGTGCGCGCGCGCGTGTGTGTGTGTGTGTATGTGTATCACATGTGTCATATATAATTTATGTATAGGACACATATTCATATACTGAGTATATTATATATAATGTTGACCACGACAAACAGATTTCCATTTCGAATTCTACTGGCAGTAAGTAGAGGTGGTTTTAATGTCACAGCTTAAAAAGGTTTAATAGGTAAAATGTACGTGAAGATCAGTCAGCTTTTTGACACTCTGTAATAATTAAAACCGCATAACCAACACGTTGTCGTGTTTTTTTTAATTTAAACCTCAAAAAAAAAACCTCAAGAAACATTCAGAAATCATATTACGACCTATGTTAGTTATTTACCAGTCATACAAATAGTATATTATCACCAATCTCTCACACACCTACCCTGTGACTTATGCTATTCCGTGTGTTTTCATTCGTTATTGTTGTAAAGTATATTTAATATAATATATATTATAAAATTCCAACCTGCGATCTAATCGACTATACACATTTTATAATGTTGTATAATATTGAACACAATGTATATTTTACAAGTGGAAATTTGAGATTAAGACTAACTCGATTCTATAATACCATCAATCACGATTAAACACGTGTTTCATCCTATGAGTTTAAAATAGTTAAATCAACATTCATCTTATTTCCAATCCCAATATTATGTAATTCTGTGAAACAAATTTACTATATATCAGCATTTGAATATCAATTATGGTCATAGCAGCCCAATATTTATAAAATGTGTATAAATAAGTTACTATGCCTTTGACCATTCTAAAGCAAAGCGTCGCGTTATCGTAACTCATAATTAATTTATTGAATGCATCTGTTTATAACTTTTTGAACAATTTACATATATTTGACCGTCTGAAAAACACTTTTATTGAAGCAACGCATGATGTTAAATTATATTACGTTACATTATAGTCTATTTCGATCGAATATATACACCATTCAAGTCGAAATATTAAAGTAAACAATTATTAACGTTATATTCATCAATATGTGTATATGTACATAGACAATATAAAATATGCGTATTCTTTAATACATACATATACGCATATAATGCATTATAACACTTTTTAATGCATTTTATTACTATATCGACCCAAAAAATTATACGCATATAATAAAATACAGCACAAACTTCAATAGTATAAAACAATATTATTCTGATACCTGGTGAAACTAAAAGTGGTACTGAATAGAAGACCACTGTGACGAGTTCAACATTATATGTATCCATATTACACATACTGCCCGTGTTTAACGCACTATAAGTAATAAATAAAACCAAATATTTTATCATTCATACACCAATATAATAACAAATGTAAAATTTATTTTATTCATTCGCTACTCTTGTTTTGCCGTATTTTCTATATCGTATTTTTATTCTCTTGTACACAGCCCGCAAATATCGCATATTAATCATTCGGTTAGAGAGATGGCGTTCAAGAACGTTTGTCGGTGTTTAAGTATCTTGAAGTCTTGTTCAATAGAAACTACTGTGGACGTAAAGAAGTCTTGTTTCAAATAAGTATCCATTGAACATCGGTACTAATGGAGTATACATTGCTGCACAAATCCAATTCAAATCTAAATCCTAAACCGTTGTTCAAGTTTCGTATAATAAAACTTATACAGGGTTTGATTGGATAATAAATTGACTCTTAATAGTACACAAAAACGATCGAAGATAATAATGACAGTTATGATGGTTGTTGGACGAGTATTGGGTACTAAAATATTTTTACTACATTATTTAAGTCGGAGTAAACAAATAAAATAATTTATATGTTTCAAAATTTATCAATAATCGCAGCGTATACAAATAACGAATTTTTCAAATTAAAATTTATCAACTAAATTACTTATTTTTTAAGCTATATTATCAAATTGTAATCATATTATCATAAAACTACATAGTACAATATAACAATATCAAAATATATAAATAATGGTACATAATTTCCAAATCAAAAATGGAAATAATAATATTATATAATTTCCAAACCGTTATAATGTTTTATAATTTATTATTTTACATAATATTGTTATGTATATGTATGATTCTAATTAATATTAAATAATACTATGAGTTGTACAATATAATATAAATATTTCTAAATTTAGCGTAGCACCTACATTATGTAATTCATGCGCCGTGTTAATATTATTTTAATATAATAATATAAAGCTCCGTAAATAATCCACAAAACTATCTTGAATAAAATTATACATTTCATTCATATCAGAATTTTTCCTTTTTCGCCATGTCATTTCGCCTACTAGAAAATAATTTAAATACATAATATTATAGTATTATTGAAAAAAAAAATGAATTCTACTATATTCAAAATAGTAAAGTTAAAAATGTAGTAGATTAATGATCATATTATTTATTTTATAACAATTAATTAAATACTTTAAAAAATATTTATAATAATTTATTACCATATAATATTTATGATAAATTTAAATAATTATGTTTACACCCATTGTTTTATTCTTGGTTTCTTAATTTGTAGCATAATGAGTATAAAGTAACTATATTTAAATATAAACTAACTTTAATTTAGGATTTTACCATTTTAATAATACGTTCTACTAAAACATGGAAATCAATTTCACATTTATAATAACTTATCTAAAAAACTCCGAAATATATACATTTAGAAAACTAGAAAAGTTATAAGTTTTTTTCCAACATTTGATAAAGAACTTAATTATAATATATTTAATATTTAACAAAACGTTTACACATTCCATGCATAATAGTTTAACTATTTAAAAATATATAAAGAAAAAAGTAGTATAAATCTTTACGTCTAAGAAAGTATGATTGAAGTTCTGGACCAATAAATAATTTATATAATATTAAGCTTTGGTTAAAAGGGCACAATAACACTTATTTTCATTTATTTTTTATTTTTTTTACATTCAAAAGCTTACATTTCAATAACAAATAAATATTTGTATCCCAAAAAATTAATATATTACGCTACAATTATAATAAATATAAATATTATTTTGTCAATACGATTAAAATTATAAATTAGTAAACATAGTCAGTTGCAAAGAAAAATATATAATATATTTTATTTTGACGAGTTTTTCGTAGTTTAAAATTTTTGTTGTTGATTTTTAAACAAATGTATAACTATACAAGGCTACATTTTTGGTACCTTTATTATATATTTTATTTTTAAATCATATAAAACTATTACAACTATTTTCAAACTATTTATATATAATCATATAAAGTTGTGAT
This sequence comes from Rhopalosiphum nymphaeae, assembly GCA_036289425.1. Taxonomy (NCBI): domain Eukaryota; kingdom Metazoa; phylum Arthropoda; class Insecta; order Hemiptera; family Aphididae; genus Rhopalosiphum; species Rhopalosiphum nymphaeae. The sequence goes on from JAZAQC010000017.1 coordinate 6,810,850, forward strand.
TACTGATTTTTTTTTTTTAAGTAAAGTAGAAAGTTAAAATTTATAAGTAAAGAGGGATTCCACTAACAATATTGTGTTTTGGAGTACTAGAGAGGTCTACATTTCCAAAGAGCTAGATATAAGAATATTTTAAAAATAAAACCACCTTCGCATGACCTTTTTTTATTAGTAGGACTGCTGACCTGTAGGGTAAATGGATCTTTAATTTGGGCTTGCGTAATGTAGGTATACAGAACATCAAAAGACAGAGGAGTATAATATTTGTTAAAGCCAAATATTAAATATTTCGACATAACATATCGAAATGTATAGCTTTTAGGGTTTATATTTATTTACTGTTTTGTTGATTTCAAACAATACAAAAATGTTTAATTTATTAAGAAAATTTGAAAACAATTCTATTAAATTGAATCCTAGTTTCTAAACAATCGATTAAATTATATAGGAGGGACGTATAAATATAATACTATTAACTGAAACTTGTGCTAGAACTCTTAATCCAATAATATATGATATATTAAAGACAAATTATTGTTAAACAAGCGTAAAACATAACTGAATAAGTATTATCATGTACCATAAAATATAAATTTATAAATAGATTATAAAACAAATACATTTTTTTTTTATTCGAAACACATTATTTCTCATTTTATTAGCAATTAATGTGCAAACATTGCAGTGTACATTTAATTTTATATATTGATCATAAAGATGAAACTATCAGCTTTATAACAATGTGTTAACGTTTTTCATTGAAAATGTGTTGGTTAGAATTTATAAATTATAATGAACTATGTTAAGAATAAAGTTTTGATTACAATTATTAATCATTGTTGACACGCTCCACAGTAATCCATCAAGCTTTTACCCTGTATCTTCTTTACAATTATGTGTTTATTTTTTTTTTTTTTTTTAATTCTAAGAGGAGCAATAAAGGTATACATTTTACAATGATGTGTATTTTTATTTTTTTTTTTCTGCTTGAAGTTATTTTATAGTAAAAACTGTTTCAATATATTTTTTGAGAGAAAAGTGAATCCACTACATTAGAGAGGTCAAATCTAAAAATGTCCTCTTTTAATTAATTTTATAACTAAAAATTACTGAAAAACGAAATATAAGTAGTAACGTAAAACTAGTTTTTATTATTATTATTATTATTATTATTATTATTTTTTTTTTTTTTTGTAATTTAAAAACTAATACCTAACTATAAATACTCGAAATGGTTCTAAAACGTTTATAAGTACAAGCATTTTATTTGAATGATATATTTTTTAAATGTTTTGATATTAATTATTTTCTAACTATTTATAAGCCTTTTGAGATATTTAATTTATATACTTATACATAAATATCGATAAAAAAAAATCATAACAATATTGATATTTTAATAAATAGCTCTTAAAAACAAATAATAACTCCTAAAATTTTTAAAAAAATAATCGTTAACCACAGTAAATGTTAAAAGGAATCGGAAATATAGATTATTGATGATTTGAAATTTTGATCACGTGTCATGTGATTCGAGATTTTTAAACAAATAGTTTTATTTTTTTTAATTACTTGAAAGTTTTAATCGTAATAATTTAAAACAGTACACTGGTAGGCGGGTCATCTTAGTTATGTCCCGTAAAAAATGTATACACGAATTACGTCCCACTATATATTGGATAGGTAGTACAGTTTTATTTCGTTTTCAAGGGTTCTCCGTGATGTGTTAATTATAAGGTAGCCTGGATAATGGATGGATTTTGTTAGCGATTCTTTATTAATAAGTAATAATAAGCAAGTTCGTTTATCGTCATCGTGAACAATAAAACACGACCTCTATTCTACTTATACTATATCAGTAAAGCTTTGTATTATATTTATATGTGTAGGTATAGCATCTAGTTATGGATTTACTAAGCTAATATAAAATACTCGATTAGGTTATAGGTACAGTATCTACTATTAATAATTGTTGAGTTTAGTATATCTTTTATTGTAGTTCAGTTAACGAGTTAACGAAAGTTACATTTTCGTATACCTACGTGAGCTGTGATAATTGTTTAGTTTTAAAATGAAAGTGCAAAATATTATAAGTGAAAAATAAAAGCATTTAAAAATAATTGACAAGTATAAGTTCTGTTTTCATAAATGTTTGGCTAATAATATTCAACGTTGGAAATTTACCGTTAAAACGTGTACAGCATATTTAAAAATTAACGAAAATGATGATATTTTACTTAACGTAAGTGATACTGGTCACAACCATGATGCACTATCTAAAGCAATTATAAATTGGCAAATTGTAAGTAATTCCCTTAAACGAAAAGGTACACAAGATTTATATGAGAAACAAGCTAAACTAATGCATCGACATTTAAAAGAAAGTATTGATATCAGTGTTATAAGTAAATTAACAATTACAGATATTCGCTAAATAAAAAATAATTTATATCCAGCTCGAAGTGAACAACTACCAAAATTGCCAACGAATATTTTAACTATCCATTAAATTGCATTAAATGCTATTGGCTGTATTACAAACGAAAATGAACATTTTTTAATTTTGAATGATTCTATTAATGGTATAGTAATATTTACATATAAATCAAATTTAGAATTTTTAAGTAAAATTAATACAGTGAATGTTGATGGCACGTTTGAATATTGTAAAAATTTTTTGTGCATATTATTTATAGTTCACGGCCTTTTTAACAATTATTACGTTCTTTTTTAATATTTTTTTTTGTTAAAAGATAAGCAAACAATTTCTTACTCCAAAGAGCATTTAAAACTATTGATTTAGAATGTTCAAAAGTGTGCCAAGATTTTAAGATTGATGTAATTCATATTGACTTTGAAGTTTCTATTCACAAGGCAATTCACAAAATTTGGCCAGAAACATTGATAAAAGGTTACCGTTTTCACCTAGGACAATCGTGGCGGCGAAAAATGTAAGACTTGGGCTTAGCTAAAGAATACGGGACGAATGGAGTAGTTGGCAACTATTTATCATATGTTTTTAGATTATCGTTTTTGAGTTCAAAAGAAGTTAGTGATTTTTTTTCATTTGAACTATCAGGAATACAAAATGTTGATTCTATAGTTTTAGATTTTACTGACTATTTAGTCAACAACTATATTTCACGCGTGCGGGTTTTTTCATAAACATTTAATAGTTTTTTTAGTAGTTTCTATCCAAATATTTATATATTTTTAGATGTTTTAAAGCTAATTCAAACCAATAGTGTAATAATAGTTAAAAGCACGCTCATTTATATACGTAGGAAACAACGCCGAAACAACATTTTATTTATTGAAAATCAGATAGAAAAACTAAATGAAAATAAAATAACAATAAGGTTAGATTTTGTAAAAATCTTATCTAATACCTAATACACCTAATTTTGAATTTATAACAATTTTTTGATTAACATTTTAATTATTAACATTGTTATTATTATTATTATTTATTTATTATACTATGGACTATATTGCTTTTGATTAGATTTAAGTGATTTAACGTTTATTTACTTTTTTTATTACATTTGATAAATAATTTTTTGATTGACATTTTGATTATTAACATGATTATTATTATTATTATTATTATTTTATTTATTTATTTTTGTTACTTGTTTAAGAATCCTTGGTTAAAATACATGAATCACGTCCTGGATTTTTTGTAACGCAATTCGTGTATATCCTTTTTATGGGACGCAACTCATATGCTTCCTTAGTAGGTACTTAAATTATCGTCTTCTATAATCAATGTTATTTTAATCATTTTAAAATTTATAAAAATTGTTAATACACGTTTTTAGAAAGTGTAATATAAGTTTCTAAGTAAGTTCTTCTTTTAGAAATATAAGAATATTAAAAATACATAAGCAGTTTTATATAAGCATTTCAAATTTTAATAAAATACATAAAAATCAAAAACATTTTCAACATATATCATAAATCAAATTTTGGATAATAAACACTTAGGTCATCTTGAAAACTTAGTACAAGGTATATTGCAAATTGTTTTTACTGAAATTAAAAAATTGATAACTAATATATTAGAAATAAGTTAAAATACTTACGAAATTAAATATTTAGACAAAGAAAAATGGTTTTAGGTATTTCGTTGTTATTCAAAGATATTATTTTTAGAGACAATTGTACGTATATTATTACATTTTACAATATGCAATTTTACATTCAAGATATTTAAATTAATTTTAAATTATCGCCTAATTATACCATGAAAATATTCAAAACATTCTACAATGTAAGTTAGTATTTACTAAAAACTAATTAAGAACACATAAAAATATAAAATATCATGCTTAATATATTTTACATTTTATGTATGAAGAAGTCCACAATTTGTATATTATGCCTATACAATATACATACAGGTATAAAATATTTCAAGTATAATTGTACCATGTAAGTACACACCATGAATCTATACTCTTTTATTATGTATCTTATGTAATTTATAATATGTAAAATTCATTGACTACTAGTCTTAATATATTTTTAGTCTTGATTATTTATTTTAACAACGTTATTATAATAAATATGCAAATTAAAAATATGCTAATTAATACGACCAAAAATAAAAATAATATATCGCTAAAAGAATCCAATTAAAAACTGTCGTGTTGTTAAAATTAAAATAATAATAAAAAAACACGACTAATAAGTATTACTTTATTATACGCACCTACCTTACAGCACTCGGGGACTGTATAAATGGCATGTGACCATTAAATTATATATTTTGTTATCGAACAAAACAGATATTTGAACTTTGTTGTATTAAATACATTTTCGAAAACACAGTACCTATATGTATACTCCACCAATGTTATTGTAATTAAAAAAAACAATCCATGTACTTCAGCTTAATATTATTTATTTTGTTCCCTCAGAATTTTTTTCCCTATGAAATAATATATATTCTTTAATAATAGTTTATGCAATAATTATTATTTTAAAAACATATAAAAATACAAATATATAGGATTTTTACTTTATTATGTATTATTTTATATCTGAGAATACTCGTAAGACAATAATTGGTATAAAGTATTTTTTATGTTTTATTTTATGTTTTAATTATATTAAAATTAAGATTATTCAAAATTTACTGTTTTGAATTTTCAAAGATTATAATATTGTACATTTTAAAACGTACTAATATAACCGAATATATTATAATTTCTACATTCATAAACATAAAAGATTATGTTTGATGTATTGATTTTCCGAGAAAGGGCAAAATGTAATATTAATAACGGACCCTCCGAGAGATTTATTCTATATCATGGAAATTACTTACTAAAAATAACACCTTCAAAGTACTTATTAACTAGATAGTATTTGTGATCCAAAAAGATACCTACTTAAAGGCATAAGAATATAAATTTATGAGAATCTTGTTTTAATATGGTACCGCTGTTCAATGTTTTATGTATACCTAATATAGAGGGCGGGATGATCATAATGTGTTGCAAATATGGTAACGGTATCATACGATTCTTAACCTATTTTATTTGCTTTTCGTGAAATTCTGTCCACCATATTTAATGTTTATAAACACTTATAGATAATATTTTAATTTATCACATTGCGTGTAAAAAAAAAAAAAAAATTAAAAAAAAATATAATTATTTTAATTTAAGCACGATGTTAATAAAATTCATATTATTAAATACGTCTGATTAAATATATTTTAATAATAAACAATCAAAATGTATGTATGATTTAAATCACCTTTTATCGAGATTTAACATGTTTTAATATGAAACGAATTTTAATACAAACTAAGACACGGACTGTAGACCATTATTTATAAATTCTTCTTTGATTAACGCTATCCGTTAATTAAGAGATTTCATAAAACATATGCTTATGTTCCATCTCAAAATTACATCTGAAGCTTTCTCCAAAAGTTTTAATTAAACTTTATGTAACAACCTGTATATTGTATAACATTAACACTTTGTTGCGCTTATAATTTAATTTCAAGACTATAAAATGTAGCGATTTGACTATTGCATCTGGTTTTCCTTAATTTATTTCACCCTTGTAAATAAAATTAATATTTTAAATAGCATATTCAATGTAGTTTTTTATTCCTGTAATTATCCACTCAATTTAGAACCAAATAAACGATTTAATTTACGTTTACAGGCGATTGTAAGTATAATTTGTTTATATTTCATTTTATTGTTTATTGAAATTATGTTACATTATGCGTAAATTAATTAATTTAATTGCCTTAAGTATCACAATCAAATTACAATATACATTTTATGGTAACATTTTTATAGTTATTAATTAAATTCGATTTTAGTAAATTTGTTACTTTAATCTGAACTATATTAAATATATTATAAGTTATGTCAAAAAGTATATTGTGTTTAATTATTAAACCACATCACTTAATTTTCAATTATTATTTAAAAATATGTTTGTTTTTTTTTCAAAAATAAAAAAAAATGATCAAAAATACTATAAAAAAGTACCTAGGTACAAGGTATTAATTCATTACAAATAGCTAACTAATTATTGAGAACATTCATTTTCCGCAGAAAAGTCTATTCTAAAACAAATGTTTTAGTATTAGAAAAAATAAAATAATTATGTAAATGGATATAAGAAAACATAATATTAAAAACAATTTTCTTATTATAAAATTAGAAAAAAAACTTATTAAAAGCCTTATGTATAAATTAAGATAAATGCTAAACATATTTTGCATGTAAAAGAAATTGTTTTAAATCTTCACAAATTTTAAATGCATATAATACTATTAGAATCTATGAATATTAGAGTAAATAATTTATTCAACGAACTTCAGACTAAATATTTCAACCTTGATCATCAAATTACACAGATTCTAATTTTCAAAAACTTATGAAAGTTATACGCAGTTTTATATCTTTTTAATAGTCATTCGTGAATTTCACAAAAAAATACAAGCAAATATGTACAATCTTCAAATTTTAATTAAGACAGAAAAATCAAATGTTGGTGTACCCTTTTTACTGGAAAAATAATCGTCAAATAAAGAAAAATACGTTACTATAACTATATCAAAATATAAAAATCGTTAAACTCAATAATTCTTTTCATACGCATTTAAAGTTTTGAATTATAGCCAAATGTATTCTTTTCACGAAGCTATTAATAATATTTGTTTAGCGAACTGTTGTAGGATCTATCTCTCATATACAATTTGGTGTGTTATAAAAGCACATTATCTATAAACAAGCATAACGATTCTCATATAGGGTATCCATTAAATATATTATTTATTTTAATCAAGTTGAAAGATTTACTTTTTGTTTTAGAAAAATAATCTATAAATAATTGTTTAATAACTAATATAATATGGAAAAAAATTATTTTAAAAAATGTTGATAGAATGTATATTGTTTGATAAAAGAATTATCCTGCATCATTTATACATGTCATTAATATAATTATTTTAGATTGCTTGTAGAATAACACTTATAAAAAAAATGTATTTTATTTAAATGCACTTTAATAAAAATCATTAAAAAAGTTATTCTTATATTTCAAGTAAGTGCCTATTATTATACGATTTTCTAATTTCCATAGTATAACAGATAATATATTTAAGGAGAGCGATTAAACTAATGATTGTTCAAGAAAATAAATCCAATAATATAAGGAAAAATATTAGGAAAAATTTTTATTACTAGGAATACAAAAATTTAATAAAAGTTTGTGTTTCTAAACACTTAATAACTTCATTTTATAATTTTAATTACCATTTAAAAGAGCGTTCAAATTAATTTATTTTTTTTAGTTCACTTTATTTACTCTTTCGCCTAGCTAATATCTATCAATTTAAAATACTATTAGCTTTAATTTACATTGTTTTTAAATTATGGTTATACACTACTACTATCCCACTATCAGATACACAATATAATATAATGCCATAAAATAACTATGAGTGCGATTTCACATGTCATCAAACAAGCACAAAACCCACTGCATTTTTCTCTAACTCTCTAAGAATACGAACGCTTACCAACGGCTCTACCTTATTTTCACTCGGGAAAATGTTGACTATTTACCATAAGCATAACATTGTTCAGTTAATCATATTATTTTATTTTATTGTACTTTGTTTCTATGCCATGGCATTCTTGTATGTATAATCAAAGGCAATTAATCAGATATATATATTTTTTTCTTACTTATAAATCGAGTTGAACGACTGAAGACTTCTAATTGTTCAGTAGTAACAATACATAACTAGTTAAAATATTTACTATATACCCAATTTTAATATAAATGTAAAAAAAAATGTATTCGCACCCAATGGCCTAAATTTCATACAAAATTATGATTTAATTAAAATTTAAAAATGTATTGAGTTCTATGTCATCGTTAATACATAATATTATAGGTACGCTCAACAATTATTAATCGGCATTTATCGTATTAATAAAACAATCAACTATTCCACGAGTAATTTATCATCATCATCGTCAACATCCAAACTTGGTGAAAAGAAAAAGTAAATTTTTTAACTTCACTAATCGTTTTTCTTCTTTATTTAACTGAAGTGTTCAGCCTTCCCTCGATCACATGTTCAAAAACTTCCCATCAATTGACCTCAAGAATAATACATAAAAATCATCACAAACTTAAATAAAAAAAATTCATAATTCACTGAGCTTGAAAAAAATGTTTATACTTTATTCCTTGCTCCCCCTACAATCTAAAATTTTAAAATTGTTTTACTTAATTATATGTATATTATAAGGATTGCAATAAATCGGAATTATCTTATCATCATTTTTCACCTCACTTTGCCCACTCAATCAGAGTAGTTAACCGTATTATTCTTACATTATTCTGTAATCACCCATAGATGTTATCAATGTAGCCCTCAATAAATTAAATTTCTTGTGTAGACAAACTCACGCTACCTCTTTTTTTTTCATGTTGATCTTGATCAAAAATAATTCAACTAGAATATTTACCAACTATCAATAGTATTAAAAAGAAAAATCCGTCGTTGTAAAATCTTTAAAAGCCTCAAGTCTGTCAACCTCCGCAGTGCAAGCGGTGTCAACCGTACGGTCATGGTACTGTGAACACTGCACCCCCCTCCCGCATTGCGTCAAATGCAGTAATGAACATCTTGCCGTGGATTGCGTTAAATCTCATGAGCTACCGGCCAAATGCGCTTTATGTTTCGGTGCATATTCTGTAAACTATAAAAGCTGCCCGTCATACAACAATTTTAAAATCTTTCAAAAGAAGAATCACCCGAGGTTTATTTAAATAATGTCCCCAGATATTCCAACACCGAACGCTACTTGCAGTTGTAAACAATTCAAGAAAGAAATGTTTATGCTAAAGGAACACTGACAATTTATCTCCGTTTATTTATTATAATATGTTATCTTAAAAAAATTATCTACTTAAATTCAATCATTTGCTTGCTTATTATTTTCCTTCGATTAACAGTTCTATCTATATTAATCTTTAATCGCACAATTTTCCTAAATTATAATCATGAACACAATTTATTATATTAACAATATTACAATCAGCTTATATTATATTTTGTTCTAATTCATGAATTTATTTAACTTCGATGCATCCTAATAAAAAAATGTAAAAATTTCTCTTAATCTGATCTTATCTAAAATTATAGGTAGATACTTTAAGTCTTTACTTGTGTCTAAATTAATTTAAGTGAATTCGTTTTATTCTGGAATTAATTAATTTCTAATTATTTGTAACCGTTTTGCCATATATACATATTAGATATACTACTATATTACTACTATTAAGATTTTAGTTCAATTGTTATAAAAATATTTATTAGGTACTGAAAGTTATAATTTAAAAGAAATAATAACGTATCAACATTATTTCATACTAGTATAAGATAATCGATTATCTACATGTTGATAATATGTGGACATGCGGTAATAGTCAGTTTGCGTCCCACTAGCGGTATTTAACTTTTCTAACTTTTGGGAAGACTCGAATAGTACGACCAATTCTTATCGATTTAATTTATAATATATTTTTAACCATAGCCAAGTGTTCGCCGTGTCCGAATATCTTTCTACTAAATATAATATACAAAAAATATAACATTACGATTAAAACATACGATTTAAAATAAAATAAATTGTTCAGAAATTAAATAATTCAATATATGGTGCATATGATAATAAATAATATATGTTATAATCAATTGCTTACGAATATCTCACATTCACATCACACATAAACACGTTAAGGCCAAGGAAGGTACAAAATGAATATTTTGTAGAATTGTGTAGTTGCTATAAAATAAGAAATAAAATACATTTAATTTTATTTTAAATCAGAAAGAATCCCATTCATTAACGGCCTTAAAAAAAATAATTAACTTTTTCTATACATATAAAATATAAAATTAAAATATTTAAAAACTAATTCAGTGGTTTCTAATATAAAACAAATTAATACAAAGTATACTTTCGCTTTTAAATTACATATATCATAGCAATATCTGTACTTATGTTATTAAACTAGTTAATTTTATGCACAAAATGTAAAATTTAACATTTTTAATAAGCATCTTTGTTAGTCAAATCGTATACATCTTATATTAATTCGACCATTTGTCATCGAATTTCACATTTGACTTCACGTTTTTAATTAAAAAATAAATTATAATGAAAAACTTCTATTGAAAATACATCAAACACGAATTGATTGAAGAAAAAAAAATAAAATTGCAAATGTCATCATTATATTATTAACTCTTTGTTAAAACGCATTTTCATTAAAAAATACGAATGGTCACACAATTTGTTTGTTCATAAAAATGCATTACAAAATAATTATGACCTTCTATACACGTTCACCGATGTAAACATTAAATAAATATAAATACATTTTGTATAATATAAGTGACTACGTTATCTTCTTTTCGAATAAATAAAAATCGCATTTTATAGAAAATAAGAAAAACGATTTTTCGTAAGTTTAAATTCATAATACGTCATGCACTTTTGTACATTGTGGTCATTGGAGTGGTGTAATTGATGATTCTTTTCGGAGGTTTAATCATCATAGATTTTTCTTTTTTTACGCTGAAACATACTATCAAACACGGGAATTTTATAATAATAAATAATGGTAATGATAATATACATCTATAGTGTAAAAGAAGGGTACGGGTTTTTTTTTTTTTTTTTTTTTTTTTAATAGCTACTCGCTTTGATTTTTTTTATAGGTACATACTTCTATTTCCACTCGCTCCCTTACGCCGCTTTGGGTGTTCTGCTATCAACACTCGGTCAATACCCACTTGGCACACGTTGACAACGGCAATAACATTGAAGTAGGTATCCAGTGTATTGTTCCCGCACATGCCCTCTTACTTTTATTCTGTTTCCCGCCCCTTTATTCCAGACAAACAGAAAAATTGTCTTTGATCCTTTACACAAAGCAAAATAAAAGCCAAATACCACTTTAGCGAGTGATAAAAACACACCCCTTTGTATTCGTAGACAACTGCTGGTAACCCGTAAACACAGAAGCCTATTATTTTGCATCAAAATATTATAATATTGGCTAGTAGAAATAAACCTACGGATGTAAATTTCATGTAAGGAAATGTAACGCCATTCTGAATTTAGAACAGATATTATATTTTTATTACATTAGGTACAACGATATTGATATAATTTTTATTTTTTATTTTTTGAAAAACACTTCGATGCAATAAATTTACTAAAACGTGAACGTCTAATTACAGCCCCGTAGTCTATTGTAGAGTGGACATACAAGAACACTGAATGTTCACTATATAATTTTCTGTAAATAATTATTAAATCGTTTGAAAGTCAACTTTTATAATACAATTATTATAAATAAATTATGAATCAATTATTTTTTTTCGAATAATACACAGACATTTTTTCCTCTTATTAAATGAGGGAGATAACATTAAAAAAATCCCATAACATTTCTTAATAATTAGAAAAATCAAAATCCAATAAGAGAAAACAACAATTTTATCAACATTGATTTCCTAATTTAACTTAATATTTTATTAAATTGTATATATAATAACATTTTCAAAGGTAATATTACAAATTAATTCAACTTATCGTATTTCTATTTACTAATAATAAAATAATTATTTTAATAAAAATATAAATGAATTAAAAACAGACTTGGTAATATAGGCTGACTAACGTCTTCACTCAAAATTGTTTTTCGTATGGCTAGGTACATTCGACATTTACTTCTCCCTTTTTTAATTTAATATTTTGTTTTTTCATTCAAAATGGTTATACTTTTTTTTGGTGTTTGGAGTTTTTCAAAAGGTGTGAAGACAATAAATATCCATTACCACACCACAAAAAAAACTGCATAATGTATATAAAAATATACTAACTAACAAACCCTTAAACAAATATTAAAAGGTTTAATATAGCACTATATGCGATACAATATATGATACAAATGGACCATTATACATGAATATACAATTCAAATAATGTATAAGTTAATCCTTTTGTCCATTATTACCTAATAGCCAGTAGTGCATTTAGGGCAAAGGTTGGACAGGGAACCAGTGCCAAAGGCATCTACATTATAGGCAATGTTGATTTTAAGAGAACACAAATTATAATTGTATACTATTCTTTCGATTACATGTGGTGAAGGGAAGACAAGACTTTTTGCATCGAGAGTAAAACTCCAGAAAGTGTACTGCAATCAATAACATAAACTTTTTCTTGTTAAAACACTAGTTATTTATTGATGCACGCAGAAATCAGTCTAATAATCATAAAGAGAACCGTTTTGTATTAGAAACATTAAATTTCGTACCAAAGAAACCTTTGATATTTTATTATTTATATTATATACAAATCAAACATATGCTCGTATCAATAGCTAAACAATTATTATAAATAACGTTTTTTTGTACAAATCTGTAAATTAAATTTAAAAATACAATATGATAACAGTGCTATATGTTTTCATAAAATTTAATGGGAATGGAGGTTAAATTTTATACGCAAACATTTTAAAAGAAATGCATAAACACAGATTATAAAAAAAGCAAAATTTTTTGTTATAAACATTGATTCAGCGTTAACTATGTATACGTATAGCGTAATACAAATAAAATCTACAAGTTAAATTTAAGCAGAGAGCGTTATCCACTCCATCATGTTCTGCACGAAAGGTTAAACGCTTATTGTTTTAATATATATACTTAAATATTGTTTAAACTACAATGTATGAAGGAAATATTATTTAATAAAACATTATCTTTTGAAACATAACATATAGGATACTATTTATGGGGTCCGCGTGTAGTGTTTGTAGATTTGTAATAATTCTTTGGACTGCGTTTTGCTTATAATGGCATAATAAAACCGAGCTCTGAATTTCCAAAACCGTGACCCTTCGGTTAAACTATGGGTGTATAGTGTATACACTCGATAAATTATGAAGGACGTTGTCTGTACACGTACAAATGATTTTTTAAATATTTTATTCGTGTTGACTTTTTTAAAACTATAATGGAATAGGTAATAATTTCAACGTTTCAATTATTGAGATCGTGTGTAATAAAATAACTAAATTATTATAACGCTTATTAATAAAATAGATAATTGTATCAAAATTTACATCATTGAATTCATAATTAGTGAAAATTTAATTGTATTTCAATTGAATAAAATGTTTAAACACACTTATAATAAAATCTACATAGACAAAGTTTATCGATGTTAAATTACAATATTTATACTTCTGATTGCAAACACTGTAATTGATACAATTTTTATTTTGAATTATAAATTGCATTGTAAAATAAATAAAAAATAATATTTAAAAAAACTTCAAAGGCTATTCAAAACAACGATAAAATATAAATTTCAAGTTAAACGTATTCTTTTTATTTAATTGTTCAAAAACAATATCGCATTAAAATTAAAACGAATTAAACATTAACTTTATTGAAAATTAATTAGCTTAATATACTTTATGAACAATTTGTAATCATAAATAAAGGATACCTCAGAAGTATTATGTTTTTGTCATTGCTGAATGTTTCAAATTCTGTGTGGTAAACTTACGCGAACCCTCTTCAAACTTTCAAATAATAATGAAATTATTGCTCTAATACATGTAAAGCAATTTAAGATAATGACAAACAAAAAAATATATTTTTTATCAAAAGTCTCAATTTATAGAGTTCTTTGCAATCAAACCATTTCAATGTTATTTATTATAATTACGGTTTTAAAATTGTATAAAATGTAGTTGAAATATTTCATAAGATTTGTAAAAAATTAAAATAAATTTTAAATTAAAGAAAACAATTATTGTTTTAATATCTAGTTATTTTTATTATAAAACAATTTTAATATAAATATATGCATTAAATTCAATAGCATAACTAAAACCTCATGATATGTATTTTAAATCTAAAAAAAAAAAAAGGAAAATAGTTAACCATTAACTAAAAAAAAATAACTAAGGTAAGTTAAAGTTAATTTTAAAATATTAAATAAATTAAATAACTAAGTGAAGTTATTCTTTTTTTTAGTTCCATTAACTATAATCATAAACATTTTTTTCTCATAAAAAGTAAAATTGCTAGTTTTATAGTTTAATAATTATTCAATATTATTATTACAATTTCTAATTAACAGACTGGTTTTATTCACACGATTCAAGTAACTATGATCACTATGTTCGCGTGATATTATTTACAATTGCAAAATTATACAATTTATACGATTTAAGTAATAATAATAAAAAAAAAAAAACTAGAAATTAACACAATAAATATACAGTTCATAGTTATCACCTCTCGACAATACCCACCATCATATCTTCCTTCTAGAAAACTTGTGACTTACGACCTTTTACTCGTCAGGCAATCTTCCCGACCTAGGAGATTCACTCCAAGCGAGTTTCAGAGACAGCTAGTACTGTAAATAAAACATGAAATACGAGATTTTTAATTAAATTTGTTGTTATTTAAGATGTAATATATATTTTTTAAATTGAATGTAATTTCTTATAAATACAATTGATTCAATTTTAAAAAGAAAAAAAAAATGTTAACAAAAAAATATAAAACTTTAAGCCAATTATTTCTATTGAGTATAATAATTCATGGAAAATGGAATTTTTTTATAATAAAAATAAATTCAATATTCTACAGTACATTTGATAGCTCTATAAATCTAAGCTATTCTTATTTCAATATGAAATCATATAAAGTAATAGTATAACATTCTAAATATCTATTTAATGTTTATTAATAGTATTTATAGAACATTAATATTATCTAAAACTTTTGGCTAGATTTTAAGATATAACATGATTGTATATACAAACCTATCAAAATACGTGAATTTCGAAGCACACTATTGTGTACGTTTTTACTATAGATTTTCGTTAACAATGTTGCCAGATTTTCATCATTTACATACCGCTTTCTAATGTTTTTTTACTAATTAAAAAATTCGTCAAATTTATTAGATTTTATATTATAAGCTATTAAATATCTGTTAGTTAAAAAAAACTTTAGATCGTTTCATCGTTTTCTCTAAATACAATACGATGTGTATAAAAATGTTGTCTCGTACAACAGTGGTACAGGCACGTGCCATCCAACATTCACAAATATATATATCCTATTGAAGTTATCGTGATACATATAATCAATAAAACTGACGGTTATTGAAAAAAAAAATGTAATTTGAGACTTCTCTTCAAACGTACAATGCCTATTACCACAGTTCATACTCTTCAGTCCACTTGATAATCTCGGTTATAAAAGAAGCACAAAAGAAACTTGCACCAAAATATGTTCAGAATTTAATTAACGTATTAAATACATTTTTCTTTTTACATTTGATTTAGAGACAATTTAATAGTTCATATTTTATTTAAAATAATGTATGCGATCTAGCTCTCAAAAATATATATTATAATAAATGTATAATAAATAACATGATTATCAAAGCTAAATGTCCAACATAATTTAATATTATACCAATATACCATAATATATATTAACTTAAAAATCTATTAATGACATATAAATTAATGTATTAGATATAGGTTTGTGTTATTTATAGATTTATCACACATATTGATTTAAAATAATAATTCATATTTCCTCAATTTAAGGTTCCTGCGTTAATAGTTTGATATAAAAATAATTTAAATCGTTATTGGTTATTTCAAAATGAATATTTTGTCATTTTATTTTTTAAATAAAAAAATAGAATAGAACTAGGTAACTATTTAAAATTAATGTTGGTAGATAAAATTCCCGAGCATAAAGTTAAAATTACTATAACTCGGCGGTCATCGTGGATGGTGCTAAAAATGGTGTCGCTCTATCTCTAGTGGATCTTTCATTATAATTTTCCCCCTTTTGAGTGGGTAAAAATATTTTCTCATTTTTCAGAGTTCCTTTGATCTATTGTAAGCGTGATCAAAACCTGTGAACCTTTAATTGCCACTTATATTAATTTTACGCGTATGTAAAATGTGGGCATTTTAAGTCAGAACGCATAAGAGTGGACGACTGTAGTACCTATTTTATGTCTTATTATTACGCTTGGTATATATTATATCAAAATATTTTAATAATAACTATTATTATCCACGAGTGCAATCAAACATGAAGTTATTATTTTCATTCGTCTATTTATTCGATGACATTCGGTCCGGTCATGGCGGTATTAATAAAAGCACAAAATAACTACTATACATTCACGGTTCGAAATATATAATATAATAATACATAGCTTATTCACCACAATATAGAATCTATGCATTATGGTGAATATATTATTATATGAGTATATCAGTATAATATAATATTATAACCTACTAGTATACCCTCGTATTATGGTACCCAAAGTAAACAAAACTAATAAATAGTAAACATTTTCAACAATAGTATTTTACGTGCAGTTTACGTCTTTTCATTACAATACACAATTTAATGTTCCTGTTTATTTTTCATTCTTACATTCTTTATCATGACTATAAGTATATTAATGATACCGACGGACAACGATCAACTAAGTATAATTATTAGTTTATTATCGAGGCAACACGATTATTAATTATATTTGTACTCATTTACATTGAAGTTACAGTGAAATTTAGATTAATATCATGGTAAAAAAAAAAGTGGAAGTAATTCGCTTTATAGAAGTTTTAAATGAATTCATACTCAAATGTAATGAAAAAATCAAAGACATTCGCCTAAACTTAACGTTATATGCATAATATGTTGTTTGCACATCTCCGTTAGTCGCTATATCATAATGGACATGTTAAAGTTGAATTAAATTTTATTATAAATCATTGCATAGGTAACGAAAAATTATTTTGAGGGAAATGATATCTCTATTTCTAAGGTTATTTTAGAATTTAATTTTATAACTATTAGTAATAAAATGTATTTATTTTTCTGTTATAATAATTGCTGTAGGTTTAACTAACATGAAATACATTATATTGTTAATCATTATAATATCGTATAATACAAAAGCAGTTGTTAATAACAATAACTTATATGTTGTTAACAACTTATATGTCAATAACAACGTACCATAGAAAGATGTGATTAATAATATATGAATGATATAAATGTCTTCAAATTAGTCTACATTTTTTGATAACTCTATGTGATGTATTGTTAATAATAATTTAGATATTTAATGTTGACAAATTTCAAGTGTATGATTAACATTTTTTTTAATGTTCACAGTATACCTAATTAAAACCGTTTGTTTAAAACCAAAAATTGTTATTTTTAGTTTACAAGTAAACATCAATTTATGTAGAAACTTAAACTTCAATGTGTATGAAAAAAAAATTCACGATGGAAATCATATAATATAAGGTTTTAAAATCTATAATATAGTGAATTAAATCCAGCTCATAAACGAAGAAATAATTATTTATCAATCGATTAAGAATTAAACATACAAGCAGACTTACCCACAAAATAAGAAACCTTTATAAATGAAGTATATGTGACATAACGATCATAGTAAAGCACTTATTAAGAAAATATAAACTCTAAATATAAAACTTTTAATGATTTAAAACAAACTATACAATTTTAATAAAAATAAAAAACAAATTAATAATGATTAGATAATCATAGGTACCCATTACACTTTTATATATTATTAGATATCAATATTCTTATAAATATATAGAAAATATCGTATTTTAAACAAAAGTTTATGTATTTTGTCAAATTAAACAATACACAATAATTAATGTTTATATTGTGCTAATCTTAACTATATTGTTATTTTAAACATTTTTCAGAACTAAAACTAAAATTTTCAGTTAAATACATGGAAAAAAAATTTATTAAAATAACATGTTAAATATTATAATATAAAATATAGTTCTTATTATACTGGTTACAGTCTGAAATTTTTTCAAATCAATAAATAAAATTAATGTAAATAATTGTTCTAAAAAATAATTAGTATCTCTGATTATGTTTTTCTAGTTATTTTAATTCACATTTTACCATTTTATATTTCCGTTAAAACCAACACCAAAAAATCTTATATACTTTTGTTCAGCTATAGTATTGCTAAAGTTTTTTTAATCGAATGATAAATTACATAAAACTTTATAACAGCATTGACAAAGTATATAAAATAATATGTTTAAAGACAAATTCAAATAAAAGAGTAATTTCAAATTAATTAAATCTAAGGGCCAAAAAAATACTTTTATATTCTGAGCGGAACGATTTTATAATGATGTATTATTTTCTTTTTTGTACATGAGTTCATGATAAATTCAAGCCCGGATTAAGGATCGATTGGGGTCCTAGAACACTATGAACTTAGTGGGCCCCTTAAAACTTTAATTGCAAAAAAATTGTGCCACTACATTTTAAAGACTGTATATTATTGTATAATTTTATACAATACAAAAAATATGTATATAATACTATATAAATTAATAATTATGTAATAATTTGTGATACACATATTATATATATAACGCTATATTTGTTATTAAGGATTTATAACTTAAATTTTTTTCTTTGCAAAGTTTGCAGAGTTTCATTTAAATCAATCAATTACAAAATATAATTTTCTAAGAAACACTATCATTAATGATGTTAAATTTTCTTAAGACTGGTTGGTTCTATATTTATTTTATATTCTTGTTGACTTGGGAAATGCTCTTTCGATTGAACAATTGGCCACTGGGATAGTTAAATATAATCTAAAAGCAGTTAAAATATTTGGGAATACTTCTTGCGACGATTTTTTTTAATATCATCTTATTATTATACATGAGAACTTCGTGCGAATAGATCAAGAATACCAAATATCAATTATTACTATGCTATCAACTATTAGAATATCAATTTAATATTTATTATCATTGAGTATTTTTTCGTGATATAAAATTAAGAAGATTTTTATTTTATAATTATTAATTATCTACTATACCCACTAAAATATATATATTATTTTTAACTATTTTAAACGAATTAAAAAATATATATTTTGGAGTAAAAGATGCTCAAAATCAATGGGCCTCGTGACCGTACCCCCTTACGGTACACCTCTACTATAATAAATCCGGACTTGAATAGATTGTCGATAAAATGCTTTGATTTTTAACTTTGAAGATGATTTTGGATAGAAAATTAAATCTAATTTGTTCTTATAAGTTCAAAATTAAAAATTCTCAGTAATTTTTTTATACTTAGGAAAATCAAATAAAAATTAAGAAAAAACGTGAATTGTCATGCTAAACCAGATTCATCTAAATTTATTTTTATAATTCAAAAACGTAAAACCACAAAAATTAAAAATGTTGACAAAGTATTTATGTTATCATTTCTTGTATATGGTATAGTTTTCAAAATATTTTGTTTTTATTTTAGTATTTTCAACAATTGAAATTTTTTTAAATTATAAAAAAATTTTGAATGTGTAAAATTGCTTTAAAATGACATATTCTAATAAGTAGTTCATTTTCAACTAAAGAATATTAAAAAATTATTACTACCATATTTTTTGTAAGTGTTTCAATTTAGAATTTTGACAATATTCGTAAAAATCTCTAAAAATATAAGTTATTTTGTAATTAGAACTATATAAAACAAATATCCGATTATAATTAAGATTAAAAAAATAAAATTCTACTGAAAATCCAAATTATTTGAATTTGAAGTTCAAATATTTATGACATTAAATATTCACCTGTATAATAATCATTTCTTTCAAAACAATTTTATTTTTTTGTTATTATTAATAAACAAATAACTGTGGATACTTGATATTTTCTAAAATGTTTATATTATTATTTTTATTTTATTATTATTAATCATTTTGGCCTATCTTATAAGCATTTCAAATTTCATTTTTTTTCGTTAAAAAATATCGATAAAAATTGGTCAACATTTTTGAAAATTTAATACTCGATTTCTAATTAGTCATAGTGGAACCATACAATCTAAAAAATATATAAATACAATTTTTTAAGCTAAAATTTTAACAATATTACTAAATGATAAATAACATTATTAATTATTTTGTTATAAAAACATTATTTGTGAGAATTTAAAACTTTTATTTATATTATTATATTATTATGAATTTTACTATACTCAATTTTTTTTTTTATTATTTATTTATACTATGAATCTATTTTTACTATTTTCTAGTATTTACAGAAAGATTTTATTAAATATAGAGTTTTATAAGTAGATATCATTATGGTAAATATATAGTAAAATCATTAAATACTAATAAATAATATATGCCAATATTTTCGAAAAAAAAATTATCAACTTACCGTAGTAGTAAAATTAAAATAAATAACTTTAATTAATGCTAGTTATTATTTCAAAAAAATAAATTAGTTCTCCTATAATTTTATAAACTTGGATATTTATTATTAAACATATAATGATTATACTTGTTTGCATTAAAAAATAGAATCATCACAAAAAATAAAATATTAAGTATATACATATCAACAGAAAATAAAGGAACGTAAACAAACATATAATAAACATATAATAAACATATAATAAACCTAATAACCTTTGAACACATTATATTATTATATTAGTGCTATATTTCATTTATCACATTACACATACAACCAATAATGACCACATAAAAATATTTATTAACTGTATATCCCATATTTTCTGTATTAAAAAACTTTTATGTATTTATTATATAAGAGCAAAATAATGACTTCCGGAAAAGGAGAATGGAACATAAAAATATAAAAATTGATATACATAATAACCTAGTAAATTACTATTATGATTTTAAAATATAAATTCATAATTGATTTGAATCCAATCTAAATTTTACAGAAAAAGATACATGTATGAGATTTTCTTAAATAGCACATTTTAATCTTACTAATAATAAACATTTAACGTAATGTATCTCATAATTTTAGTATAAATTAAAATATAATATTGGATTGAACAAAATTAGTAGTAGCATTTGTTAAACTCCTTATTGAATTTACAGATACAAAAAAATACATCGCTGTAAAATCAGTTCATTCGTGCTAGGTTCATAATTTAAAAATGTCTATAGTAAATTTAATTTCAAAATGTTGTGGGTATAATTTAAGTGTTAATAAATGTAAATTCTATCCAAATTCTAATTTAAATTTAGATAAAAAGAGTTTACAATAAAACTATATTATGACATTTAATCCTTTACAACTTTAAATCCAAGTTGTAGATGCGTCGAAGATATCATCATTATCGACATATTAATGGTTATGGTGCACTTTATCCTTATATATTATAATCTGATTAGTAACTGCATCAAATATATCGACGCGTAATAATGTTTATCTAATTTACTGCATTTTGAATCTCATTATTGAGGAAGTTGTCTAATAAAAACTATAAATAGTTTGAAACAGTCATAAAATAAAATAAATATATTATTATTATTTTATATAAGTACATTTTAAATATTATTATTATTATTTATTCTGTCAATAGTTTACTTTGTATAATAACAAATTACATATTATGCATTTTAATCATTATTTTATTACATTTATTTATTTATTTAATTTTATTTATTGAGTAATAATACCTTTTTATTACTCATTCGTTTTAGGTGGACTTTACCTGTACCTAAAATTTACCTAAATATTTTTAGAGACGGATTTACAATCGTTAGTTCTTAGATAAAGGTAACTACAGTTAAAATGCTTGATGATTATGTACTAATCATAATTAAATAATTAAAATAATACATTTAATGTAATTATGAAAAACAGGTTAATTATTATTTTGTACAAAATATTCATAATCAAAATAATATGTTTTATAGTTGAAAAATGAAAACATTCACTTCATTAATGCAATTTAAAAATAAATCAAATATAAAAATGACTCACAAAAAAAATACCAAAATCACAGGTCAATCAAATAAAAAAATAATTTTACTGAGATTGAAAATATAAAAAGATAAAATATAATTTAAGTACGTGAAGAATGAACATATTATGCTTATGCATGACATTATATATTTAAGAGTATTATTGTCCGTGAACTTAGACCAAACTTTTTGAGGAAGATAAAAACTAAATAATTTGAAGTTGTCCAGTCAAATTTTTACACAAATCTTTTAAAACTTGTTCAGTTTGACAAATGTTAACTTCATTACTTAATAACTAACCAAATTCTTTTGTTGGTATTCATTCCGAATTTCTGTTGAAACGTGTATAGGTACTTGAAGTTACAGCCCATCTTACAGTTTTTTAATGATATACTGGATACTTCACTACTTCGATGAGTTACTTACTAAATATTGATATTCGTTTGAACTTTATAGCAAGCTCCAAAAGAATTTAAACGTGACAAACGGTACTACAGTAAGCAGCTAAGAACATCTTGATGTGATTCTTCTGTAGAGGATCCGGAGATTACAGTACCTGTTTGATGATAGACAGTTTTTAATATTCTTTAAAAACTACGATGGCAAAAAAGTGAAAGTGATAAGTCACTTTTCAAGCAACTTCAGGCTACGTGTTTTCCTGTTTGAACTTGTACAAGTGTAAAAAAAACTATATGTTTGACCGTCATTAAAATATGCCACCCAAGGTCCAATGAATAATTAATTGATGAATGATTCATTGGTATTTGGGGCGGTAATTATCGGTAAAGGTACTGGAACCATCCAGTTTATTATATTGATGCATCACTTATAAAAGTATTGGTGATGAACCTAACGGAAGAGTAAGTTATGCTATGTTGTTCAAGTAAAATGGAATCGTAAATAATTAGTGCAATGGAGAATTTGAACACAAATCAATGTATAATTATTTATCGTGGCTTACTAAAAAGGTAGATGTGAACGTATAGACTACCAATATTATGTTTCGTAAAATATAACGTTAGTCTATTGACCAGTTAACAAACAAATAACTTAGAAATAAATAATTATAAAAACGTCCCACACACATACAACATCGTAATTTTTACTAGTCAACCCGTATGGTAAGCGTTTGATGTCGACAGCGATTGATAGAATATTAATATGCATATACATAGCTCGCCTCATCATCACATATACAGGAAAATTCATCAAGAACGCCCATTTTCTTTTTTAGTAATGAAAATATTCAAAATCTGATTTTTGGAATTCTGAATGTTTATCATTCCATTATTAGAAATGTTAGAATCGTCTAACCATACATATAAATCTGTGTATATATACTTTCAATGCCAAGGACATGAATACATACAACCACTATCCATAATATACACAGTGATTTAATATATTATATATTAGTTTTATTTTATGCTCGTTATAGACTACGTCAGCAGCTAACTATACGATCGCACAATTTTTTTTTTTCATTTGAAGTTCAATTTTCGTCAAAATCAAGATGATTAGTAAATTATCTTGTATAATTGAAAGAATATAGAATATTCAACTTTTGTAGCCTTGACTTAAAAATTTACAACAAGATTCTTCAATAGTATGTATTATTGAAACTTAAAAATATATGTACATTTTTCTTTCTACAAACTTAAAGGAAATTATATTATTAAACGAAGTATAACAATTTTAATAATTTTATTGTAATTAAAAATTATTATTTGTAGAGATATAAAAACCTTACATTAATTATTACATTTTATATATTATATAATGACATTTCCAAAATGTTTAGATTGGTTTTAATCTATAGTCTACCTGCTCTAGATTACTATACGAATCTATTCACACCGTATAATGATAAGTTGGTATTGACACAAACTTTAAGAACAGTGTAGTAGTATATAATATAAATATTAACTATCATTATAATTATAAATGAATAATATAATAACATTCACGGAAAAAAATTATAACGACCTACCGCCTTACTATAATAATAAAAAAAATTACTATAAAATAGCAATATAAATACAAATAATAACATAAAATATATTTATTTATACGCTAAAACGGATCATCTTCGCTTAGTGTCATTTTACGTATGAAATAAAAGATAAATCCTTATTTATAACATATTGTAAGTATAGACGGAGTTTGACGACTGGTTACGATTACAAACAATAATGTTGTCTAATAATGACAATATTAAATAATGCAATTGTACGTGGTCCATTGTCATTACAAAGCTACTGGTCGTTGGCGAGTGGCTCTTGCCTCTGCTGACGGCCACACGGGTTGTCAGTCACGTTCTTGTAGAAGTTGAAAGAGATACTTCAATCGTTACGATTACAATCGTGGCAATATAATGATACAAAAATTGTTTACCAAACTAAATTTTATTAAAAACCATGATAATTGAAACCAAAAACAAAAATGAATCTTAAAAATTAAAATATTTAATATTTTTAAAAGATTTTAACATACGATCCATAGAAAAGTTTGTCGTTTAGTTGAGTGATTTAAATGTCTGATGAAAAGTAACTTAAACTATAGCAATAAAAGTCTGGAAATTGTATTTTATTTAAATGTATAAGCTGCTTATACGTGAATATTACATCAGCCATTGTTTGTCTATTTTTTTTTTTTGAACCAAACTTAATTTTATACAATTTACATGCTTCACTAAGAGAACAATAGATTGTGCATACACATTTTAAAAGTAATCAAACATTCAAATGTAGAAATCATTATCCGGAGTTTATCAAATTTATCTATTAAATCTGCCTGACTTGGGTCCCATGCTATTGATCACCAAAACTCAAATAATGATCGTCAAGTACTTACTATAAAACTTTCAAAAGTGTATATTTGATAATTTCTTTATTAGCGCTTGATAAAACTAAATATTCATAACGCTTTTCTACTATACCTTGAATTGCATGTTACATAGCTGTTTGGATGGAATTATGTCTAAATATTTTATAAACTATTTTATCGTCAAGTGACATCAACGTGGCATAAATTCTGATCAATTATAATATGATTACTCAATGTGGTCGTATAGATACTACAATAAAATATAATTGTTACTTTTAAGTGATCATCGATATACCAAATTTATATTAATTTATAATAAATAATTGAAATAATATCTTTGATTTATTTTATATTTGTATTGTTAACACTTTAACAGCGACAAAATACAATAGTCTCTATTTCATTTGCAAATATAACTGACATATGCCAGTGTATATGCATATTAATATAAAGTGTTTACTTCAATTATGTCTGTACAATATAAATACATATATATTTTTTAAGCCACACAGAATAATATTAAAACGTCATGTTTCGTTTTTAAATTATTTTAATTAGTGGTACATAATTAAAGCACACTATTTCAATTCGGCTAGTGAAATATTGATGACTAGACACTGTTAAAAGGCGAAGTGGTTAGGTAACGTTATGGTAGTAACAGTTCTATTGAAATTTTAACTTTAAAAGACAAAAGAATTTTAGATGAAACAGACTTTGATTACGTGGACAATGGACGACAAAAATTACAAATCATCTAGTAAGGTTAGGTTACTACTTACCCCGAGTTAATCATAAGTAGGTTTTACTTCAATAGTTCTTTGATGTCGTTCACACCCTTCATTCAAAGAGTAATTCCGTACTTTTATCACATACTTGGGTGCATATACGGTTC
The DNA here is from genome assembly GCA_036289425.1 of Rhopalosiphum nymphaeae. Taxonomy (NCBI): domain Eukaryota; kingdom Metazoa; phylum Arthropoda; class Insecta; order Hemiptera; family Aphididae; genus Rhopalosiphum; species Rhopalosiphum nymphaeae. The sequence goes on from JAZAQC010000017.1 coordinate 6,837,034, forward strand.
AGATTTTATCTTTGATGACGTTCCAATGTGTAATATTTACGTCAAGTATCCAAAGCTTTTAGTTCATATTATAATATATTCACCACACAAGACTCACAAACATTACAGTTTTGTCTTTTTTTTTTGTCGGAGAAAAATGTATTTATTTCTTAATAATTGATTGACATTAGTTATGGATTTTAATGAAACGACTGGGGAACCAATTATAATACAATATATTAAAGTTAATTTAGTGAGGGTTATCAATATATTTGAATTATAATTGCTTAACTTATTGTGGTTTGTATACTTTTGGAAAAACAGTTAAAATAAAATGTTCTAATTAATACATTTTAATAGAACACATAATAAAATCGTAAAATATAGACATTTTATTCATTTCAAAAGACTAACATTAAAATAATTATACAGAATTCGATAGTGTGCTAGATGTTGTTGACATAAAGCTACCAAAATTGACATGGTGTGACTCTTTTACTGTTGTAATATAGATTTTTGTTAAATGTATATTTATGTGCATATGGATAAAATATATAAATTTTTCCGTAAGCATTATTATATACTAATTATACATAGGCATGTTTTTTTTTTTTTTTAATAGTGCCATACGCCAAAATCAGTATTTTACTCTCTATTTATCAAAAATATAAAAACATTAAGTATCTTCTAATATTTTACGAACAAAACTAATTCATATTATATTGGTTATTAATAAAAAATTAATTTCCTATATTAATCCTCTAAATACATTTCTACAGAACAGTAAAAATTACTGTACAACGATAAATACTATTATATAACTTCAAAAGTTTAAAAACTAATATACGTTTTACTCTACAATCAATATTATAGTATTCATTATTGCAAATAACTGAAAACTATAATATGTACAATGTATAGTATATATTTCAATGTAAAAAATATAGTACTTCTCCAATTATTCACATACTTACTTAGATTATAATTTATAGTGCTACAGTAATATGCATCAATCGAAAAGTAAAATTATATATAGCTGATTTAAAATAAACTTCGGGTAATTTTTAATCATAAAATTAAATAAATCTACTACAACAATAATGTACTAAAATTATTATAAAATTATCAATACCTACATAATAGTATAGATACAAATTCAATTATTATTATATTATTATAAAAAATATGATAACTAACAAACTAACAACATGATAATTTCTAATATACATGACTACTAGATACCACTAGCAGATTATAATAAAATAGTTTTCAATATTTTGTAGCCACTTGTTATTTTTTAATATTATAGATCTTAATAATTATATTAATTAGTTTTAAAGTGATTGTTATAGAACTTAACAATATAAAAATTTTGAGTGAAGTTACTGCAGATGTTAAATTATTTTTAATCTTATAACATTGTACAATTATACAATTTAATAAGTTTAAAAATGTAAATATATTTTATTTTAAATAAATAATATGGTATAGTATTGTACTCATTGCCGCATTAAGAGTTAAAGACGCTGGGGACAAAATAAATTGTCCAAATAATAGGTTATTGTTACTAAAAATAGTGGACGCCGTTATTAATATATGAAAATTATGACGCCGGGGGCAATTGCCCCCTTTGTCCCCCCGTTAGACACGACATTGATTGTACTATACAAATTTAGATCCTAAAATACTGTACTGAACACTAACTAATATTACGTATTATCTTCGCTATTTACTACAGTAATTTAAAATTACGCATTTGTATATCTTTATTTCAACTTATTTGAATCATAATATAATATATAAATATAGTTAAATCTCTACTGCGATTATTTTTTTTTCGCTACCTGCATATTAAATTAAATAAAACAATAGTATCATTTCTTATTATTCAAACGTATATACCAATGAATTATACAGTCAACGATTGATATACAAGATAACAATTAAGTAAATAAGGGAATGACACAATGAAATATTGATCGCAAAAACCGTTGAAAATTAAAGTGAATTTAATATATATATATATATACCTAATATGCAGTGTTAATTTTGACTGGATAATTTGTAGCTTAAGGCACCGAGAGAGTGCAGTATTCCAGATAAAATGGAAACGTTGTGCTTCAAACTTTCTTCGGTTTGATATAATTTGTGATGATAATTTTATGCAGATTCGAGCATGAAGTATTAAACATAAAACTATTTACTGCTTTTTAAATAGCAAATCAATACATTTCGATTTCCAATAAAAGGGACCCTCATACTTCAGTTTTATTAGATGCCTTTCGGCAAATATTGTGTATAACTAAACAATTTTTAGTTTCAACATAGTACAATTTCAAAAGTCCCAATAAACTTAATGCAATAAAATTATTTATGAACATTTTCAGAATACATTTTTTTGGATTATTTCCGGTTTGAAGATAAAATACGATACACACATTATGTATCTGTTTATAAACTTTATAAAACAAATATTGATATTATATATACTATACGTGTACATACAATAATATTATTACATATTTATATTTTGAAATGTATAATATAAGAAGAATTATAAAACAACAAAAAACCATCATATACATGATATCATATTATAATAGTTTTTATATTATTAAATGTTTTTAAGATTCGTGTATTTGTTGCATTTTGAAGATAGTGCATTACTTATGGTCAATATATAATGGATACTAATAAAATAAATGGTTAAAAGTTAAATTTGAATTCATTTTTATTAGTAACTTCTAACTTAACTAGTTACCTTTAAAAAAAATATATATTATTAATATACAAAAAAATATATTCTATTATTTAATAAAATTGACAAATATAATATTTAATATAAATAATAAATAAAGTCACGATATAAAAAATATTATATTGTTATTTTTAATAACTATAACTTGTTAATTACTTCTTCTAACCTAGTCAATTATAGTCAATAGTGATATTAGTTAATTAAACAATTAAATTATAATCTAACTAAGTTACTACAATTCATACAATTTTTATAAAACTAACATTTTTTTGTTGATATTCTTATTTTAACTAGTTATGAATTGTCAATAACTTGCTCTGGTTTGTTTATATTATTATATATTAGTCTTTAATATTTTAAACTTAAGTTTTTACTTACAATGTAAGATATTTATAAAAAATAATTGTTTTTAATATAATAGATATGATGTAATAATAAAAATTATAGTTAAAAAATGTTTAATTTAATTTATAATTTGGTTTTAAACAAATAAAAAAAATAATAATTTGTAAATTATTGTTTAAGTGTATATAATATAAATATTCGATATCGTATATCGAATAAAATTCTAAAACAGTTAAACTATTTTATTTTAAAAATATAAACTATTCACTTATTGTATTTGGTTAATTCTAATACTTCGATAAATAATTTATAGAACATATTAATAGTATTAAGGTGACTTGAATATAAAAAACTGTTTCATTAAAATTTTATCGGCACAAGCGCAAAATATACTGTATACTACCTACTAACGGTCTGATTAAAATACGTACCATATAATATACGTATTATATGTCTCATAAATGGGTTTTTTATAGGTTGTATACTTGTATGCTGTATATGCTTAAAGTAATACGCCGCACAAACACATTTTTAACACGGTTATAAAAATTGTTACCAATAAAATATGGTTTTTATTACACATAGTGGATTTAAAACTAAAACGTACATATGTGTCTTGATGTCTGTAGAAAAAACTTCTGTACACTTTATTTGGTTTTGTTCACAGTGCAAAAAAAATAATAATTTATATGTTTCTATGCACTAACATTTTAAAAAGTGAACATATTTTGTCACTCGTATATGGTGGATTTTAAAATAAAGTACAAACTAAAAGTTTAAATTTTATAAAAAGTTATGATTAATTTATAACAATTAAATTTTTTTTTTTTGGCTTTTTCTAATTTTTAAAGTTAACAAAACTGTAAAAAATACTTCGATATTGTGTACGGTATACTTTTTAATTTAATAATGATCTACATTAAATTATTTTATCATACCAACTTTTCACAAAATCTTAGTATATATATATATTTTTTATTAATAAATTATTGACTAATATTTTCTAAGAATTTCGAAATCTGATGAAATCTTTCACGTCCTAAAATCACTTTTATTTTTACAATTTTAAAGGTTTAGTTTTAAGTTTTTATATCTTATAAGTTTAAAAAAAAATTAAATAAGTTTTATAACACTATAAACTATAATTATAATTAGAAAAATCTGTAATTTTGTATTTGTTATTTCAAGATATCCTGAAAAAAAAACTTAAGTTTAATTTTGAAAAAAAAAACTAAAAAACATCATCGAAGAATAATATTATGAGTTATGACTTATTTTCTTCCGCTTAGAACCTACAATCTTAGATCAATAACTATAGATTATATTCTATTATTAATATTAAAATAATTGAATTTCTCTTATTTTTTTTTTAATACAATTTAATATTTTCAAACGTAATGATTCTGATTTGTTATTAATTTTTTGTTACACACCAATCCATGTAGTTTGATTGAAGTAAAATTACATAAACAACTTTAATCCCCCTAAAATAACTATGCTTGTATTAATATATTAACTATGCTAAACTTAATATTACTTATTACTACGTTTATGAGATAATGTAATAGTTTCATATAAAACCTATTCGAACGAATACACGAATACGTAATTTTGTTCTCGGCGAGTGTCTATAACTTATACAACAGTAATCACGATAAACGTTCGACATATTCGATTACTACCGAAAGCCTTGAATATTAATTTGCGTATGTAAATTTCGCAAATTATTAACGAACTTAAGAGCCGATTTTAAAACGTTGGTTTGGGTCAAAGGGTTTGATAAAAGAGCCTATATAGAGTCCCGTGCTCCGCCTTCTCCCCTGTGGTTTGCCGTTCCAATATATCAGTTGTACTTGTTGTAGACATGTATATACATACAGGCGGTCTCAAAGTGTTATGCCGTCGGCCAAATATCTCCCCATGTGATCCAAGAGAATTTTATGAACCTAAGCACATACACGCACGCGTTTTATACCATCTGGTCAGGATTTTTCATTAGTGCGTACGTGATTTAAAATAGCCACTCATCTTTTTCTATAGGTATTTGAGTATTTTGTTATTATAATTTTGTCGTTATCCTTCCATCAAAAACATCTTTTGATATCAAATAACTATCTTATTTATATAAACGTCTTTTACTTTGCCCATTACAATAGATAAGGAATATCTTTACAACGATTGTACCATCTCTCATTTGTAAATAATATAATATATGCATTGTACATGTATATGTATGTGTGTCTTGTAAGTAATATAAGTATTAAATATAAATTGTCTTCATATTTTTTTTTTTTAATAAATCATATAAGATAACACTGAACCAATCACTACATATTATGTTCATATGTAGTTGTTACACAACAATGTTAATGTACAAAGTCTAGAAATTCTAGATAATATAATCATTTTCATACCGTCTATAAAATATAATATATTTAAATAGTTTCCAAGCTATAAACATCATTAATAAATAATTATGTAAATATTATTCTTTTAAATCAATATTATTTTATAAATTAATTTTATTTAAAAATTTATTTGCGTTTTTTATTGTTACAAAATTCCAAGTATCATTATCATAAAAAATATATTCATTAAATTTATTAATTTAAAATTTTATGACATTTATTTTGAAATGTAAATTCTAGTTAGATTATATAAAACCAATATACTTTTTTAAAACTTGATTAAAGTACATAATATGTAGACATTATAATTTTAAACAATTATTTCTCGATGGAGAATTTATATTTTTAGTCTGTACCTATATTATATTTATTTATAACGAGTATGTTGAAAATAAATATATATTTAATAATTTTATACCATATTGCATATTCATTGCATCACAATTCACACTTTTATAAGTAGACTATTTTTATACAGTATTAACTACTATATGTCCGTAATATATATATATATATATATTCCGTAAGCACAGTACATACATTGTAAAAAAACATCTTACTTTTAATACTTAGATATTTATTATAGTTATTGTGAAATATCACTTATTAAAACCATAACTAATTATGTTTATTATACTAATTTTATTTTTTGTCGATCTACATTATAATCCTCATTCAATAATATAATATACCTTTTAACGTAAGATCTTTATAAGCTAATATCATTAATAGTGTAATTAATCAAATAAAAGCTAGAAAGAAAGGCATAAGACAATTTCAGAATTTCACACGAGCATAAACCTTCATTAATACGTTTAAAGTCGATTTTAAATTTCCTCAAAACGATAATATTTATTAAAATATTTTTTTTTCTTTTTTTGTGTGTGTTTGCTGTTTTTAGATATTAAAAGTAGCATTATACAATTTTACAGTAATATTTCATCAAAACAAAATTATTTTGGATAAAATTACTTATAAAATGTCATATTTATTTTAAAAGGTAAATTATTATTATACAACATGGAAATAAAAAAAATTACAACTTAAAACAATAAACTAAATATTTATTTTTGATAATAATAATGTAAAGTAAAATACAAAACATCTTGTACCATTATTTATTAAAATAAATGTTTAAAACGTATATGATTTAATATTATACTAAAATAGGTTTAACTATATCAGGGGTAGCCAGCGAGAAGAGAAACGCGAGTCACCCAATATATTAATAAATATGGAAAAGCCGAAATGGAAAAAAGGTCATATTATTGTATACTTATGATATATATATATATATATATATATTTATAATATGATTAAAGTAAATAAGATAAGATATTGAGATATGCTAGCCACACTTTTATAGTGGCAATATTAATATTTCATCTAGTAATTTCAAATTACTTAAACTTTACCTCTACAAACAGTACGGGTGTTAAATATGACCGTATGAGGTAAAAATATAGCATTAAACATTTATTATCATTATAAAAATTAATGTTTTTAACAAAACCTTAATGCATACAAAATGTATATGATTTAATAAATTATATAATTAGTATAGATAAAATGAACGTAATCAATACAATATAATCTGTAAAAATTAAATAATGAAAATTCCTCGCCGTTAAGATAATCTTAACAATAACATGGGGTAAGCACTAAACAAAATAATTCTCATTGTGTTATTAACATTCTGATTACAGTTTAGATTTTTGAAAAATATAAATTAAGATTTTTTTATTGCTTATCGATTAATATCGGTATTTGATGATAATATTTGCTAATTTTTTAACATTTCAACAATTCTTATTAACATTAAGCAAAACTCACTCAGTTCAGAGTTTGTTTTAGTGCATTGAATTTCTCAAGGGGATAACATTCCTACATGTAATAGCTGCCTGATCTTTTTATGAATTTTGGGTATGCCATTTATCATAAACAATTTATTTTTTATTTATATTTTTGAATAAATAAATGTTATTAAATATTTAATTGCACTTTAAATATTCTTACTAAAACACGTTTTTTGTTAGTTACACGAACTATGATCAAATATTATTCATGAAATATGACCTACTTGTAGATCCCTAGGCAGTGTATTTAATGTTAAACATTATAAACTGTACAATTAAAAAAACTAGATTAGAAAAGTATTAGGTTGTTACTAATAAAATTATAGTGACCCTATTAAATAATTGAATTTCTATGTAGCATATTTTACTATTTTTGACTTAAAGAGTGTACGCCAACGATAAAATACATAACTACACATTAAAACCAATTAAAATACTTTTAGAATGAGTAACATAACAAGTATTTTTTAAAAATATTTGAATACCTTTTATAAATGCAAATGTTAAGTATTCTTAACATGTATGGCCCTTGAAAAAAAAGAATTCCGGACCACAGAATATAACGTAAAAAACTGAAATCTCCATATAATAGTACGCTGGTTACCCTCTAACAATCGTACCAGTAAAAAATTATTACGTCACGTACAAACGGTAATTTAGTGGTCCACCGTTTTTATTTTTATTTTTCGTAAACCTGTAAAATTATTAATAAACAACCACATTGCCCATTAGACTAGTAACTGCGATGCAAAGAGGACCAAACAAATGTTATGCGAATTTTTATTGTTTTGATAAAAAGATAGTCGTGTAAATAAAAAATAAAATAGCTATTCGTTTCGTTACAAAGAATCACTGTTGTCTCTTATATTAAATCGGGGAGCAGTGGCGCTGTCGACTACAATGTTGTTTTATTATCATATAGTGGTTGCAGTGCATGTTGAGTATTTCTATTTACAGTATTCAAAGTAGTAGAATTAATAGACCTGGGCGTGCATATCATACACGGTGTACGTAAATATTTCAAAGGCCGCAGTATAGATAATAATATGTGCACTGTGCGTTTGGGCGTATAGCTGGCTCGAACGAATTTTAAAGCTCCTCGAAGTCATTGTAAGAATCGTTTCGTGTAATTAAGAGCATAGATTTGATATTCTTATATACAGCATCTAATATGCGATTAATGTTTTTGTTCTTGAAACACTTGTTCAGCTTTTTTTTTTTTTACTTTTAACAAGTTATTTTTGGTTTTGCGTTTTATTTATTAATTTCATACCGATTTTAATTGATGTATAATATACAGATTAATTTTTGAATCAATAATATAGTATTTATATTTTGTAAAAGGAAAAAATGTTAAGGAAGTTTAAAAAAAATTCTACCTCACCACTTTTTAATTCAAACTTAAAACATCAATAATCAACTATTTATTATCATCGAAAGCGTTAATATGAGATATGACGTCATTGGCCAAAAAAATATAGTAATTTTCCTAAAAATTGGGAAATCATACAATCGTACATTACCTAATAAATTTCGTCAATTTTAAGTTCAGTTTTTTTACACAAATATACAACTATAGACACGATTTGAAAGGGTTAGGCTTATTAAGCACCTATGATGAATCAGCGCCCTCATAATTTATTCCTCAAGTGAATTAGCTCTTATTTCATATAATAAACATGATATGTACACTACAAAACCATCATTATATGTCCATGATTATATGACCTATTGTAAAATATGGGGATCCAGCACCCCTAGTTATTCATTTAAATTGCACCCCTAAGATTACAATGTATTATATTTGTGTTATCTTTGTGCGCCATTCTTGGGAATTGACATCATTGGCTGAATACGAAATCACTTGTACAAAATACGTTTTTTTAACAACATTTCCCAACAGTTCATACTACCGGGCATTGAGAGCATTTCCAAATATTATCGTCTTTAACCGCAACACACGTGTGCACACTACACGTGAACATTTCGAAAGCATACAACATAATTCTGCTTTAGAACACGACATTTTAAGTAGGTACGGTTACTTTTTGCGACGAAAAATAGTGAACATTTTCATTTAATAAATGCAACAGCATTTTTTTTACGTGCAAAAAATGAAACTCAAACATAATAGGTATCGACCGAGAGAGCGTGGACGCGTTATCACGACGATTCGGAAGCGCGTGTTCCGGTCTTTGGTCTGCAGTCAGACGTGATGAAGGTCGGTGCGAACGCGGATGGATTTCGCGGCGAGCTCTGCCGAGCACCATTGTCACCTCCGGCGATACGGCGGAAAACAACGAGTCGACCGCCGCCGCCGTCATACGTCGAGAAATTTACAATGCAAATTTCCCGAAACCCCGCGGGCGACCGTGTTCCCGCGGCGACCGTTAACGAACGTTCCGAAAACACCGCGTCCCGCACACGTGTCGCCGAATCGCGCCAATTACGACGAGCACCGCAACAACGCGTCGCGGCGAAAAGCGAACACACAATATTATACGGCGCCTTGTCATCCACAACACTGCGGCGGCGATACGCACCGTTCATTCGTGTGCGACGATTTGGAGACGGTAAAATTTGACGCGCTAATTTCCCGGCCAGCAGTTTACCGCATCGCTCAGACACGCTGAGTGTTGTGGTGGTTGATGGTGGTGTTGGTGTTGGTGTTGGTGGTGGTGGTGGTGGTGGTGGTGGTGGTGGTGGTGGTGGTGGTGGTGGTGGTGGTGGTGGTGGTGGTACCGACGGCGGATACGATGAACGATGGTGTTGTTGTGTGTACACGCCGAACTCCGAGTGACGTGTCGCGACAACCGCCGACACGAGTGTGTGTACCTGTACGACCTACCTGTGTCGTATGATTCGCAGCATTCGTCGTCGTCGCGCACGGCCATCATTGCCGTCTGCGGTTGAAAATACTTCTGCCGCAGTTGTCTGCACCGCGTGCGCATAGTATAATACGAGCGATGTATGTATACGGCGCGTGTTTATTATACCTACGCACATAGGCGGAGCTGGATAGATTTAGTCGGAGGGCTCGAGTCCCAGATTACTTGATGAAAGTAACTGTTAATAACATCCTGTTTAGATTAATCTTGTCTGTGTATTGTAAAAAACAAAAAAAAATAAAATAAAAATCAGCAATCGTTCAGCGTGTGGCAGCTAATTACATTTCAATACAAATATGGACAAATAAACTGAAATTTATTAATGTATTGCATAGTATTGCAATGTCACTACAAATAAAAAAATAAAAAAACCTATGTAAAAGAAATAACTTTAACTGTTTTATAATATAAGATGTTTTGAATTGTATAGGTAAAAAAAAACAATACTGTTATTATGCCCTTTAAGTAGTATATTTGCGAATAATGATACATAACTGTAGGCACATAACTAGGACATATATTTGAGGGGGCTAATCGGAAACGTTTAGCCCACAAAGCCTTGCTCTAGCTCCACCTATGCCTACTTACTATACTTACGTAACGTTATTAGTCCTGAAATCAAATTTTTGGTTTTGATTTTTGTGGCCGGTACGATATCATTATGTTATACCGTATTATATTATGTATATATGTTAGGTGTGTTATGTTATACGTTATGCGCGGATAATGTAACGATTATCGTGTTACACGCCGAACATGAAACGTGGGGCATCGTATAATCTCATCGCGGCACCGCGTGTAATAATCAAATCCCGTGTACCTGCAGTATTGGTTATTTCGAGCGTTATTTCTTTCGTTGTGTCGAAAAAGGTAAGAACCGAGGGGTGTACTAATTTAAAATAACAAATTGTCCGAGAGAGCGATATTTTAGACTTCTAACTCTCTAATAGTATCATATTTTTTTCGTAATAATGAATGATTGTTTTTTAATGATTGTCAAACGTAAAATTTAACGAAATTGTTTGTTTTCTTATTCTAAATAAATGTCTACGTAAAAAAAAATAATGTAAAGATATTAATTCGTGATCCATAAGACTAGTACAGATAAATCCTTTTGGTTTTTAATATATATATATTTTACCACGTACGGAAATTATCAGAACATTTTTGTTCTGAGTTAAAATTTTTGTTTTTAGTATGACATATTTATTATCTGCAACCTTAAAATTATAAATAATTTAGCATGAAATTAAATATATACTATATTTCACTGTTTATAGAATAGAATATTGTAAACTAATCAAGTGTTGTGACTTATAAGTAGGAAAAACAATAATTAAGCCAAACCTCTCCTCGCTCCAAACGTGAAATGCAAATAAATCGTCAAAACAAAAATGTAACGATTGTGACGTGTAAAAACTATAGTTATGGTCCTATTGTTACTCATTAATAGAATATTTTATTATTTTGTTTATGTACAATTATTAATAATATTATTCTATTTGAATATCATATTATTATTGCCTCCGGAGGATATTCAATTAATATAAGATAGTACTTTTTGGATATTACTGATTTACTTTATCGCGTATAGACAAAAACCTATTGGTTTTAACACTACAGTTTAATTTATACACTCTGGGTTTATCGCATTTCAATTACAGCCACAGACCTCCCAATAACTCTGAGGATTATTCAAATGGAGGTACACAAACTAAGTCGATACTACCCGAGGTTGATCACCCACGCGTCATCTATAGATCACGAGCACCGTGATATTTCATAGACTAATCGCGAGGCTGTCCTGCTAACACCGGGGTCCATAATCTCTATAACCACCTTCTTTGGATATCTTATATTTATAAGTCCACCTCCTAGTTGTATTATAATGATTATTATTGATGTATTAAAATATTATATTATTAATTTCGTAGAGTATCATATAACATAATAATATATTGGCGCTATAATACATATAATGTTCAACATATTATAATATTTGAATCAACAAAGAATAATTAATGTAAATGTAAATCAGTTATTATGAGTTGCGAATAGTTTTTCAAGTCAAATTGAGAAAAATATGTCTATATCTCTCAAACCTTAACAATTAAAATAATATTCTTACAAACGTGTAAATAATGCATGACAATTTTAAAAATTCCTCTAATTAGGTAAATACCTATAATTATTTAAACATGCAATACCTTACATTTTAAATTTGATTAAAAATATTTTTATTGACATATTCAAAGCATAATTTATAACTATTTCAGTTTTTTAACTATAACAAATTTAGAAATAAATCTGCAATAAATTGTATTTTGTTTCTAAACCATATAATAGATATACCTACCATAATATGTTTATAACACATATATAATATACATAGAACATCCTGTATTACGATCGGAATTATAGTGCAATATACTACAAACAAGACGTGTTATACTATGACCAATGGATTTTTTTATTAAAATACAATATTATTTTTTTTTTTTAATCAAAGTAGTTATTCTAATTTAAATATTTTTTAACGTAACTTAAATATGTGTTTTCATATTTTAAATAAAGTTAAATTGTGTATTCAAGTTTGTTAATTTAAGAGTGAAATTTCCATCTGACCTAGATTATGATACAAGCATCACAGAAGAATATGCAAATTCAAAAGGCTTTGAACCTTAATGATAACTAAACAAAAAAAATTTAAAAAAATATATTTATACATATTCTTAACAACTTGACCAACCCATCATTTTTGGTGAAAATTTAATATTCATCATATTATTTCCATAAAATGATTACAATCTAAATAATAAACACGCATATAATTATCATCTCAACCGAGATTTAAATTATTCATAAAAATATGTTTTTAAATATTTAAAATATATAACGCTAAGCCAGTTAACAAGTTTAAAAATATTTTGATAATTATACTATAAAACAAAACGTATTTTCACAAAAAAAAATAAATCGTTTCAATATTTTTTCCGAGTATTGATTATCGATTATAACAAGTGGATTTTTTCCAAAACTGCATGGCAGTGAATAACGATTACCATATGTGGTAAGATAAACAAAATGTTGATGGTCTGTAACGTAATTCTAAATTAATCACCGTACAAAATTATTATAGTATTACCTGTTATACTAAAACCAAAACTCCATTGAGAATACTACCTACGCAGGTGTACGCTTGTAAATATGACGTTTATAATTATTATTAAACTTTATTATATATACGCCGTATGTAGTTTGCATTATTATATCACATTAACCCAGTACCCAGTGCCTACAACGAAGCCCATTTACAAATGTATGATGGACGCACCAAAATAAAACTGTACATTCTAAAAATTATATATTTGTGTAGTTTTATAATATGCAGTGTAATTTGTATGAAACACGTAAAGATCCCGCCGTCGATCAACGTAAAAATAACATACAATAAAGCAATAAAACAATAAAATACAATAATATTATTCTTACTTTTTGTATAATATTTAATGATTTGTATGAATTTAATAAATACCTGTTTATTATCAATATGTCAATTAATATCAATTTTCAGTTAAAAAATATATTTGGTCCTCGAGTAATTTTCAAAATTAATAATTGTTCCTTTCTAAAATACTAGAGAAGACCGCTGCACTATAACTAAACACGACGTGTCAATAGGTAAAATCCGTACACACGTGCAGTGCATATAAACTGAATGCGTTTCGATACACCCGTAGCCCAATGTACTTTACTCGTAGTGTCAGTACCTATTTGTACCCAGAAGAATAAATAAAAGTTACAGTTGTATAGGTGAGTGAGTAATTCAAAGTGAAAACGGACGCCTCGTTTTAAAGTTTAACCGAGTTACATGACGTAATCAACAAAGGTACCTACATTTGTATTAATACCAAAGTTAGTTTCAGTGTCACGGCTATAGAAATGTATTTTGGTGTGTATGGCTTTTCTTAGTATCACTATGGCTCAGCTATTTGTGGGATTGATGGAAATCATTAACTTGTTTTTGTCTTACGACCGCCTTTCTGTCATAAACACTGTAACATCTTTACATGATTTTTTTTCTTTTGATGAAACGTTGTGTTAATGATATTATAAATGAATATAATGAATATAAAAATAATAATGAAAACACGTACACAATAATATGTTTATTAAACAAACATACATCAACAAGTTCAAGGAGCCACACCATTGTTCATTCATTGAATAATTAACGAAATAACATATATTGTCACATAGATGTACTCATCGTTTAATGCTCGCATTGCAAGACCAACCTGTATAGTATTAGTATACTGATTCTATTCAATCCCTTTAGCGAGTTTAATCTATATTATATATATATTATGTTTGAGTGCTCTTCACATGCGTACGAAATAAATTGTTATTATTTCATATAAAGATTATTTTATAATTAAATACATTAAAAAGTATAAAATTTATCTGCGTTTTCATAAAATACAAAATCCATTTGTTTATTTTTTTTTTTTTCCATCACAAATATCAATTTTATAAACTTTCCAAGAAATTTTTATGGATATTATAGTTACATTAAAATATATGTATATAATAAAATACAAAAATACAATCTTTATATATACCCACGTAAATAAATAAAATAAGTAAAAAAAAATTTATATTTCCTTATAAAAATACATAAATAAAAACAAACTTAAATGCATTTTGTAAGTATTATCAAATTCAAAAGTATTATCCTTGACACTTTAAGTTAAAAATTATGACTTTATCTTATATACGAATAGTGAAAAACATTAACATTTATCAGCGGCTCATTGTTTCATTAAAATATAAAATAATGTGAATAAAGTTAATTAGCAGTTACAATTACCATCTAAAGCAAGTTTATGCACAAAGCTCATTTATTATTATTAAAATTAACACCCTGTTTGTATACAAGCCGGAAATATGCATATTTAATTAATGTACGAATAAAAACTTTACCATTGAAGTAAAATTCTGTTAATAATGAACTCAAGAGATAACTTCAAGTTCATAATAGTGACACCGTTTTATTATTATTTTTATTGGCATAGTTTTGAGTAGGTAAATATTGCTGATATTAAGTGTCTAAAATGTCCAATTGGATCAATTTAATATATATATTATATTATGATCTGAAATAAACTGAAGATAAAAAGTGTGCTAAATAATATATATATATGTGAATAGAAAAAAATAATAATGATATAACAATAATCAAAATTTATCAATTAATCAATAGTAATTACTAATTTAAAAAAAATATATCGAATGTTTATTAAACAAAAATTTATAATAATGTTTTCAAATTTTATTTATCTCTTCGTAAATAGATAAATTTAGGTTATTTTTGTATACATAAAAATATTATACCCAGGATATAATAAAAATAAAAATATTTAGGCTATCAAATTTGTATAAGTAGTGTATACAATCGTCAATTGTACACTCATAATTTTTTAATCTTAATTTTTATCCATATTCATTTATTTATATTCATAATCTAATACAATCAGATTTTATTGTAAAACTTTAAATATACAAACTTTTTTGTGATATGTTTCTTATATTTATTTATACTATGATAATTGTGTTAATTTAAATAACTAACGTGGATTTTTTTTCCATAACAAAAAACTTTGCCATCAAGCTTTTTGTACTTCAAACGCCATAGAAATTAGAACTCAACATTTTTGTTTGAAACATAATAGCAAAAAGTGATTTTTACCGTATAAATATATACATATATTATACAAAAGTTACATTTTCTGTCTCTTTCAGTACAAAAAGAAATAGGATAACTCGTTCTGGTGTAAATATAGTAGGTTTTAAAAAAACCTTGTCGTTAATTAGGTCACTGCATGAATATGTTATTAAATTAAAATTCAATGATAAATAATTATATAATATATAAATTCGGGTGGCTCAGAAGTCAGAATATATTTTTCATTTATATTGTATATTATTTTATTTTTTCTAATTCGATAAATTTAACTAGTTTATGTCAATATCAATTATATTTCATAACCGATGACGTACTATAGAATAGTACAGATTCAAACAACATTAGTTTATTACAAGATAACTGTATTAAAAAATATATACTCGTATTTACTTTTATTGGTAAATTATACAAGTTTAAAGAAATATACTGTAAATAAATAGATCTAAGAATTAAAAAAAATATATTAATTTGGACAATTTTTTCAATAATTATGTTATCTAAATAAAATTTATGAACATTTTAATATTATATAATTATACCAGATACGAAGAATAATATTGATACAGAGTTTTGTAATTATTTACTCTATTCTTTCAATTCTCAATTCTGAGCAAATTATGTTTCTAGCTAAATTATAGATACATATTTTCACCACATTTATCCTTCAATTTTTATACATCTAAAAAGCTATTTCGAAAACAATTATGGATGTAGTGTGATTATAGCGTGAAATACGTTATTACCGACGTTAATTATTTTCAAATTAATTACCAGAAAATCTATCCTGCCCTATTCCCTCAATACGAGAATATGTGGTGTTAGGAAGTATTTAGGTAATCGATAAAGTTGATATGATTAACATTTTAAAATGCTTTATAATCGTTTAAACATCGTAGTCCAACCCAGCAAATGTTTCTACTTCGCATACTCCAATTATTATTATTTAAGAATATAATAATATTATTCTGTGTCGTGTCCACGGGGGTTTTATTAGGATTGACTCTGTATCCCACAGCCTATTGATCTGAAATAATAGGTATATTCATCAATATCTTACTAAAATATATTAATAATAACATTAACATTTTTATCTTTATTACTGCAGTTAAATACAGTTCCACTTGCCGTACCATTTTGAAAACCGTTACAACTTTACTGATTTGATACTTCATGAAAATTGAATTGATAAATATCTTTTAAAAACATTTTATAAAAACCTACTTCTTTTTGTACGTTTAATATGTATATAATTTCAGCATTGATATAAAAATTTAAAATATAATATTTACTTATTAAATACACCTTTTAACTCTAAAAAAAATTAATTTGAATTAAACATAAATAATAAGACAACTTGAACACTATATTGGTGTGGGTGACCGAAGTGTTTAACAAACTGACCGAAAGCAACAGGCTCGCAACATTATGTGTGCCCGCAGTTTAATTCTATTGTGCGTATATTTATTTGGCATACCGCCTGGTCATATGGTGGCAGCCACAGGCAATTCCGATTCATTGGAAATTTATTGTTCCAAAAGGACCATAACTGGAGACCCTATTACAGATTTATCATTTTCGATTTATTGGCACCGTTATCCCAATTGTTTTCCAATTTACCAACTATACAATTACACAGTTGGCAGACCGTTTATAATTTTGTTTGACGAAAAAATTACCCACGTACCATGCATGCTTATGCTCAATTTATTATATATACTGAAACAATATTCTATTCTATATCTAATATTTCAATGTTTTATTTATAAGAATAATATATTATATGTTATTTTTCTATTTTTTTTAAACCACTAATATTTTAAATAAAAATTATTCTCATTAATATTTGGTTTTTTTTATCATTATTTTACACACTATAGCAGAGACAATAGATTTTTATTGATTAAAATGTTTAATTTTATTGTTCTACATAATTTACTACTCATGAAATATTAGATTATTGGTTCAACCAGAGTTTTAAATTTAAAACTATGGCCGATGACTTTTAGTCTTACGAGTTAAATATCGACTATCAACAAACTAAAACTTACCTTGATTATTTATATAAATATAATAATTAGTTTTTATAATAATTATATATTAGTCAACTTGTAAAATTGTACATAATTACCAAACATCAAACATATACATGATGACCACAATTATAATCGATAAAACGTAAAACATTTTGATTAAAAATTAATGACATTAATTTTCGTGACTGTGAAATGTGAATGACAGTATGATTTACAACGATAAACATAATATTGGTTATATTTTTATACATTTTATATTTCCACAGAAAGTTTACACGTGTTCATTGGACATTGGCTGTGGTATAGTCTGTGTATAATTATAATATATCTCTGTCGGTCGCAATTAACATGCATTATATATTTTTTAATTATAAATATCATCAATCACTTTGAAACCCAATTTCCCAATACGTTACCATAAAATTTAATAAAACGTCAAAAGTATCAATAATATCAAACATATTTTTCGACAATATGTCGACGATTTTCATTATGCATGATAATTTTTAACAGGTATCTATTTCAACGTATGTGCTACGATAACATTTAATATTTAACAATACACATTTAGTAATTCACATTTTCTATGGGTCACAACTCCTTACACAATAAACCGTTAAATTAAAGCACAACGAAAAAAAAACAATTTACACAATTAACGAATATCCGTTGAAAACGTCAACAACTTCTTTGCAAGGCCTTCGAGGGTAGTTTATTTCGCACAAGTGGTTTGTTAACCCGAGCTACAATGTCACCGCAATCGCGTGAAGCGCCCACGCATTACTATAACATAATATTATATAGATATGCGCGTCTCGCGTATAACACGCGTAACTATATATAAATATAATAATAATAATAATGCGTATAATATTATATAAGTATACACGCAGAGGATGATAAAATAATCGCGTGGATTCGTCACAGCCTGAACATTGTAAAATGTAATTTGCGTATTATTACAATTATACGCGGTGTCGAAGCCAACGGCGTTTTTTGAACTTGTAACTATATAGCGAGGGTGTATGTATGTGCACGGGACCGTCGCCGCCGCCGCAAGCGCCTCCGAAACAGTTTTGCCGCCACTGAACACCCCCCCCCCCCCCAAAGAAAACTCCAGCAGACAATACCAGCTATACGGCGGCGGCGATGAACTGGAGGGCGCGCGCGCGTGTACGCACAATTAATCCACCCCCGCGGAAAGGGTTGCGAAACGATCCTGAGAATTTCGTATTTAATTACCGCCACCGACGAAAACTCACTACATATCTCATCTCGTCTTCTTCTTCTTCTTCTTCTTCTTCTTCTCCTCCTCTTCTTCCCGGTCCTGCTCCTCCGTCTTATTCACCGTTTCCCGTCTTCCTTAATATGATTTCCCGCGTACAATGAACCGAAATTACCGCTGTGGTCGTATCCGCGTGTACCTATATACACTGGTGCGACGGTGTTATATTATGCTGTAGCAGTTCCGCGAGTCGGCAATGGCTCTTGCCGAGACATTTGACACGCATCGTACACACACAATAGGTACTCTCTCCGTTCGCGTATACGCATATAGTATTACGGTCGTGTCGTAGTGCACACGCACTCTCTGAATTCGCGAACGGCGTTGTACAGCGGCGGCAGTACAATATAATATTATGTTGCTAGTGGGTCGTGTAAGCGAGTAGATTAGCCGTTTTTTACGCTCTGCGCGACGGTCGCGCAAAAGCCCTCCGATAGCCCAAACCGCGATCGCGGTAATAAACCTCTTACGAATACATTGCGCGTCGTATAGATGCATACCGATAATACTGTAGACACTGTATTGTTGTTATTATGGTCGACTGGCACCAATATATATTATTATATTTATGGGAATAATCGTTGATCGTCGTCGCCCGAATTAACATCGGAGTTGTTTTTTTATGAAAATCTAATATTGTCCGTATGCAGCGAGATATCATCACCAATGACAATTATTTTTCTAGAAAGAAACTATTTAAATTTAGTTTCGACAAAGTCGTACAGAAAAATATGATACACTACTTCGAGTTTTTCAAAACGCACAAAGGTGTTATCAGCGACGATTTTGCCCAATAAACCGTTTGAATGGTCAATTTCATATGCCAATATGTAATATACGTCGATAAAATTCAAGTTAAACAATTTATTGATTCTCGAGCGATTTCGTTGAGGCCATTACAGACAAAATAACGAACCAAATGGCCTCATATTTGAAATTACTGCTTGTTTTGAAAGCTATATACAGTAAATGAAAGTTTGTGGATCCTTTAGGGGCCCCTTATACCATCGTCTATAATCATCGTATAAACACTATCACCACATACAGACCATATGTGTCCATTTTCAACGTTGTATAACAACTTTTTCTAAACCAATAATACTTCTATAATAACTAACTTTTTAATGTGAACAATTTTCTTTAAATCAAATTCATTAAACTATATATATATATATATTATATAGAGTAGAGTAGATTTTATATTTCATTGAAATTATCTAAGATATTTGATTGTTATATTAAAAGTCAATTTTTTATTATTTTTTCAAGATTATGAAGTAATGTTTTGTCTTATAAGCAGTTTTATGCAATGAAATTTTATACGCTATGTGTGAACAGAAAATCAAAAATGAAAATTGTGTATTGGTATTTGGCATAACGTTAATTTTTAATTATGATAATAGATTATAGGACTAATAATTGATATTAAAAATGTTATAAAAAAATATGTATACTTAAGATTTATTGACATAATAGTTACGTTGTATGTTTGTCAAACGTTACAAAATGAAAATTCAAAGTATAAACAACATTACTAAATTCGATATAACAGTAAATATTATATATTAATTATGTACCAGTATTTTATACTCGTTTTCAAAATGAAAAAATCATAGTTTTGATCAATGGAATATCCAAGAATGTACTAAAAGAAAGGACCGAATTATTAGTCACATCATAGGGTAACTCTGAATGCGATCTCTTGGGAGCCGTAACTATATGTTTTTGTTTTTCATTACTTTCAAATATAAATTTATGTCTATGCTGTCAAAACATTACAGACAAAAGCATTATATATAATATACAACGTGTAGGTTTATAGTGTACATAAATGGGCATTATCAGCTAACGTTTGATCCTATAAAGTTCATTCTCGGCGTCTAATGGAAATTTCCAATAGAACGGAATATTATACATAACTATTAACTATCTACTTACATATTTTTATTATTATTTGGTGTGTAGGTTTTTCAATAGAAAGATATTAAGCCTCAAGGTTAACACGTCTGTGCAGAAATTTCCAATAAATTACTACGGTAATTCACTCTTTGAGTGAATAAGTGATATCTGAAAAACATAATTTCCCATCCCTTTAGTGTGAATCCACATTACACGCATTGAAACAGTTTCAAAAGACTATAGTTAAAAACAATATAGCTACGTATTTTGTAGTAAATATTTATAATATAGTTAGGCACTTGTGGCACACCTACAATGTATAACAAAGAAAAGATAACTAACAAGTAAAGGGAAAACGTTCCGTTAAAATTCCCTTTGGTGCAACTTTCTTAACTCGCTTTAAACACTTTGTATAAACAATAAATTATTCAATTTACTTATTTTTCCATTATTATTATTTCTTTATAGAAACACGTGTTTATTACTTTTTAATACAAATAAAATAATCTAAAAAATTTTATAAGTAATTCAACATATTATCAAAACTAATAAACGCATTTCTATCAACAATATTCAGAGCGTATGTCAATACCACAGTCATAGTTTTATAGGTAGGCTATATAATTACGTTCGTGAAAACATTTACTTTAACTAAACAAACATTAAAGAAAATCAATAAAATTGTCAAAGAGTGAACAATTTGTCATGGGAAATTGAATGTATTTATATAGTAGTTAAAGTGTTATTAAAGTCTAATACATTTTTACTGCATTAATATTATAATGAGTTTCACTTAATTAGTAAAATTGTTATTATCTCATCATAATGTCATAATCAGTGAGTTTCATCACTTCCGGAAAGTATAAAAAAAAACTAATATTGATATGAAATCAATCAATCATCCATTTTTAAAATTGTAAAAGTGTAAAAAACTACATACAAACATATGTTAACATGTCGTATATTATATATTATAATAATATGACTCTTGCACTTGTAATATAAACTAATTTTAGAAAACTGTTAAATATGATAAATTTCTTTTAAAAATTTGAAAGTTAACACATACAATTAAATCATTTATCTACTTTATAATAAAACACGTTTATTATTTATATTTAATAAGTTGCATGTTATACGAGTATAACTTGAATTTCATTTATTTTTTATATATCTAACACACATGTATTGTATATTTTATATATCGTATACATTAAACATTGTATTTTTATTTAAGTAATAAAATTAATTAAAAAAAAATTATATTTTATACATTAATAGCATTACTTGGTATCCCATTATCCCAACTAAAATTGAAAAATAGGCAGATACGATTTGTTTTCTGAGAGGGTTTTGTTTGATCTTTAATTTGTAATACAAATGTATAAATAATTTAAAATGCATGATATATACTTTCTATTAAAATTAAATTTAAATTAATTTTGGTAATTGATATGTACTTATACTAACAGTTATATCATAAAGTAGTTTGCAATTTTTTTTTTTTTTTTAATTTCTTTTTACTTAGCTAAATTGATTGACATGTTAGAAATTAGAAACCAATTCGTGTAAATTCCATGTTTTGAAATATTAACAATAAAATAATATTTAAATAATCATAAACAATATTTCAAATTACTCATCGAGCCATAAATACCTATACATTTTGTATTTTACAATGATAAAAAAATTCATAAAAAAAGATAATTAAAAATAATATTTTATGATGCTATCAAATATATTTTTAAAATCTGAAAATTAATATTTCTTCTTAGTATTCTACAAATCTAAATTGAACTTTAGTAAAATAATATTGATGATAATGCTACTATATGAGTTACCTATACTTATTATATATTTTAATATAATCATCTAAATTATAAATTTATCCATTTTCATAGTTTTTGTTAAACTAACAATAATTCAAACGATGTAGAGAAAGAACTTCAACAATCTCTTGACAATAAACAAATAAAAATATTAATTACTATGAGTCATTTGGCAGATAATGGCTTTCTAAAAGCCTGTTGTAGTCGTGCGTTGGCCATCAGTATTTAAAGGGTATTCGTATAACATTTATATAACCTAGTTATATTTTGTTAACTTGATATCTTGCTTTTGCTCTCTTCTCAGATATTTCTATTTTGTAGTTCTATTCGGTGAAAATGAGTACCCCCCTCAAACTACCCTCTCCATCTATATATACTACATTTTCCACAAATTTTTGGGACAAAGGAGATGTGTTGAACCTCCACTCGTATTTATGACACACATACACTGGTTAGAGTTGATGTTACACTACGAAAAATATTCTACATATCTATTACCTATAATACAAGATAATATGGTCAAAATAGATTCGACTTAAAATAAAAAAAAAAATGCAAAAGTGGAGTAGATGAATCAAAAAATTTCTGAGATGGTAGCTTCTAAATTCGGTGCTTCAATGGCCCTAGACAAAATCAGTCATAAATAATAAATTTGTTTTAACCCTTGAGCGGTGTTGTGTTGTGCATATATAGCATACGGTACAGCAGAGAGCGCGGCAAATGATGTTAATTCTGTTGTCGTATATAAACAAGCCGAGTAAACAAAACGTTAATATACAATTCCACGCAATGGTCTTCCAATTTAAAATTCAACTCTATATACATTTTTTTCCTTTTTGTCAAAAATATATTTCTCAACCAGTATAATTGTGGACAACCAGCGTAAAATACATTCATTACTTTATCAATAATTAACAATACTTTTGCTACGTCTGCTACTTTTTTTTTCATTTCTAAATAATCGTATGTTGAACTTATTATATTGCCTTTATAACTACTTTTTGAGTTTGGAATTTATTTTAAAAGAATTTAAAAATTATGTATAATGCGACTGCATATCGACTGCTCGATCGTATCGCTATAAAACAAAATAATTATTATATTACACTAATACACTATGACTATATATTATGTAAATCAGAATTTCGTGTTAATTTGTAATCTACTAATGCACATTTAATAAATTTAACAAATCATTAAAATTCTATGACCTAATCATAGGTCACTATTTAATGTTAAAAGGACTGTTAATTATTTAAGCCTTGAGGATCTGTAAACTCTAATGGACTTTGTGAAATCTGGCATAAAACTACGAATAAATAATATCATTATACTGACTTTTGTTTATAAAAAATATTCTTTTTAATCAATTCGTTGCATAATAATTGTATATAATTATTATATATTTGCTACATGACAACTTTGAATTTCCCTGTATTATAATGTCTGTTCAAAAACTTTTCTATGGCTTTTAATTTATTAATCGAACATGATTAATTCATAATTTTAAACTATAATAAATAAATTATTATTCTTTTATTGTTTCTACAAAATTAAAAACATAATAATTTATATTATACAACTATGTATACAATAATATACATTTAATTTTTTTCAACTATAAAATTTAAGAAGAATAACTTAATTCACTCGCTAATTTCAAATTTATTTTGAGCGTATGTCAAATATTCTTATTTAAGTATAAAAATTTTAAATCAAAAAACGTGTATTTTGGTATTGAAATACAATTCTAAATTAATAATTAATATATATTTGGTAAAAATAATTCTATATTTATGTATATTACATTTTTAATCTTATAATTAGCATCTACAAATGCACATGTTTATTATAATAATAATTGTTTAATTGTTTACTATTCAGCTATATCTTAAATAGTATATTATACACTATTGTATTATATAATAAAATATTTCAAAATACTTAGTGGGAATCTTCAATTGGTATTTCATTTTTATAGTCTATAATATATGTGTATTGTACATAATATTTCTTTTTATTTCTTTTTATTCAGATCTGAGTGGCTAAAATAAGATATTATGCTCGAGGTCTAATAGCTTATTCATAAATTTGGTATAATACATAATACTGGTATTTAAAATTCTGACAACTACTATTTTATTTATTTATTTTTTTATTTTTTGTCACTGCTTTCACGCACTAAAATAGTACGGTCGAAATAATACTTATTCGTCCATGAAAATAGCAAGATTGAAATAAAATATTTAAAATAATGATATCGCTGACGGATATTACAGCCATTCCAATGAAGGTTTTTTTATTCAACCATTTGATACAGAATATATTTCATTTTCATATTTTCCCTGTAAATTTAAATGACTATTTCAGATTTGATAACGTCTTATCGTTATTTTATTTTTTTATCATAAATTCGTCTTACAAAATTTCAGTTATAATTACATTTTACGAAAAAAATATTTTATTTTATTTAATATCGTACATAAGTACATATACATTGCGTATGCATCATAAATCATTATGAACAAAGCAAAACAATACTAACATATATTTTATTATTGTAATATTAATGAATCCCATATTTTGATAAGGTTATATGTTTATAGTTAAGTAACTATTTTTATAGTGATACAGTATTTTTTTACTACGAATTAATTGTTCAGAGCGATGATTAATTTGTAAGAGTCTGAACAACAGTTTTCCTTAAAAACGTTCCTCATAATACCTGTTAATGTTGTTTAAAAGTTTTAAAACTAACAGTCTACATAACTAAGTTTTTTAACTTCACTATAAGCATTTACTGAAATTTAGTGTTCTTATTGCGAAACTTTTTAGAAACCTAATAAAAATGCATATTTGTTTTCAAAGTTAAATTATTTTACGTATGAAGGAGATCATTTTTATTAAGTTTGTAAAATAAGGGTCTTTAAATTTAATCCTTAGGGACTCATTCTTATAATCAAACATAAGATTGTTAAGCCAAAATATCAGGTTTTCTTTGAGATGCCCAATATAGTCTTATAACTTATCAACAAAAGAATACAATGTTTACATTTTGAATTAATTTATAAAGAAATTAACGTATGATTTTTTTTAATCTTTAATTACAATAACTAAAGTATTAGTATTAAGGTAGCATCAAAACATAACTTTTATAATATAACTTTTATTATAAAATAAAAAGTCTGTTTAATATTCCTTTTTTTATTTAACAGTATATTTTATTTTTATAAAATATAATGTTTATTAATTAAATAGGTAATATAAAGAAATTAAACTCATTTATAATAATTTATCAAAATATGAGTTGATAGCTTATATAATTTCTTATATTATATATTTGTCTACAGTTTTGATAAATTTTATAGCATATTAAATTTATCACATAATTCTAACAAATGTTTGTTATTATCGAAGCAAAAAAAAAATGTACAAAGGTTTTTTTTTTACATTTATATCTTAAGTATATTTTTGTATTTATAAAAAAAAGATGTGAAACGAAACTGGTAAAAATTAATCTCTGTGTTCTATATAGAAGTTTTACTTTAATTTATATTATTCTAAATTTATTAAACTTAAGATTTGACATTACTGCTTCTTAATGTCTTCATCATTCATTCATTAGAGATTTTTATTTATATTATATTTGTAACTCATTCATATGGCAAAAAATATTCAAATTTGCACTTAAATATTTTATGAAGTTATCTCATCCACCAATTTAAACAAAATAATGTATTTGTTTCTATAAACTAGTATGACAGAGGAACAAAATAATTAAATTCATAAATTATAAGTAAATCACAATATTATAATAACCGCAGAATAACAATTAAGTATTTTTGTTAAAATTGTTAATCATTGAATCCAGTTCGTATAAAATTAGTTACTTTAAAATTTACGAATTGTATATAGGCGATCTATAATTTGCTTTCCAATTGTGTTATTGTACAATAAATGTAATATTTTATTGATAATTTAAATTAAAACAAAATAATTGATTTTGTATTAGGTACAAAAAAATATTCACTACTTATGAGTGTACATCTATAATATATATTCGTATGAAATTGTATAGTTAATCTGTCAAGTAGTTAATTTTAAGACTAAATAATGGCTAAAATAGGATATAATGTGTCCGATGTGTTTATGGATCGTAACTTTTTCAAAAATAACAAAATAACTTAAAAATATAAATATATAACACTATTTTATCATTACTTCTAATATTTTTAATAGATATATTTTTTTAATTATTTTAAATCTATATCTTATTAAAATATTTTATGTTTGTTTTAGATCTTAAAAAAAACTCCACTTTCTTGAAAAAAATTACTCTTAGTAAGTTCAGTTATTTATGTAAATTATTTAAATGTAAATAAAGAAGTAATTTCTAAATTGTATATTAAACATGAATTTGACTATCAGCTTTTTATAAAAATTCAATTTAATTTAAAAAATGTCTATTATTCAATATTCTTATCACATAAAAATCAATATTTATAAAGTTATGCACAGACCATAGAGCTCGAATTCTATAACAACATTTGATATTATTATAGATACACGAAAAAATAGATTACGCTACTCATTTTTTTTACACGTCAAGAATTCTAAGAATAAAATTAAATGTTACTGCATAAATTTTAATATTTTAAGCGTTTTAGAATTTGAGTGCTATTTTTCGATTAATTGAATTATTTTTTATATCTATGGTTAACATATTTCATTATCCATAGACTATTGTTAAATAAAAAGTTATTAATATAAATTATATTTTTATTTATATAAATATTAGATAATATAATTAATTTCATAAATATATATTAGTTCAATATCTTTAAATAATTTATTATTATAAATTTAATTTAATGCTATTGTGAGAAGTTTAATTGTAGATAATTATTAATTAAAATATTAATAGGTATGTAGGTAATATTCTTTTTTATAAAATTGTTTTAAAACTAAAACTAACATTCTTAAAAAAAAATCCCTTTATTAATTTTACATTTATATATCATAAATCATTTAAATAGCATATTTAAATAATTAAAAGTGCACTGAGTTATATCAATGATTATGATGGACAAGTTAATTTTATTTGCTTAAGTTCTTCGATAACTCATTAAATAGGTTAGATATTTTGGTAATTGGATATTTGTTCAAAACGCCAATGCATTTAAACGATATTGAAAAATCTTGATGACTCATGATTTTAATAATTTAATAATAAAATTAATATTTTAAATATAATGCAAATTTCCAGTTCACAAAAATGTTATGTTTGTTTTTAATATAATATTTTTATACCAAAATAATAAATAAACATTTTTATCTTTTATTTTGAATATTTAAGATAAAACCATCAAATATTTACTTAATATGTATTTTATAATGGTTTATTAAAAGTGCTAGTCGCTGATGTAATGTGTAAGTGGCTACCCTTAGTCAGTAAGATAGATACTTGATTGAATATTTCTAGTTTAAAGTCTTCAAAACAAGTTTTAAAAATACTTATAAATGCTATCGACGAGTAGTAATTAGAGTTAAAAGATTATTTTTTAACGATACAAATGGTACAATTATTGAATAAAAATAATACACCCAAACTATGACAATTTTTAAAATTTATCAATAAATTTATATGAACTACATTTTTATATGAGTATTAAATATATTTTTTCTGCAGTTTTACTTAAAATAACCCAATAAAGCATTATAGTTCATGTAACATTGTAAAATAAGAAAATTATACTTTTGTTTTCTTCTAACAAATAATAATAAATAATTAATAATCGCAAATTGTATAATAACGAAAAATAAGCTGATGACCAATTAAATGGTTGACGTAATTCGTTAAACATTCACAAAATAAAATAAATTTTATTCATTCCCGTTTACATAATATAATATGAAATAAATATTAATCCTTCAAATATTTCAAAGAGGTACGTATATAATGCTTCTAGGTTACATATAATTTATAACACATAATAATAACAAAAAAAATAAAATTTTGAAAATCAATACATATCGTCATAAAACTGAAATATTGTTATAATTTTCCTCATTTTTTGACATTAAAATAAGAATTTTATTTGAATACTTGACCTGGTATACTAAAGTAGGTATAGTAAGTTGGTTTTTTTTTCTAAATAGGATGCAAACCCATTGTGTTTATTAAATTAAGATCATTGTTGCTTATAAATGAAATGGAAAAATAAGAATTCACGTAATCATTAAAAAATTTACATTTACACTATACTGCTTATAACGGTCACGTTTTAATCAAAATATTTGTACAGATATATTTAAATTACTTTTTTTTGTTTTATTGTAAATTTTCAAAAATAAAATGTGCTCAACAAAAAATAGCAATAACATCTATGTTATAGTATTTACATCATTAATATTAATAAGTGCTAACAAAAACTAATAAAAACAAATCAATCCGACAAAATATGTAGCTAAAATGGTAAATTAAAATATACACAACAAAATTGAAAATTTAATAATTGAAATAAGAAAATATTATAATTAATTCTGAGCAGAATCTAAATTATATGTTTTTGTGTATGTATTCAAAATCCTTTGTATGATAGAAAAAAAATACTTTGATCTACAACTTCAAGGTTCGTTCATGGTAAAAATTAGATCTAGTTAATATTTTGGGGTTAGGAAGTCTTAATATAACCCGTAGATATATATTTTTAATAAGTTGTTTCATAATCGCTTGTGAATTTGTTCTAATTCAAAAACTAATA
Organism: Rhopalosiphum nymphaeae; assembly: GCA_036289425.1. Classification (NCBI taxonomy): domain Eukaryota; kingdom Metazoa; phylum Arthropoda; class Insecta; order Hemiptera; family Aphididae; genus Rhopalosiphum; species Rhopalosiphum nymphaeae. The sequence continues at coordinate 6,866,824 of JAZAQC010000017.1, forward strand.
ACTACCTACTTGAAATTATCAAAAAATATTTAAATTTTTTTCTAAATTCGTATTGATTCAAATTAATTTTCCATTTTTTAAGCAAATATATGATGGAAATAAATATGTTACTTTAGAAATCCTAGATAAATATACATTTTTTTAATAAACAAATCATTAAATGTACAGTTTAATTTTATATTCAATTATATTTATATCTAATATCTATAGATTAAACTCCTTAGCCTTAACACGACTAGACTAAATGGTGGACCTGTATTCTTCTCGTAAAACAATTTAACAATAATTAATTACCTACTGTAAACCAAGAATATTTATACAACACGTATAATTTTTGACAACAATAGTTTTATTATTTTGTTGAAATTTAAAAAATAAAAGCCTAAAAATATTTGAAATATTTACCTAATATATGTAAAACAAATAATATAATATAACATTTTCTAGACACATAAAATTTTTGATTGCTTTCAATTTTTATCGATTTATTTAGATACACAGTTTTATCATAATTATTAAAAATACAAAAGGATCTTTTTACGGATATTTTCAAATTGACATCTTCAACAAGTTCAAATGTTGACAACTTTGGTTATTTACAATAAATAACTATTTTTCCTGACAATTTAAGTTATTTCTTATATTATGTAGGTATTAAGTATATTCTTTTTTCATGACATATAATTATGTTGCAATTCAAAAACATTAATAGTAAGGATATACTAATTTTCGTCATTTTGTTTATCAATATTATTTTCAATACAGGTACATAGAAATTTTCAAAGTATTTACATTTATTTCAATTTTATTTCTATTTAGACCATAACCCTATTTACATCATGTTATGATATGTTGGTATTTACTTTTAAGTTAATATACCAATATATTAAAAAAAATAATATATCATTATTAGCTGACACATCTCCGCTAGGAATCGTTTTTCGTTTTTTGTATGTAATGATTTACGTTTGAATTTAAATTTGTATCATGTTGATTAGATACAATCAAAGCTTAATAATGATTACCTGTGCAGTAACTTCCTTGATTTTTATTTCTATTAAATGATGAATATTTACAATATTTATACAATTAATATTAGATAATACATCTAACAATAAGATACAAGATAGCTTGTGTAAAGGAGACCCTCTCTACTTCAAAGCAAAGCTCAAATGAATAATATTATAGGTAGATAGTAATATTTTCGGAAAAACATCTTATTACCTATTATTAATGGAAATATTTTATTATACAAACATATGCAATCTATTTTAGTTGCAACTTTTAGAAGAAGCTTTAAAAAATTATTACCTGGTCGACTAATTTGTTATGCTACCTATTGCTCCTTCAATTGTTTCATGGTAAGTTGCGGATCCAGGGGGGGGGGGTGATCGGGGCTATAGCACCCCTCCCCCCCGTTCACTCACAAAAAATAGTTTGAAGTTCCTGATTTTAGTTTTTTTTGCAATTATGAATATCATTATTATTACTAATAAATTATATTATTTATTACTATTATATAAAAAAATTTTTTTCTGTACGAGACTGTGGAAAGTAACATATGTATGTACCTAAATATATAGTTTATCAAAATTAATGTATGCCCTTTAAAAATCCCCCCCCCCCGTTATTTTTGTCTGGATCCGCCCTTGTTCGTGGTATTAACTACATAATCGAAATTTCAATATTTGTATACACTTTTTGATTTATTTAATAATCTAACATAATAAGTGCCATCACTTTTTAAACATAAGATTGATTTAAGGAATTTATTAAATATAAAATAAACTATGATTTTGGGATCAATTGTTTTGCATTTTTCTTTAAAAATCCTACCAATATATCCTGTTTTAAAAAAGATATGTAGACTCTTCACTATCGTGTTCATACTATTTACATATTTACATAAATAAACTACAGTGGTTATTGATTGATTCTACCACCGACTACTATCTTATACTAATTCCAAAGATTTATTGATTTATGAAAATAGTAGAAACCAATCATGAGTTTTAAATATTGCATAAAAATGTTTATGATTTTTTAAAAATTTATCATAATAATTGATTTATAATATATATAAGTTCCTTAATACATAATATTGGTGAATATTATCTATGTATTAATATTATATGTAATTGAGTTTTGGCCTTAATCATTGTGTATATACTGTAGATATGTACATTATAAAACAAATTTAAAATATAATTGATTTTTCATTTAAAATAATGATTAAAGTGGGTATGTTATACATCAAAACAATTATCAATACTTGTGTAACTTATAATAAATTTTAAATTTTTATGAAATATGTTTAATTTAAGGAAAATTCGAATTAATTTTAGCGGATTTGATAGGTATAATATATTATTATAAACAATAGCCCGCAGAACCAATACAAAATCGTTTTATCTACAACAAAAATTTAAATCTGAAATTATGAAACTATGGAACAGTACTACTTGTGATAAGCGGAATACTAAATAGTAGTTGAGCGATCTAGGTTAGGTCATATATGCTAAATATTGAATAATACATTTTTCAGAGGAAAATAATTCTAATGCAGTCCACTCTTAATTTATGATACTGTAAAAATAAAATAGGAATCATTAGGTTTTAAAAGTATAATGCTACAATTTAAATAAAAAATCCCAAAACATTTTGTACATATAATTATATATAATAAATAATCTAAAATAGTCTATCCCTTAATTAGAAGATATCTTCTAGCATTAAAAATGCATCATTAAGAAAATTGTGAAGCAAATAGGAAGAATAAATTAAATTCGACGATTCTGTTTAAATCGTATAAACGAATAAGTGTTACGCAAACAATTTTTATGTACTAAATAAATTTGCTGCATCTTTATTATTTAAGCAAGAAATATTGTTAAAACTTAATAAAATACGTAAGCTAGTTGATGTAAATTAACTTCTAAAATTATCGTGAATTCTTGGATAAAAGAATTTGAGTATGACTTAAATAACTATTATAAGTTATACAATTGTTTTGATAGTTGTTTGTATCGAACACGACACATGGGAAAACTACGATATTCAGCAAGACTGAAAGTTGTCTTATACTTTAAATGTACTCGATTTTTCTCAAAAGTAAGATTTACTTAGTTCACTAGTAAACAATTTAAAACAAAAAGGGCAATACGAGAAAAAAACTATTGTATAGTACTGCAAAATCCGTTGTAAAAGTGTTTATAGTAAAGTTGAAACTCAAAGAAGAAAAACTAGCTTATCAGCTAAATTAATTTAGCAAGTAAAATGTGTTTGTAATTTAAATTAAAAAAATATAAGTAGTGCTGGATCTATTAAGTAAAGAGAGAGAACACATTTTAATACAAGGTGATATACATAAATTGGAACAGCTATGTCTAAGGAAGCGGGAACTATCAAATCATTGTTACTATTACTAAATATTAATCCTAAAATAGAACTAAGCACTTTTGAAATAGAAGTATTGATATTTTAAATAGTTTTATTTTATTAATAAGTACATGAAAATGAGTAGTATATAACAATAATAAAGATTTAAGATTCTCTGATGAAAACTTTACCGTTACGTTCAAAGATTATTTACAAAATGCTAAATCTATTCTAACTAAATTATATTTAATCAAGTCAAAATTTTTAATTTTTAATACGTGCCAATTTTAACATCAACTAATGCACGAATTTAATAATTTAAAATGTATATAATATGGGAATGTTGATCTATTCATGTACATCATATACAAGTTTTTTAAGTTTCAAATACTCCGAGTACAACAAATATCAGGGAGATTTATGTGGACTAAAATTTTAATAAAACTCAATACGACTGTGGTACACAGTATATTATATATTATTACACTTGTCCGATCTGGGTAACTAGCGTTGTCCGAAGTGATCTCGTACTTTTAATTCGTAGGCTATTCGTCAGCGCCTGTAAAAAAGGTGAGTGTACCTCTACCTATTCCTCCGTCAATCAGCACCTATACACTATTTATACACGTATTATTCATGTATATCTAAAACCGTCAGACGTTATACACCCATCGTGTACCTATACACATACCTACACTACGCACTATACGGTTCGTATACTCGGTCGGCTGCGAAGCGGCGCGCGGTGGTAGAAATGCATAGTTGCAAAAAACAAGACGAGGCGTCGTCTATTTTTTTTCTCTCGACGAATCGACTTACAAAGCACCACATTACATTCATATTGTGTTCGCTCACTCTTTGTTCGCGTGTATGTGTATGCGCGTCTGTATATACACACTGAGTTCGCATTTGTTACACGTTCCGACCCCCTTTCCATAATATAGTGATGTATATCACTATATACGTATACTCGACGACCCCGTGCCGGTCATGAAGCCTATGTGCGTGCGTGTCACGTGTGTGTGTGTGTGTGTGTGTGTGTGTGTGTGTGTGTGTGTGTGTGTGTGTGTGTGTGTGTGTGTGGGTTTGCTTGGATAGGCGATGGCAGGTTAAGGGTGGCGGGGAGCTGATTTATCGCAAAAAGTCGGGCGGTAATATTTCTTGATTATCGTGGGCCCATATTTTCCCGCCGCCGCCGCCACCGACGCCGATGCGTATCAGTTTGTCCACGTTTTCGCACTTTATTTTCCCGTAGACGCACTCCGCGCCGCTCTACGCGCGCGGCCCTCGTTTGCGCTGCCGCCCGCGCGCGATCGGCGCTCTTCTCTCGTTCGTCCTACCGCCCCGCGTGTCGCTTACCGCACACCGTCCCCATGGGTCCCCGGCGTCGGTGCTTACATTATTAATAGCTACAAAGAGCGATCCAACCCAAACGCATTATTATTTTAATCCCTAATTTTTAAAAACCACCCGCGACCATACGCGGCGGCACCCTCCCCCCTCCTCGCGCGTCCCGCCCCGCCGTCCTTTACGCGACTCGCGAACCGGTGTGAGAGCGTTCGGTCCCTAAAATTTATCATCGTGCGATGAGTAGGACGTTCGTCGTGTGCGCACGTATCTGAGCTCGTGACGGCTCCCGTACACGGTCCGGAGCCACGACTACGACACGAGTCTGCCGCCGCGCGCATGAATATTAAAGTCGCATTCCGACCGAGTCATACGTGGATGGATCCCCGTCATAGCCACGCGGACATAACTCACTATCGGAATTAACTCGGGGAACGCGATGCCATACATTTATTATTTACGATTTTATCGGCGTCCCGACGTCTAGTCCGACGTGTACCTACACGCATGGTACCTATATTGAAACATTCGAATTTAACGCAATACCGGAAACTTTTATGTAGGTGTACCCGATGTTGTAGGTACCTTGACGCGGATATGAACTCATTCATCGCGAAACTTTGTAAATAAAAAATCCACGTCAATCAAATTATTATTTTTACTCTCCGGTAAATTGATTAAAAAAAAAAAAAACTAAAAAGCACTCCGATCCTTTTGACGTCCTTTCTCCCCTTCGGTTATATTATACATGTGTTATGAACGCACGCACAATAGAATTATTTTAATAATAATAATTGCATTTTATAAAGAGACTGTTAATACGAAATTAATCTTATAAACCACTTTACTCTGGAGTTTATGACGAATCATAGCTAATACGTATTATCAAAGAGAAAGAAATAATTGAATTATATAAATTATTTTCTTTTAGTTAAAACTCAAACGGGTTTAAATCTATTTATTGCAAAAGATTATACATTTTAATTTACTAAAATCGAATTTCCATCCGTTAAAACGACCGTTTTCTATGTAGGAGTAAATAAAATATAGACACAAAAGCTCAAAAGAATACAGAAACTTAAAAGGTTGAATCATGTTTGAATTGTAAGATTAATAAGATGTGTTGGTTTATAATTTGAAGGAAAAACAGTGTTTATAGTAAAAATAATTTACATTTTTTGTGATTGGTATGTATTTTTTTTTTATCGAGAAATAGGGAAGTTTTTAATTATATATATAAATTTATAATCAGTTATTTACTTAAAACTATACTGAATCTTATTAATAAACAAATTGTGTAGGTATACGTTCTATCATGATATGAGTCAGTCCACAAATAGCACTAATAATAAAAATTGAACTGCGTATTACTAATTTTATTGTAATATAAAAAAAATAAAAAATTAGTGTAGATGACAATAATTAATAATACTTGTAATTATTTTATTATTTTAGTAACTCATAAAATGCATAAATGGCCCGGCCAAATTTTGGAAAGACCAACAAAGAATTTTATGTGAAATAAAAATATTTGTCCTGTGCTCAATCGGGTTGTTTAAAGAAATGGACCGCGCTCAATTGTGTAACGCCGGCAGTTACATATATACACGTCGGTGTATTATGGCGTGCATTGTGCATTGACTATATTTTCTAAACAAAAAAAAAGTTCAAAGACGTTCGAATATAAATCTACTGCCTGCCACTATATTATACATTATTACGATCGCGGAATGATAACCATAACATTACCGTCGACGAACATATCATTTTATTATGCTGTACGAGCGTGAAAAGGATAAGCTGCGGCGACTGTATCATAATAATAATATTATGTAACATACATATATGTATACATAGGTAGTAGGCACTACACTACTGCTACAGTGACCGTAGTGTACCGTAACAACGGTCCTGCAGGACATTACTCGTGTTCGTATGATGCGTTTATATCACGTGTATATAAATATATATATATATAATATATACCGACGGTGTTGTGGCGTTAATATTTATAATATAATACTATTACCACCACGCGTGCGTCAGCGCGGTATGGGACCAGCAGCGGATGACGGGTGTGGTGGTGGTGCGGGGTAACGGTCGTGCGCCGACTTCGCGACGTCGTCGGATGTGTAACGTACAGTGCGCGTTATGTAGAGCCGAATCGCGAACTGGGGTGCAGCTGCAACAGAAGTGCTGCATCAACCCCCCCGCGCGCGCGGTCGAAAAACTTTTCGGGGCCACGGTCGTTTTTATTTATTATACGCGCGGGTCTCCTGCTCGTCCGCAGCCGTAGCGACGCCGCCGGGCGGTTTCTCCGTTTTCTACACCGACGTATATACGTTCGCTATACACGAACGCGATGACGACGGACGGGAAATAGAAATAATACGCTCGACTGCCGCCACCGCGGTCGTCCGGGAGCGGCGAATTTTCCGGTAGTTTTCGTCCGTCTCGAGACTCCCCGCGCTGCTGCACCGCCGCGAAACGATAATACTATTATCTGCCTCCGTTTTCTCCCGCGAAACGACCGACAGACGCACGCGGTTTTCGTTTACGCTGCGGCCGCCGCCGCCGCCGATATCATTCGCTTTCAACATGACGTTGTTTTCCGCCACACCGCGCGGCCGTGATACAGGAAATTCGGAACCGGCGCGCGATTGATATAGCTGCACTCGACAGACATCTGACCAAGGTTATGCGACTGCGGTCGGTGATTCTTTGAGACACATATCTATACATAAATTCGTACATCGTAATATGATACGCGTTTCGAATTTGGTGCCATAATATTACGATATATAGGTGTAAGTACCTACACGGTGTGTGGTTACTGTTGTTTCGATTAATTCGCGGATGATGACGTTTTCGTGTTTAGTTTTAAGTAATAATCGACGACGCTAATCGGCTATGCACAATATTATAGTCTACGAGTTAAACTCGACGAGGAGATGAAAAGTTATGTTTTTATATTTTACTACCATTGATAATTCGTAAATAAATTATTAAACATATGGCCCGTCTTACAATAGATGTAAGGGATGGTATTGGCTTAAGAATAAAACATACCAACCAAATTATGCAAATTTATATACGAATTAAGATGAGTGTATACAAAAGAGTCATAAAAAACGTACAATTTTTCAAACATTCGAATTACTTTTATGACTAACGGACACTCGTGTTACAAAAGTCTATGGTAAACATATATGATTAATATATTTATATATTTATTATATATGTGTATGTGCGTAGTTATTTAGGTGTAAATTTACCATCGTAACTATATTATACTGAACCGGAGTGTAAAATTTCCAACGCCGTCTTAGTGCAGTTTATTGGTTACTGAGAAAATATGCTTTGGTACTATCCGACACCTTTTGATTTATACACATGAATGTTGGTATCATATTTGTGATATACTTTGAAGAGTACTAAGCAGCTTATCTTTAATTCCATCAGTGAATTTACTTGTGGTGTTAGGTTTACGAATGCACTTCGTACTTATAAACGCTAGTCAAGAGGTTTCTGCTAGCAAAAAATGCTACACGCCTATTATAATAAAGAACTCGACGCAAATGTGAGATAACGTATTATTTTACACCCAAATAAAGAAACTATAACAGATAAGCGCATTAAAAATGAAAATAAATATAATATACAAACTTCATTACATTCTCTTTAGATATAAAACAAAATTTATTATACGTACACTATACTATTATCGCTGTTCATTTTGAAATATATACAACTCTTGTTATAAATATCATGTTTTTCACAGTATTTATTTCATATCCCAATATTATCTAACGCAGTGGCGTACTAACGTGGAAGGGGGATAACCCCCCCCCCCCCCACCATGAAATTAATGGATGATTTAATTTATTATGAGAAAACTAAAATTTCTAGTACCTATATATTGATTGTATTGTACTTAGGTATAACAAATTATCCATTATAATAAAATAAACAGAGTACATTTTAAAATACCTTTGTAATATTGTTCTATGAAATTCTGATTATAAATATTAAATAGTAAAGCTTACATTATCTAATGTGGGTACCTACGGGAATATGAATATTTCCACGAAGATATTGTAGATATGGACGCGGACGATCGGTGTAATTATTATGACAATCTTTTATCGTCGTCGTAAAACGTATTTTATTTTGTGCGATTAATCACCTAGTATGTTAGCCACTTTAATCTATAATCGACAATCGTTAACGTCGTTTTCATGTATTACAACAACATAGATCAAATTATGAGTTAACTTCAGTAGAAAATTATTATCGGGTATTTGTATTCATCCCGTTTATTGACCATTTCATTTCGCAGTTAGAAATTAAATTTATGTACGATATGTTTTGTTATGTTCAGGTGTCACGTCATCCAATATGTTAATTAAAAATATTAACCCCCCCCCCCTCTCCAAAGTTCAAGTCTAAGTACGCCACTGAATTCAAACGAATGGATGATTGATGTATTTATTTATATTCGTGAACATTTTAAGTTAAATTAAATAGAAAATTAAGAACAAACAAAAAAATATATGCTCAGCAAAATTGCGTAATAAGAAGTTAATAATTCAATTAAATAATATTTATTTTAAATTCAAAATATATACATATTTTTTTAAGAACAACTAATTATGGTTATTTTGCAACAGTGTGTATTCTTAGTATCCACTAATCATTCAGTTGTCCGATTTTATCTATTCATGTGGCAGAATTGTGCAAATATTTCATTTAAAAATAAAAAAAAATGGTCTAATTGGGGACTAAGAACAAAATGTATTTATTAACTACGCCTTTGTTTGAACTTATGAACTTTTCTATAACCCGCATAGTTTTTATTTTAGTAACAAGAACGGTAAGATAAATGAGGATAGTAATAAAAAATCAATAAATACGAATTAAAATAAAAAGTCATTATAAAAATATGTAATTTTACCTAAATGCATTATTTATACTAAAAACTAAACTTAAATAACACTTCAGTTAGGTTATGTGAAGTAAGATTAAATTTACAAATAATCAACAACAAATAACTAATTGTTTTTAAAATATCATTGTTTATGTATATCACTGTATTATAATAATATATATATAAGCTATACAAGTTTTAAAATCCACAAAAACAATTTTTGAATTACAAGAAAATAACAAAATATTGAATTTTGTATGTCTATAAATAAATTTTATTTATATATTTTTTAGATTTTTATAGGTTTCAGTATGAGCTATTTATTAGAAACCTTGTATAAAATTTTCAAGCATTATAGCTATAAAAGTTGAACATTTTATATATTTTTAACTATAAAATATTTTGCAAAGTTTCATATTTTTGTCAAAATTTTAATTTCAAAAATGTATAAAAAAAAATCTGCATATTTATTTTTCATAGTTTTAAACAACTTTAATAATAACTTATGAAGAACTTTGAATTAAGTTATTAAAATTTCCGATTAAGTAAAGAATTTTTTATAAATATTTATAGTTAATAATCTAAAATGTAAAATGACTATAATTAGATCACAAAGAGTCGAAATATTTCGAAAATTATACAATATATCGAAAACTATAATAATATATTACATTGAATGGACATATTATATGTGTTAATATTCTATTACAGGCTTTATGCTTCTAAAATACAAATATATAAAACTTACCAGTTTGGATTATACTGTGCTCTGATTAGGTTCACATTGACGTTATTTGAAAATCATTTAATAGTTTTCATTCCCCCCAAGACATTTGATTGTTAAACGAAAAAGAAAATTGAGTTCACCAAGATAACTTTTAAGATATTTTAAACTTTGAGTTGATAAACTTTTGATAACGATTTTTGATATTTGAGGAGTTGTTATTTTCGATTAACTCATGTCAAACTGATAAATGAAAAGCAAATTACTCTCAAAACAAAAATGCAGGATTTGAGTTCACTTCACTAAAATTCAAATCCATCCCATTACGATAAAAAGCTTAATGGGGTGAGTAAATGAAAATAAATCATCTAAAGCTGAATATATTCTTAATTACTAAATTCTTCATTTGTTCAATACTTAAAATGCATGTTTTATGAATGGTCACGTAAATCCTCCTGGCAATTAAAGCAAAATTACAGTTAGTAGTTATTTACGCTTTCGAACCTGTCCAATGCTTAAAATATATGTTTCTCTGTTGAAACGCATTTATTGCACAGAGTATAATACATAAAAAATAATTAAAACATTTGTGAAATATACGTTAGATTATTATTACAATTTATCTCATATCATATAAATTCAGTTTTCAGTAGAATATCCAAGTGGCTATACCAATATCTACAATTTATGTAGTAGTAAAATTTACATATCTTTAAGAAAAATAGAATTTTAACAATAATAAAATTAACGAAAATTTCAAAATAAATTTATTATCTTAATATTGTAGAACTATAATATAAATTAATAGAAAATGATATTTCTCACTGTAAACTTAAAATTAACTAATAATTAAAAATATGTATATTATCATGAAAAAATCTTTGGACGTTCCAAAATAAACATTGTCAGAATAAATTATGTTTGCATAGGTCTCCTGGCAGATGGGTTGGTTTTGTGTGTGCAATTTCAACCAACAGTAATATTTGGATATTTATTTAGCATCTCAGCCGTTTATATCCTTGTATAGCTGTAAATCATTCGTTTTACTTTATATACAATACAACATTTTATTTTTATAAATATTTACTTTTTTAAATTGTAATATATATTATTTTCAAAAACCAAACTTCAACTTTTAACCATTTTACGATATTATTCCACCATAAACGCTATCATAGATACTTAACACATTTATTATTCTGAAACAGATATTTCATTTTTGAACTATGCTTATGTGTGCAGTTCTGCAGTTGACTGTTGTATAGACTGTAAATTTTCATCATTCTTCAACAAAACAAGTTTTTTAATATTTCATGTAATAACAAATAACATGTTTTGATTGCACAGATTTAATATAAGTGGAGTATATTGTGAAGGCGTATAAGATAATCTTATCGGTGTATGTTTAAACGAAAATAAACTGTATAATATTTCATCAATTAGAATAAAAAAAATAATTTTGAATATATCTATTAGGTACTCTAATATTCTCTTTAAATTATAATTCTTTTATAGTAAAATTACCATTAAATGTACAAATAGGTATATAGCTTTAAAACGTATAGAATAAATGATTTCTTTCATCAAATAAATGTCCGCAGTGTTTAAGAAAAAAAACACTATTTTAAATATAAAGATCAAACAATAAGATACATACAGTTTCATAAAAATACACATTATAATATTACAGCGAAAATAACTGTTCAATACGATAAAAGGTTTGAAAAAATATATAACTGCGAAAAGACTTTTATACAAATAAACTGAAAACTTATCAAATTAAAAAACAGTTTAAATGAGTAAATATATAATACATTAATACATATACTTATATACGTACATCATACCATGTATTATACTAAGTAAATACCCCTTTTATATACCATATTACTTTCTACCCACTACCAGCCACTATATTAAAAAAAAATTATATAATATTATACATTTTTCTGTGTCATAGACAAAATTGTGAAAACCTGAGGAAAAACGAAATAATAAAATTGTTTTTAAAATATTTGAACTTTCGAGTACAACAAAATTCATTTTTAATTCGTTCTACTCATTTACATTTTTGTAGACAAATGGTTTGTACAATAATTAATAATTATTTTTATAATTTCATATTAATTGTAAAAATAATCAAAAATAACTATTGAAACTAAACCTTTTAATCTTTTTATATTTTAGTCTTTATAAACTCTATGTTTACTTAAATTCATAAATAATACATAAAATATTTAAAAAAAACCATTAATTGTTACTTGTCACTAATTGTTAGGAATAACTTTTAATACTATAGGTGATTATATTATAAATTTAAAAGTTGTTTATGAATAGTTCAACAAATATAGTTTAAACTCCTAGATACATTTTAGAATACATCTATAAATTATAATAGTATATAATTAAAATTAAATTTAGCTAAATAAATTATGAATGTGCTCCAATAACTTAAATTATATTTTACGTATTACGAGTACAAATGAACAAATTTCAAACATACATTACATATTAAGTATAGATATCTTATGATTTCACAATATTTAAAAGAGACTAAGTGTAGACGTTTTTGAATTCAAAATTTTAAAACTAAAGTTAAATAAGTAGATACTTAAAAAATAAAGTAATTAATGATAAAATATGTTAAATATTCTCTAAAGACAATTCCATAAGTATGCTCTGATAAAGTAACCTTGTTATTTTATCTAATAATAAATTAATACTACAACTATATACAAACCATGGTTTTATAGGTATGACCACCATAACAGTATAAATCATGTTATCAGAGAAAGACAAAAGAAATAAGGTTTAGAGTACTATCATTATCTCAGTATATTAAATTTTTTTTTTCAAATCGGAATACTCATTAAAAAGTTTTAGTAATACAGTTGTTCATGCTTTTGAATATAACTTTCCTAATGATTATAATGATAATCGTGTCAAGTATTAAATTATACACTTGACATTCAGAGACCATAGTTATATAGATGATCATTACTATCGTTTCGTCATCAGTTTCATCAGAAAACAAACAATTGTATTTATGTAAACAATAGAATTAAATAAATAAATTTGATACTTAAAACTCATTCCAAATTTGTACGACACAAATATTGTAATTCTGTATCTAACATCCTTAAGTAAAAATAAGACCTAAACGATTAATAATTCCTTGAATTATTTTAATAGAGTTTATTAGCTGTAAATTTAATAGATTTTATGAGTTTATAATACATACATCTAAATAATGAGTACATTAGACTGATAATACGTATTAATTATTAGTTTATTAACGTACCTACTTAGTAAGTTTTTTTCTAAATACTTTAAATAGATTTTAGATTTACCAAGGTAGCAAGGAATTTTGGTTTTTGTATCTACTTTATTGTTTCGGTAATGTTTTTCTTATTGTTGTTAACTATTATTTGTCCTGTATCTATGAATTGTATGTATTGTATACTCAATATATTATCCATCATTTAATATTAATTTAATAATTTATCCTTCTACTTGATCTTATTTTTGTTGTTGTGTGTCTCTAAGAAAAATTGACCATACACGAATGGTTTAATTTATAATAAAAAGCGATAAGTTACAATTTTTTTGAAAGATAGATTGTTTACTTTTGAACGGAATTAAATAAATAAAATGTGTATGATGATTATTTTATTATAACAATGACAATAAACAATTAAATTAAATTGAAGTCAGAAAAAATTTACTATTCATGATTTATATATTTTAAAAGTCATAATAAAGTATATCGGTAAAGTAATTTAAATCACATAATATATTTTATAATTTTGTATTTATAAATATGAAAAAATAAAAATAAATATCTTGTTTTAATAATTCAAAATGACGCCCCGTAACCTCATAATTACCTACATCTGTGAATCTGTGATAGACTCATGCCTCATATATGTTAATATATTATAATGAGACTATTATACATCGTTCCTATAGTAATATCAGTCAGAATATTACACATTTTACTTGAAATTTGAGTTAATAAAAGATTATCATTAATAGAAAAAAATTTAGAAGTACGTAAAAACAATATGACGTAGATAATACAAACGCTAAAATTATGTTTATCTTAGTTTAAGATGCTGATGAAATATAATATTCTTTGTAAATAATTCGTAGAAATATAATATTCTACTTCCGACACAAACCTACTTGTAGAAAATGAATATTATGAACCAGTACGGCAATACCGCAACTACTAGTTATAGCCTTAATTGTGCTTTTTGAAAAACCAAATTTTGCCCCTTCGGCTATCGTTGCCCTCCATTATTATGCACATTATGAGAATTGTATACTCCTACATAAATATTTGATTATAATTCTTCCAATATACATATAACCTATTTAAAAAATTCTTAAATTTCACAAATACATTGCAATTATTTTTTAAATTATTCATAATTATTGTATTACAATTTAATCAACGTACATGATACAAAAAATAAATTATCCACAATACTTCTATAGAAAAATTAAAAGTATTATAGTCTATGTATGAGTTTTGCATTCTTAGCAATCGCCCATATCGACTTTATCATACCTGTCAATCTTTAGCTAGTAACTACGGCACTGTTATGACTTTTTATTTAGATATTTAAATATTAAAAAAAAAAAAACAATATCAAATTTTCGACAATCAATAACATTCAGATTCCTATCATGTAGATTTACGCTACAATATTGACTTAGAAATGAATGAAATCAAAAATCAGTACGAAAATTTTTATTGAATTGCGCACAACATTAAAATGATTTTAATTTTATAAGCGAATATTTCAATATTCGCACTTCCAATATATTAATAACATCATAGGTTCCTGTGTGTGAATGATATTTAAAATTTAGTTCCAAATAACATAATCGCATGGAGTAAGATTAAGTTCAACCCATTATGTAAATCCTTTATAACGTTTATGTGATAATAAATTATAAGATTAAATGACGCGGGAACATTGAATTGGGGCAAAAGGCGTATGCCTTAATATACGCCAGTAATATGTTTAGGCTACTTCAATCCCTTGATAGTCATTACAAGGTTTAAATGTTTTTTTTTCAATTTCCATTTTATATAAAATATTTTCATTGAAACCTTCGCAATTGAAATAAAGAAATAAAGATCAAATCATACTAACTATTCTCTCAAACATTATATGTATGATGGTAACTAAAAAGATTAGATAAATGTAAATAACAAATACAAATTATAGTTTTTTGTTTAAAAAATAATAAAATATTATGACAAAAATATAGATAAAATGAATTCAATTCAAATATTTAAAATTTCAACAGTGTACCTATTTTTTATTAAATAATAAAGAATCTAAAATTTAAAACTACGTAAAACTTAAAATATAAAATTTAATTGCAATAATTTCACATATATTATTAAATTTGATATGCACAGATATCTAATATATTATATTCAAATAAAAATGTCAAAATAATTAATATAGTTTTAATAAACGACAATATAAAAATATAATAATAATAAAGGGTTTAACAATGGATTGGATTGGATCACTTAAAAGTTATGATAATATAAATAAATAATAATACTAAAAATTATTACGTATACATGTTTCATACATTTTTAGGGTAATGTTGATGTTCATTGATTACTATTTAAAAAAAAAACTTGGCTATTTAAATATAAATATAAATTATTGTTATTTTTTATTAGTCGTAGATAGAATAATTATAGATATCGATATTGACGATATTTATATTATTTATTTACTTGGATATTAATAGATGTTAGCATTTAAAAATGTTTTTAATTTATGTTTTCACAAAATGCATAAATATCTATTAAAATTACTAATTAGATACCATAATTATTGTTTAACTATCGCTTCACTTAATTGTCTAATTATAGTTTCTTATAAATTATTATATTAATTAATATTATATATTTATTCATATAAATAAAAATTGGAAATTTAATTATTAGATATAAGTTCTTAGTTGAAGAAACCGATAAAGATAAATAGGAAAAGTTTTTATGACTTAAACGTTGCAAGAAAAAATAAATGAAATAATTAATCTTTATTTACTCATTAATTATACTTTTTTATGTGCATAATTTAAAAATATGTTTAAGGTTTTATAACATAAAATTCCAAATGAGAATTTTGGACGCTGGTGGATTTAGTAAGAGTTTAGGAAATCTACCGGAATTAAGTCACAGCAGTAAAAAAACAAAATAAAAAGGAAATATAAGGTACGACTATGATAAATCAACTGAAATAAAGAAAAATATTTTTGTAGCCCAATTTTCATAACATTTAAATTAAATTTTTTCAAGTACACTTTTTATTTTTAATCAATCGCTTTAATTGATGTTCAATAATTTTAGATCAACATTCCATCTATAATAACTCATTAATTAATCTA
Organism: Rhopalosiphum nymphaeae; assembly: GCA_036289425.1. Lineage (NCBI taxonomy): Eukaryota > Metazoa > Arthropoda > Insecta > Hemiptera > Aphididae > Rhopalosiphum > Rhopalosiphum nymphaeae. Next base: position 6,883,626 of record JAZAQC010000017.1, read on the forward strand.
AATAGGTATAATATGTAACTCATTTCAAGCACACAATATATATAAATATATAAAATATACTTTTTATATAAATGTCTAGGTTCATTATGTATAATATAAATACCAGCTATATATATTTTACACTGTAAAACTGTCTATTATTTAATTATATTAAAATAGATAGTCAAGTAAAACAGAATCAACGATTTGAAATTAAAAATTTACAATAATATATTAAATAAATAATATTAACAATATACAATAAAATACTTTATATAGAATGTACGATAAATTAATTACTTATATAGTAATATATATTTAACATGGCACTATTATAATTGAACAATTAATGAGTTATATTTATATAACTATATTTTAATTAAAATATAAAATAATTAAAGTGCAAACTTGATATAATATATTAGATATTTATTTTAAAAAATATATATTATTTTAATTTTTAATACGGAAATATGCTTAACAATAATGTATGATTGTTTTATCATGTTCCCAAGTTGTGAAATTTAGAATAATAAGTGATAAAAATATGTGTAAAAAATCTAAGATTTATAATACTACATAATCTGTTTAAATAAAAATAAAAAATAAAACAATCTATTTTTATTTTTATTTCACAATATAATATTAGTGCATACTGCATAAGATTATATATTTTATCTATAATTATCTGTTAATTGATTGTAATATTGAAATACTAATTAAATATTTCAATTTTTAATAGGCGTTATTATAATACAGATAAATGCTTACCTAAATTAAATTTTTTGATTTTTCAAATCAAATTTATTTTATATATAAAATAATATATTATTTTATTATTATTAAGTATTTACTATATAGTTCCATAATCATCAAGGGCCCCACCAAAAATATTGCTCAAGGTCCCAAAATACGTAGTGCCGTCACTGGTTGGAAATGGACAAAGAAAACAAATGTTTTGGAAGGCAGCCCCTCAAATAATAGATATACTCAAGTACATAATTAAAATGTTTTATAATAATATGTGTATAATTTTCAAAGAATTTATCTCGGGGGGGGGGGGGCCTGTATACGTGCCTGATTGTATCATTAGAAGCATCAACTGCTACTGTCTTAGAAATAAATGACGAAGCAATAGATAATATTGATTAGAGTTGTTGCATTATTACATTTGTATATTTTTGTATGTCTTTGTAAATATTTTAAGTACTTCATATGCAAATAAAAAACAAAATAGTTTTATACATTAATTTAGAAGTTATTTTATAGTCATCTTATTCACTATCTATTTTCAACATTATTACAAAAAGAAAATTTTTGATGTTTCACATCTGCCAAGCGTACCATGACGTCTCAGTTTTTTTTTTTCATTTAGACTATGATTAAATATATTTAAATAACATTATTTATTGGATATTTAAATGCAAATTGTATGACGAAATTATGGCCAATAATTGAAAGGAACAATAATGTACCAGCTATTACGATTTACATTTAGCCGTTTAGGAAATGAAGGTTTTGATATTTAGAAGTGATCGAGGTAATCTCATCAGTGGCATGGTGAACAACAATTTCAGAGGCGATTTTTTCTCAGATTTTTTTAACAAGGGGGGTGGGTAGTGACCGTTAGATCCCTTAGTTGAAAATTTGATATGGTATACTAAATAGGTAGTCATAATGATCTGAAATAATATAATTAGTTGTATTATATTATAATGTATTTATGCATTAATAACTTAAACATATAAAAGATGCTTTACAAGATATTTTTAAGCCCCCTTTGTAACTTGCTTCTGGAAAATTTTTAGTTCGTCACGCCACTGAATCTCATCATAGACGTTTTAAAAATAATTGTAGGTGTATTTACTTAATCTATCAATAGACACCGACTATAATCTTATCGATATCGATGTAATAAAATTAATTTATCGTTATTTTATTATTAATAAATGAAACCTACATGCTACGAAATAAATGTTTACCTACATTTTGAAAAAAATTCTTGATTTTATTAAGCACAGGTCAACATGGATTAACATTGATAAGTTAACATTTGTGTCAACTTATTCATCATTTTTAAGAACAATAAATAAAAATCAGAATCTCAGAGTATGCCTTTATATGAGTTGTTTTTTTCTATTATTATTATTATTAATTAATAATTAACTTTTTATCTAAATGATTTAAATATTATTAATTATTATTATTATTTATTTATTGAATATTTGATGCATATTTTCATGTTTACTACATGCCTATTAAATTATCATTTTTTGAGTGCATATAACTCATTGCTCTAATAATTATTAACTTTACTAAAATCATATACGACAACGGTATCTAGTGACTGCAACGGGCGACTGTTTAGGAATGTTCTTCACACAGGCGATAGGAACAATTTGTATAGTGCAAAATTCTAGCAACAGATAAAGCTGATGTTATTGACTGGACAAGTCAGCGAAATAAAATAACACTTATAAGATGTTGCCTAAGAGTACTACGCTTATATAAAATTGAAATAAATCATAATTGCTTAACATTATACAAATACTACAAAACTATCATTACCAGTGGAGTATTTGCATTTTTTTTTTTTTTTTGAAGGGTGACGGGCAGTGTAAGTATAAAGAATAACTATAAAATCCCTATAAGATTGGTACTAAAATAAAAGTGACTTACCTAGATTTTCTAATTCGAATAAATTACATAACACTGGCATCCAGCAGCTATTAAAAACAATAAAAATAATTAATACAATTTTAATTTAAAAAAAGTGTATAAATAAAAAAATATTTTTAGATGCTACAACCGACAATTTTCAATTGGTTGAATTTAAAATACCTACTTTCAAATACTTTCAATTAATAAATCAAATATATACTCACAAAGTTCACTCCAATATCAAAGGTAAATAACACAGATTACCGATGATCTACCAAACAAAGAGTAGAGTTTATTGTGGTTTACGTACCTATATATAAGACATTGATAATATATTATTATGCGGAAATAACAAAGTGTTCGAAAGATCATTGTAACCAATTTTTCAAAACAGAATCGAACTAAAAATAGTAATGAAAGTTCACTAGCTAAGTTCTATTAAAAAACGAATCCAAGTATAAATTTTCAATATTTTTAGAATGACAAGTCCAACAATAAATACCTATTGCTTTTTTTCCTTTGATCTGAAAAAAATTACCAACTAGTCGAAACAGAAAAATAAATATAAGAAGTAGACATAAGTTTGATGAATCAAATAGGTACTTGCAAGTTGCAATCAATAATTACATTGATACGGCACAACATAATATTATAAATGGATTGCGATCGCTTATTATAATTTAATTTTAATATTTAAATGACGGTATACCTACTTGAGTTATTATATTATTTATATTGTAGATTAATTATATTTAACTATGAAATAATATAATGTTAACAACACTCAAAAAGCCAATCACTTGGGACTCAGCTCTACAATAGATAACGATCATCCGCCCAGTTTTTCTCGCCCTTATATCTCTACTTCTTATGGTTCCTTATCCTTGACTTTTAAAATTGTAGCTTGTAAGTACCTACTTATGTATTTAAACTTGGTCGTGATCCAAACTAATAGTCACACATTAATCCTTGCAATAAAGGGGATAGATAAAATACAGACGCCAAATACGAAATTGAGTATATTTAATACGTATATATCAGATATCGATTTTATTAGATCAGTATTGCTATAAATATTAATTACACTTGTAATGGTCGGTGGTCGTCGCCACGGGCCTGATTAGGCGTAGATAGGATATTATTATGATGGTATTAAAATTAAATTTCAATATTACTTACGGTATTGGTTTGAAACGGTAAAGGTACCGAAAAACTGAAATGATTCGGTATACCAAAATAATGATATGGACAATATGGTACGGTACACCAAAATGATAAATAAAATCTAGTATAAGTAAACCTACCGATATATTTTACTTAAATGTCGTTTTACAATTTATAGAATCTATGTTATTGTTACTACATAACAGCAAACACTAATACCTCCACTAATAATTATTTTACACTGCAAAATAAGTAAATTTTAATAAAATGTTCCCGCAAAATACTTTGCTACAATTTTTTGAAAAAGAATAAGTTTTTAAACTGTCCTCATCTGCTACAATGTCTGTAGGTAAATACCTATAAAACAATATTAATTAATATTTTTTATCTACATTATTGAAGCTACCTACACTGCTACTGTAGCATTTACTGTAACAACTAACAGTAAAGGTTTAAACTTTATAAGTAATCGATTTGGAACAAAGTAACCCGCCTAAACGATAGATAAGTACTTAAGTACTTACTAACTAACTTGTCCATATTCTTATTTTATGCTAATTAAATGTGTTATAGTAAAAATTTGCTAATTATTTATTTTAAATTTGGTCAATATTACACTAAATAACCAAAGTCTAATAAAGATATACCGATTTGATATTCAAATACATTTGTGTCTGCAAAATAAGATGAACATGATAAAGACAAGCTTCCAAATAAGACACATGCCTGATAATGATCTAACACCAATCAATTAATTTATTAAATTATTACCAGCAAATACCAGCTGTCCCGTATTACTATTGTAACTGAAAGCCCCAATGCAATAACGGGATACCTAGGTCCATTTTTCAAAATATTCAGGAAACATAAAAAAAAACTATATACAATTGGTAAATGGATCAAAAATTAAAAATGTGATGTTTTTTTGTCAGAATAAGATACATTACTTAAACAAATTCTCTTTGGTTTGAATTTTATAGGTACCTATTCATGAATTCATGATAATATTTATAAAAATCTAAAAAAATTATAATAATTATATTTTCAATGGTCACAATAACCGGATACATTCAATTTTGTTTTTGGGCGTATCTGATTATTACAACCAACTAACAAAATACTTTACTGTAGCTAATACTTCCATTTATTTCCGGATATTGCAACCAAAATTTGTATAGAAACGTTGGTCGCAAACAAAATGGATATATATTGTTTCGATGGATACGTCCAGACGTACCTGGTTATTACACCCAACAAAAATTTAAAAATCAATTTTTATTATTTTATTTTAATATGATTCATTGGACGTATTCGGTTTTTGCACCCATCGATGGAAATTTTTTTCCTGAATATTTCTATATCTTAAGTATGAATGGTTATTGCACCAGGGTCTTCATACTCATATTTCAAAAAGTACTAACCTACAGAACAGAAAAAAAATGTGTGCTATTTACAGAATAGATGTATAATACATTCACTGTAAATCATTCAACCCGCAAATAAATACTTGATTAATAAAACAGTTTTTATGAATATTTATTATAATCATAACAATTTGATGTACTTATGATAGATTCAGTCAAAAAATAAACAAAATAGTATTGTACAAATTAATTAAACAAATAATATGCTTTTTTTAAATTAAAAGGTCCGTTGTTAAATAAATGAAATAATTTAAATTAGTAAAAATGATTTATGCTTTTGAATTAATAACAATTTTATAAATGTAGGTACCTACAAGTATATAAAATATATGAACATATTGTTATTAAATAAAAAGAATAGTGGAATATGTTCACTTCACTTTACTAGTTTCATCAAGCATATTTTCTTCATACATACATGTTATACATACAAGAAATAATTATACAATAAATAAATGTTTAACACCAATGCATAAATGTATTGTATGTTTTTAAACATTATAGATATATAGTTTTTGTAGCTTTTAGTTATTTACAATGTTTGCAACAATTTAATCTAGAACAATACCAACCAACTGCATTGCTTACATAAAAGTCATTAAAACAACAATCAAATTAGTTGTTACTCTTCAACAAAAAATAAATTTCTCAAATGTACATAAAACATAACTCATTCATAGAATTTTCTAAAAATATTCAAATGTAATTTAAGAAAATATTAAATGATTGTAAGGAATGGTTATGTTAACGTAAAATATTTGTATTATAAGTAAGATAATTAATAAATAAAAAAATGTATGTTCTATTAAAAATTAAAATAGAGAAATTATTAATTTAATATATTCAGAATCTCTATTAAATATTAAACGAAATGTTTGAAAAAAATGTATTATATTTATTCGAAAAAATGAAAAAGTATCTCAGAAACAAGGATCTAATTAATATTTTGTTTATGTAAGCAATAAGCATTAAATTTATCACTACTGATATAGTGGTATCAACAATAATTTAAATTCAAATTGATACTCAAAAACCAAGCAAGTAAGATTCAAACATTTACCTTAATTAAAAAGAAGATAGTATTGTCACAAACATAATTATAAAAATTAACAAACAAAATTTCAAAAGAGGAAGGAAATAATAGGTTAATATTTATTACTATTCGTCAAAATAAAAATGTTAACTTCAATCAAAGAATAAATCTCTAAGAAACTCTTATATTACAAACTAACAATCATGTAAACATAAATGGGGTAAGATAAAGAATTATTGACTTTTAAAATGATTAAAATATGAGGTTATATTTATTAAAAGTTAGGAGGGGACTGTCTTATTTATCAATAGACTTTACAAATATTAGAATAACAGCAGCTAATTTAAATTTGTATGTAAGTACATTTTTAGTAACAATGACGCAAATAAACTGAGATAATTTCTAATTTTTTCATTATTAATTTATATAAATTTTTGTAGCATGAATTTCAAATAAAACCACTAAATTAATCATAAGTTTTAAATATATAATATTAAACAAAAATTATTGATTAGGAAGTTGGTCCAAAGACATTCAACATAAAAGACTAGCGTGACTTTTATCAGCTTAATATGTTTGTGTATAAAACATAATACCGTTTAAAGTATTTGTTTCTTTTATATTTTATATGAACGTGTTTGATGTCATAAACTTAAATTAATTTATGTTTTATATTAATATAAATTTCAATTAATATACTCATACCTGTTACATAAAATAAAAATAATAATATAAACAATACTGTATTGTGCAAAACAGACTATTTCCATTTTATTTTTTTTTAAAAAGATTCATTTCTAGATATAGTGCATTTTGCAAAACACAAATATTTAACTCAAGTTAAATTAAATGATTTTTAACTAAATTTAACTTTTTATTTTAAGTAATTAATACATTAATTGAAAAAAATATTATGCGTATCAATTAAAAATTACCTAACTGATTCTGTATTTAAAAATCTATCTTGAATATGAAATAGTGAAAAATGTATGAATCATAAGTTATTGCCAAATCAATTTAATAAATTTAATTATTTCATATATATTTTAGGAGGGCATCACACCCGCATGTGTTGTTTCCATCATACAAGTACGTAACATACCAAATTTACGCTCAGTAGATCATGTTCAGCTCCATTAGTTTAAAAATTAGAGTGAATTGACCTATTATGAAACTTGATGGTAAGAACATTATCTTTATTTGTATGTTGGTTTTTTTGTTTTACAATTATTTAGTTTTTAAGTGAGTTATAAGCATTTTTAATTTACGCTATATTATATACACATAAATTGCTAAAAAATTGAACTATTGTAAAAAACTAACATACAAACACAAAAAAATGTTGAAAAAATGCATAAAAAAATTATAGAAGTCATAGGAATTTATGAACCATTAATCTAGTTTAACGTCCCACAGACAAAATTAAAAAATATTTACAGGGTAATGATTAATAAAGTGTACCCTATTTCCACGAATACACAATATTATACATAATATATATTTAGATTGTAGATTATCTCTAGTATAATATATACAATTTTCATAAATTAGTTTGATGTTTAGATAATAGGATATGGTAAAGTTTTTATACTAGATTCAATAAGTAAAAAATAGTTTGTTTTTTTTATTAAAAACATTACACTTGCCAATAATTAACAAGTATAAATTCAAATTCAAATTTAGTTGCTTATTAACGACTTTTTTTTGATAGTTTTTGAAATGCAGGTAGAGTTGCTAATGGAATTTTTAGTGTGTACTTGGTTGGATCATCTTTCATTAGTGATGCTCCTACTACCTTCATCAACAATGTCAATCTGAAATAATATAGATAAAAACTTTAATTAATAAAAAAAAAATCATATGTACAAAAATATTATCTTGAATGATGTATAATTTGACTGAAAGAATTAAATATAAAATCTTATTTTACACAAAAAAAAAAACATAATATAATAGTTGTAAACAGAGCTTAGGGACATACAAATATAAAAATGCATATTTTTGATTTTTTACTATACATATTTAAATATTTGTAATCACTTATACAAAAAAATAAAAACAATTTTTCATTAAAATAAATACATTTTTAACTGATTACAGTACATATTATATACATATGTAAATGCATATTTTAATATTTTTCATACCTATTGCATATATTTGTGTGTGTTTTATGATTTTAAATTTATAAAGTCTCAATCCCTGGTTATAACTCGTTAATAAAAAGATTATAAAATTTAAAATTACCTTTTTTGGCTACTTGATGGAAGAAATGATGATATCCAACTTAAGTCAAATGAATACATGTTGATTAACATCATAATTATAATTATATGACACACAGCTTTATCCTTCATTTTAGATGTCAAATCTCTAGAAATTAAGAAAATATATAAATAAATTAAATATATTTTTTTTTAGTTACATAATTTTTACCTGCCAGTTAAACTGTATTCAACAAAATTATCTAAGACTTTATCATTTATTACTTCTGAATTTGGGTAAACTTCAATATTCCTAAAATTCAACTCAGCTGATTTTACTCTTAACAATTCAATCAGTCCATCAGCAAAGGTAAGGAGACAGATATTTTGAATATTTTTATGAGATAATCTATTCAAATTTGTTATGAAGAATGTTGATAAACTGCAAAAAAATTTACATTATTATTTAAAATAATAGAACCAACCCAAAATATGTATTTAAGTGTTGACAAACAAAATATTAAAATAATAGTTAAATTAATTATATATGCAAATATTTACTATTTCTATTAACAAAATGCCTTATTTCTTCAATAATTAAAACTGAAATATTATTAAAACTTTTTAAATAGATTTCTAAAGCTATGTTACAAGCGCTGCTGATACAAATGTATAACATTATGATTAGTTACATTTTTACTCATTAATGATATGCAACTGATCTACAATATGGTTAATATGGTTCATGAAAAATACTGTAAACCTCTGATCTAACACACAGATCCATATTAAACTTTAAATTTAAAAATATCAAACAATTAAAAATATACATCATAAATTAAATATTTGAATTAATATTTTAAAATTATGGTAATTTTTATTCAACTCTAAAGTCACATAAAATTATTTGAATAAAGTTAATATAAAAACTTACTCCTCATTGTCACTACTAATCGGTAACATACTTATTACTTCTTTTGCATAATCGGTCATTAATTCTATTTCACTTTCGAGCAATAATGTAGAAACTGGATAAATTGTTTCTAATTTATTAGAAAAACGATTACATCCCAACGGTAAATATACTAAAAATTCATTAGTCTGAGAAAATGATGGTTTCAATGTATCCGCTAAAAAAAAAAAAAAAAATAATAACAATATAATAATATAGACATATTAATATAAAAATCTATACATACAAGAAAAAGAAATGTTTTCAAAGACATCTGCTGGAACATCAACAGTATTATTAACCCTAGACTTTGAAAGACGTGATGACTTTTTAGTTCCAAATACTAAATTAAATTCTTGATTTTTATCTGCCAATGTCTGATCTTCAAACGTTTTCATTTTAAAATAATCTGGCTTTTTAAGATAAGTTACTTTGGCACCATAAACTGATACCTACATAAATACAACTCATAAGTTTATACTTTTTGCAATTAACAGTAATTATATAATTTAATCAAATAATAGATTACATTTTCAAAATAAAATATATACATTTAAATAATAAAGAATTGTATTAACTAACAACTTAGACATATATACTTAGCTACCTTATTTGTTCTTTTATGTCTCAAAATTAAGTATTTTTTTCCATTTTCCTTTCTACTAGGATCTTCTTCTTCAACTGTACCACCATGTTGATTGAATATTTTTAATACGGGTCTATTAGATGTATTCTCAATTGCCATACCACAATCTAAAAGTGTTGATGAATTCAAATGGCCCACTTCTGTAATTGCTAGAAAATAAAACACAAATCTGTCAACATATAATTAATTAAACAGTTCATTTGGTTCTAACAAGTGAAGAGAATCAATACACTCGAATAATACATTATCTAGAAATTTATTTTCCCAAACCAGTGTGAATAAAATCACACTAAGATTTTTACATCATATCATTGATATGGTTTGTTATTCCGAAATGGGATAATTTCACACCGATTTGGACCAACAAATTTCTAGTACATATGATTACATTATTTGATTATACAATTAAAACCATTAATGAATAGAAAAATCGTTGAATTACTGGAAATCTGTATATCCAGATTTCAGAGTAAGACTCACCGATTACTGGTGGTATGCTGGGTTCCGCATAAACGTGCTCTACGATACCGTCCATGGCACGGTCTCCACGCGCCGACAAAACGTACGAGAAGAATTAATTGCAGAATAGGCGTTTCAAACGCGTAAGTCTATATTATTATTGCTTGCACCAAAACTGTACAGTGTACAGTAACAAACTCACGTTCGCTGTAGCTGTATCATTAACAGAAGCAGACAGCAGTTAAGTAAATCGTCCGGCCGGCGGACAGAGCGTTTCACCTTATCACTATTTACAAGCTCGTATTGGATCTACGACAATTGACCCCCGTGAAAAAACGCCATATGTACGAAAAATCTGCCTCCGTTATAATTTTATATGCGGACAATATTATGTCCCCGGACAAGATAATCCGAAAAAAATGTATACTATAATACGTCATATAGAACACTTAATTTTTGAAATGTTCACAGCCATATATCAATTATATATTTTTTAAAACGTAAAAACATTTTTACCGTGGCTGGTTTTAAAACACTTCATCATTGTTATTATTACCAATACGCACGACATGGATATACAGCGAGAAATATTTGGCATTAAGTTAACAGCTCGGCTTACAATCAAAATTAACTGATAGGTTGTTCAAATCAGATAAATCGGTCAGCAATAAAAAAATAATATTTATCAAGGGAAACATTTCAATTAAAGTTTGCTAAAATATATATATTATAAACTATGTACAGAGAATTATTGTAGTTATAATCGGTCGAAATTCGTATTTCGTTTTATCGTATTCAAAAATATCACGTCATATAATACTATAAACGTTGACACTTTGTTTGTTAGTGACGCCTGGTGACAATTTAAATTGAATTATGGCACTGGTCTACTTATCTGGAAAAAATATTTAATGGGGACCAATTGTCCATGCATAAAATTATGGCAGAGACTGATTGTCCATTTGTCCGCATACGACGTTTTTTCTTGGAGACCAATTTTCCGTTTACCGTCACATGGCCTATAAACAGTAAATTAATTTATCAGTTGTCGCCCTCGGCGGGAAAAAATAACACAAACTGCAGTGATCATCGGCGGAATGCGAAATACGAGTAACTGTGTTTTCTAACCACGATTTGAGATGTCTTAAATCGTGTTTCTAAATTCTAACCCATCCATAGAGTATAGACATAAACCCATCTTCAGACCATTCTACCGTGCGTCCGTACTCCGTGCTCATACTGTTCATAGATCATTTTCGCCACTTTTTTTGTTCGTGATGATGAAAAATTTATAGTGTAACATACATTTTTTTAATTTGATTATTGCAATTATACTTCTGGCTTTCTAATTTTTGTTATTATTGTCGGTTAGTAGTTAATATATGGTATTATGGTAATCATAATACTCTTATAGTCTTGTCTCATAGTTAACAGTTTTTTAAATTACAATTTTTTGTTTGGTGATTTATGATAAGTGAGTAAAATTGTGAAAATATTTATGACCATTACGTATGCATTACTTGAGTTTAAATTCATTTTCATATTAAATAAATAAAAATCAACTATATTTATTTTAAAGTAGGTACCAAGGTTGACACAAGTGTTTTGGTTTAAAATATTTCTGATTATTTTAGTTTTTACATTATAAATTATAATAATGCATTAGCTTAAATTATAAATTACAGAGTATAATATTATTTATATTTGTTATCTTATACAATATATATTTTCATTTTTAATCATTCCTATAAACTCTAACCTAAATCAATATTTTAAAAGGTACTTAAGAAATAATACGACCATCTGGATAAATAAATAAACTTTTTAAAAATGTATTTTCATAACTTTTTGATATATCAAATAATTGTTTATTTTAATTACTATTTTAATCGTACACATGCTTATTTTATAAATTGGGTCAATGATATGATGTCACATGTAAACCACTACTTGTACTTAAACAGAAGTAATACTGTCCAACAAAATATTCTTATTTGAAGCTTTATATTTTTATACAATAAAAAAATGTTATAGCTATTGTCCTTTAAAGTATTTGATTCAAAAGCAACTTAGTTTCAATCCATTTATATTGTATTTCTATTATATATTTAATTTATAAAGTATTTTATACTTTTATGTCCACAATAATTCGAGGCTAAATTGTGTTTTCTTATTTATCTTAAAGTTATGTTAATTGATTTAAGTATGTATTTACAATGTTATGTAAATATGTAACATAAAAATACAAAACATACTATTTTATTTATTTATTTTAAAATAAACAATACTTAAACTTTAAATTTAATTAATTGTTATCTTGCATCTATATGGCTGTATATAATAAGCCAAGTAAGAGATTTACCCCTAAAAAAATAATTCTGCAAACCTCTCAAATATTCTGCACACACTCATATTTCTAAATTTACCTATATCTTTTTATTTTTATTGATGAATGTATTTGTAATTGTTTTAATATTTTTCTCTTATAGGTACTGATATATACATCAAATATGTTTGATTTTATAAAAACGTCGTTCAAAGATCGTAAAGTAACAACTTCCCGTCCATTTCTTTGTGATAAAGTAAAAGAATTTGGTATTTGTGAAGGAACATGTGCAGAGCGTCATATTTTATGTAAAACACTTGATAAAAAATGTCTCAATATTCCTATGAAATGTTTGGTTACTATACAACTGACAAAAATTGTAAGTGCTTCACATTTTTATGGCAGAATTCTTAAGTATAGTACCAAAAAGAATCCTACAAAAGATCAAGATTGGATTAATATCGATGACTCGTTTGAAAAAATAAAACATGAATTAAAAAACATCTGTTCAACACCAAATTCTATCATTTTATGTGAAACCTTTTCTATTGGTGAAATGGTTATGATAAAAACTGAACAAGAAGAATTTTATCGAGCAGTTGTCTTGGATATATTACTTGGATGGCTAACAGATAAGGTAAAAGTAATATTAATTGACATAGGATTAACAAAAGAAATTAGTACAAATAAAATATTTGTACTACCAAACCATTTAAAAGAACTTCGGCCTGTAGCTGTTGAAATCATCATATCTTCCATGGAACCTATAGTAGAAGGAATGTCTGTTTTCAAATGGCCAGTTAATACAACAAATCTTGTTCATAGTTTATTAGAACCATTTATTTTGACAGATTTAGAATTTATTTGCAAAGTTGAACTTACATTAGGAATAAATGTATGGGTTAGTTGGATATTAGCTAAAAAATGTATTAAATGTTCTCACTTTGCGTGTAAACTTTATAAAAGTTCTTTAATATTACCAAATGAATTAATTAAACGTAATCTTGCAAGACAAAGTTCTTGTCTAATAGATAAATTAATTAACTTAGATAAAGATGCTCTAATATGGAAAAAACACCTAAATATTGCAAAACCATCAATAGTTAAAAAATCAAATATAGCATTATTTTCATGTGATAGTAGACAAAAAAATGAAGTTAATGAAGTAATACAAGTACAATGGGCTCATTTGTCCGAGCAAATAATTTCAAATGTAATTGTTCATTACATAGATAATCCAAAATGTTTTTTAATAAGTAATTTGCAATATTCTGATAGAGTTATTGCTCTTCAAAGAGACATTGATGATGCTATCAATAATACGTCTGTTAAAAAATTAACTTGCGCCACTGTTGGAAGTGTATGTTTAGCATTAATACCTGGAGAAAATAAGTATAACCGTGTTATTATTCAAAAAATTGACAATCAAATAGCTGATATTCTCTGTATAGATTACGGTGAATTTTACAAAATTGAAATTCATAATTTATTAACTATACCCTCAAATTTGATAACAAAGTTACCATTTCAAGTAATTGAATGTAGTTTAAGTGGTTTTAATGATATTTTACCAACCAATGATATAGATCAATTTAATAATCGTTTATTAGAACTTACGAATACTATGATATATTTAAAAGTTCTTTCTTCTACTATGGATGCAAAATTAACTGGAGGAACATGTTATGAAGTTGTATTATTTAAGCATGATGTAAATATAAATGTCACACTGGCTGATGAATTTAATATGTATGTTGATAATACTCAAATACAAAATATTTTAAGCATAAATTGTAAACACGAGGAATGTGATAGTGAAGATGATAATGAAATTGATGAAGAGGATTTAAAAGGTCAGATAGACCTATTGAACAGTCTATTTAAAATGTCAAATCAAATAGATGAAACTCAAATTATACCAAGTTCAAAAAATGAAATCCCAATTGTACCAAGTTCAGCTAATGAAAACATTAATGAGTCTGTTTCAAAAACATTAAACAAAGACAATATAATTACAAACATAGAACAGATAAAAGATGTAAAAATTGTAAAAAAATATTGTCTAGATTGCAATAAGATTCCAGTGGTCCCTCAATGTTTTTGGCATCAAGATGACACTTGGATTTATCTTAAATTGAATATTTTGTCAGTAAACAATTATCATATATCATATACCATGGATACTATAACAATAAATGTTGAAACAAATTCTGTATCCTATTCTTTTACAGCAATTTTGTGTGGGTTTATTATAGATGAACTGTGTACTTGTCATGTAGGTTTTGATGGGATTTTCATCAAAGCACAAAAATTTATAAAAGTTAAATATCAATGGCCTAGGCTTTTAAAATGTACAAAAAAACATAAATATATTATTTATGATACAGAATTCTGCAATACTGATAAAAATTGGAATTTGTGGTGTAAAATATTGAATAATTTCAAATTAAGAGCTCTCGGTGAACAGTTAAATAAAGAATATCTTGATAGTGATTATGATGATAGTGATTGTACCGATAATGATGATACCATTGTTGAAGATTGATTAAAAAAAAAATTTTCCATACTACATATTTTATTTTATACTTTAATGTTTAAATATAAAAAATTGTATAACTGATGTATGTAATATAGATATATAATAAGTATAAAATTTAAACTATTATCCATTGCGTCGTTTTACATCTAGTATGTTATCTATGTTTTTAACAAATTTAAATTTGATTTTCTGGAAAACATAAAGTGCTTACATTATACCCATTGTGGTCTTATTATTAAAAATAAAATATAATATATTAATAAGTAATTTTTCACATGCCATAGTTTTGCCTGTTATACCTAGTTATATTATTCTTAATTACACCTACATAATATTTTTATAATTGTAATATAATCTGAATATATCTGAATTTTGTAAATATTTTTAAATGTTGTTTATAACTTTTCTTGTTCTCAACATGAATTAAATACCTATTGTTAAAAAAATATGTATGTTCTAGTATTAAAATTATAATTTTTAATGTCTAAAATAAAACAATATTAATTATTTTAAATATTCTTAAAAAATAATTGTAAATCAAGCTTTATTAATATACCTTCATACTTAAATTAATTTTATTAACTGATATTAATCAATACACAATGTACATTTTCCCTTAAACATTACTGTAAAAATATATTTTAATTATTGAATCTAAGTATTCTTTTATTTAGTGTATTTATTATGTGGATAATAATGTGATTCAATTTGACTGTTAATTGTAATATTTTACAGGTTTTGTTAAAGTGTTTGTTAAATGTATTACCAGTGGTTCTATGTACATAAGCTCCATGTATATGGGGGCTTAGGGGCTCAAGCACCCATTAGAATATTGAATTTTAAGGGGACATTGTATAGACTTAAGTTATGCATTTATGCCTATGATACCAAAGCACCCATTAAGTTTTTTTTAAACCTGATGCCTATGTCTTATGTATACATTTATTTTTTAACTAAAACGAAACAAAAGTTATATTTAAATCTGCATACAAGTACAGACTTTCTAATAACTATTATTATTAAGTAGGAGCAGGTATTAGATTTAAGCAAGATTATAGATATATGTGTGTTGAACTAAGTAAATTGTAAATTTAAGTATTTTTATGTTCAATTGATTTGTAAGGTATGTACATAAAAAATACTAAGAGTTTACAATTCATACTATACTTGGCATTAAAAATCAGTCAAAAGACAATGATTACAAAATGTGGATCAATGGCATCATTTCAATTTTCAATAAAATGAGGGAGAGCAAATTTAACTGGCCTAAATAGGTATCTTAAAACAATCAAATACGTAACAGACTCTTACAGGGAGTTCCCTTTTATGATTTTTTTAATAATTAGAGTAGTGGTCATTATTATTATTATCGCAATTATCCTAGGCTGGATTGTTGTTATCTCGGTTTATTAGATAACCAAGTTTGACTTTTATGGTTAGAGATATATAGTTTTAGTTAAATTATTTTATTAAAATTTATTATATGATGACAATTACAGTTGCACTCATTGACTATGATATAATATATTTAAGAAGATTTTCTATTTTTATTTCACACGCAATAAAGGATTATAGTCTATAGATGTGTATACTTACCAATTGATATGATGAAGCAATATGAATTCTGAAAACAAATTTGAATTTGTCGTCAAGTCTACTTTTCCCATGTTTTTAATATTTTCCCCAAAAATCCTAAAAACGTTTTATTAAAAAAGAGTAATTAAAAGATTTTTGGAAAAGTTAAAATCAAAAATATGAGAAAGCCTATCTGAAGAAATTTAAATCTGTTTTCAGAAATATTTTATATAATATACCTTAATTTATGGTTGTATTACAGATTTACAACAATAAATCGAAGACAAACATTAGCTCAAAAATTTTTGTAAATGTATTTTATGTAATAAGTAAGTAATCAAGTAATCACAAAATTAACTTTGATATCTACGAAAAGTCAGAAACGTCGATAAAATTTTATATTTGTAGAATTGTAAATAAATCAATCGTAGTCATGATCTAAAAATCCAAGATACAAAACTATACCTATACCACAGAATAGATGAAAAGATTTCTGTGACTATACAGCGTAACTATTTTTTTATCAAAATGTTTTTTTGGAGGCATCGAGATGTATATACTATAGTACATGAATATATAATAGTATCTAGCTATAGTATATACATCTCGATGTTTGGAGGAGATCACGGACGTATTTGTATTCGTCCATGGAGGAAACCTAGATTTTTATACCACACTATAACTACGGTACAAAAATGTTGGCATTTTCTTATCGAACTTCTCTGATAATGCATGTGCCGTAATGCCGTAAACGCGTAAACCTTACTGTACACCAATATCAGTACATCACTACATTGTACGAGTGCAAGACTTGTGACTATGTTTTAATTGTTTAGTCGTCATAGTTAAGTGTAATAGTGTTGTTTCGAGTTTATTCTTAACTGCTGTTGACTTCTAGTCACTATAGTTTACTATAAATCTGTAACTTACAACGTTGAACTCAGCATTTGGTAATCGGTACTAACGCTGTCGCGCATCTGCCGCCGCAATTTGTGCACTAAATTTTTGATATTTCAGTAATTAATAACCCTCGTTGACTTGGGTAGGCCACGCGATCCTTGAAATCGTTTTCTACGTCATCATAATATACTCGTATGAAATAGTAAGTCGTACAAATTCTTGGTCGTGTTTAAAATATGCCATTTGACATTAGGCGTACAGATTTGAGACTTCTTGAGCTATAAATTTCTATGCTTTGAAATTAGACTTTAACAAAATTGTCTTGAGTACTCACTCTCAATTGTGTGTGCTGTGGTTATGTGGTCAGATCCATCATCAACAAACATGGCTTATGGGAACCAATGGATGAATCCCGCTTTATATAAGAATATGACCAACGAACAAGGTACATATATACAGTAAAATGTCTGTCGTAAAAATTATATTTAAGACAAATTATTATCTTCTAGTGGATTGGGCAAGTTTAGCTCAACAATGGATTAAAATGAAAGAAACTCCACCTCCGATGCCACATGGACAACAAGATAGAATTCCGACTTCTGAACACACTTTACCCAGTCAACATGTAGAACCTCAGAATCCTTCAAACATAGCAACAGGAATGAATACAACTCTTAATGATCATAATATTGCCAGTCCTGTTGCACGTTAGTAATTTACCTATAAGGGTGTTAAAACCTTTATTAAACATTGTTTTTTTAGGAAATAAAATTGAAAAACCTAGTGCTTGGAATACATGGACTTGGCAGCAACAACAACAATGGAATTGGAATTGGGCAACTCCTTCGACATCTTTACCTACTAAAACACCTATTATGGAGCCAATTAATCCACTTAGACCCCCTTTTATTATGCCTCCTATATTATCTGAACCACCTCCACCTTACCCAATGATGACACCAAACAAATCATATCCACCCAATGTAAGTTTTTATAATTTTAAAAATATAAATTACTATTAATTAATTATATATATATATATTTTTAGAACTATTGGGTAGGACCCAATACTAGAGTGCCGCCGCCTGCTGAACCAGATCAATGGAATAAACTTAATGTGATTACTAATGTGGATGATAAAACTCAAGATCCATCCTATATTGGTAAGTATCAATTTTTATTATTCTGTTAATAAACTCTTCTTTTTTTTGTTAAATTATTATAATGTTTATTTTTGGTTGATAATTTATCAGATGCTGCTAAACGAAAGCAATTACCTGCTTGGATTCGAGAGGGACTAGAAAAAATGGAAAGAGAAAAACGAAGAAAAATTGAACAAGAACAATCTTTTAGTGAATCTGATTATTCTAGTTTCACAAATGAAAATGTTACTCAGGAATTGCCCAATGTATACATTGTTTTTATATTGTTTTATTAATTCTGTTTCAAGTTTTTATTATTAAAAAAAAAAATAATATAAAAATTACATTTTTTTTAGTCACCTTTGAATTTAGACCATGAAACTCAAATGGTTGATGACGATATTGAACCAGCGTCTATTGATTATGTCAATGATAATGAGCCTAGAAAAACTGAGTTTGTGAAGAATGACCCTTCTCCTCTCAATCCACGTAAGACTAAAGCTCAAATCTGGGAAGATACGGTAATACAGTTTTTAACATTTACTTGTATTTACAACAAACAAAAATAATCTAGAGTTATTATTATTATTTCTTTTAATTGTATTTTAAAATAGTTTTAATAGTAATTGTAATTGGATTAAATTGTTTCAGATGTTAAGTTTACGAAAAATTCTAACAAAATTATTAATGGATGTTACTAATGATATGATGTTAAATATAGTCAAAGATGTACTGAAAACTACTTTACAAACAGGTAATATTTTACATAATTAAAACTCCTCACAAAATAGTTCGATATCGTAAGTAAATTAATAATTTAATGTATGAGTAAACAAAAAATATTTATTTTATACTTTTAATCTATTTTTAAAATATATTATTATCAAAATATGGCATGTAACAGATAATCAAGTGAATCAAAATCAAACATCATTAGCTGGTAAGCTGGGTAAGTTTTTAATGTTATTTTATAACTATAATATACATTTATTTAATGTAATAATTACATTACTTGAATGCAAGTTAAAATGTACTTATAATCAAGCTATTGTCAGTCATCCATTAATCAAATCAATAATTGTTTATGTACATTTTTTTTACTGCTTATATTGTAATCATTTTTACCAATATTTTTATGTCTGACATCTACAAATACATTTTTTTAAATATATATACTAACTTCCAACAACTAATGACTTTTTTTAAAGGGCTTGGAGCTTATGGTTCAGAATCTGGGTCATCTGATGAAAGTGATGAAGAACAGCATATTTCAGGTCATAAACAATTAAAACAGGATTCTGATGAAGCTATTCAAGTAAATTATATTTTTACTTGGTTCAAATTGCAATTAAATAATTTAATTTATTATCTCGGAATTTAAATTTAAAATAATTTTTAATATACTTAGGAAAGAATATTAAAACGCCAACGGGAGTTCAGTTATATTGAAGCTAGAATCCTTATAGAATTAGATCAGCTAGAAGACCGGGAAAAACTTGTGAGATCCAAATTTGATAATAGTATCAAACTCGGTGAAGAAATTAATGATAATAGTAGTCAGGTAGTGGAAAACATTCAGAAAAAAGGTAAAATTATGTTAATTTAATTAATAAAAAAATGTGTATATTGAACATGTTTTTAGTTTAGTAATCAATAATTTCAAAGGTAGAATAGTTCAAAATCAATTAATAATACTTAAATATATATATATATATATAATTATTATTTAGCAATTAGTTGTTTTGAGTGATTTTTTTTAAATTTTAATACCAAGTATTAACTATTATATATATTGTGGTATTAAAATTATTCTTAAAATATCAAACTGTATTTATAATGTCATAATTTATTGATTTTAAAATAATGATATGAAGATTTATGATTGTGAATTTCAGGACGTACTGAGGATGAAGGACCTAGCCAAAAGATGGTCAAAGGACATGATAAAATTAAAAAAGAATTATCAAATGATTTGAATATTAAAAATGGACAAAAAAAAAAGAAATCTAAATCCAAAAGATCGTCAAGTTCTAGTTCATCGAGCAGTAGTAGTATTAGTAAGAAGAGTGATAATACTGACTATAAATACAGAAATAAGACAAGTGATAAAAGTAAATCAAAATCTTCGAATAAAACTAATGCAGATAGTGTAAAGAGAAAACGCAGATCACGTTCTAGGAATAGAAGTAGATCTCATTCAATATCAAAGAGTAGTAGGTTGCATTCAAGATATAGGAGTAGGTCACGTTCAAGACATTATGATAGAAGATCTCCGCATAATTATAGATCAAGAAGAAGTCGATCACCACCATCACATTATTCCAGAAAACACAAAAGCAAACGAAATAGTTCTTCTAGTTCAAATGAATCAAGAAGTAAAAAACACCGTTACAGACGATGATGTTCTGGTTGAAATATAATTTTAAGAGGTTAAAATTCTTAATTATTTTATTTATTAATACTGACTCATTAAATTAATTACATTTTAGCTTTATTTATATATATTATATATATAAATATATATATATATATTACACTAGGTTAAGCTCTTAATAAATTAAACAATTCAATTAGGCCCAAAACAAAAAAGTAATACATTTTTTAATTATTTTATTTAATAATTACTGCCAATTCAATTTTTATTATAAATTTATAATCTTTTCTCAATCTTTAAAATAAAATATATATAATTTTGTACATTTATAATATATGTGTTACTTATAAATAATAGATCCATAAACTGTAATTTATTTATTTAAAGTTAATAGTATTATGTTTATACTCTGCCGTTCTTACAATAAAATAGTAACTCCTAAGTATTGAACTTATGAAAGCACTTTAATATTTTAGGTTTGTATCAGTGAGACCCAGTAATCATAATAATGATTTTAAACAACATTAAAAATATTATTTTAAAACTAATTCAATTTTCACTCACAGAACTTGAAAATATAATTATTTTTTTACAAAGTTTTTATTCCTTATAATTAACTAGCTCCTTTTTGTTTTATCTATTTTAGAAGTAGAAAATAACCAAGTACACACAAATTGGAGTTACTTCTTAAAACATTATGGTTGTTCACACTGTAAATATAGCTTAATACACAAAACATAGTATCTTATTCTACTAAAAATAATATATTTTTTTTTTAATTTGAAAATCATGTACTTTCACTAAAGGGCTCATTGACACAATAATATAATATAATACAATGTATAACAAAATAATTAGTATGCAACAAACAATTTTTCTAGTTTTATTTTATTACCTAAAGATAGATAGATCAATAAATATTTAGTATTAAGTTATGTATTCAAAAATGTGGAACAAATTCAAAAACTGGCAAAAAGTATAAATACGTTTTTATTTTATTTTAATGTGGAATTTAAATATTATTCAATGTTTTCATTAAAATAAAATATAGTATACCAATAGCATAATTGAGTTATTATCAAAGTAAACTACTAGAGTGTCTATTAAGTATGAAGAAACATCTGCAGAAAAGATATAATTATAAGTTATTGTAACTACTAACACTAAATTGGTTCTGCTGAATACAATATTGATATATAAACGTTCTAAGTTAGCAAATTGATTGTTGAAAAAAACAAAAAAAAAATTTATCTATAATCATGATTATGTACTGTATGATTTTTCATATTTCCTGATCCACAATAGAAATATCTTTATAATAAATTAAATATAATATAAATAAACAATAACATAATAGTGTTGTTTATTTTTTCTTGGTCCTTTGGTACTTTTGATTATTACTTTAGAAGGTTATAATATGGTAAAATTGTAAAAACTTATAACAATACTTTTTTTTAGATTCTGAACAGAGTGATGAATATAATGATTTTATAATGATGTGTATTAATTTTTTTTGTGTATCTATCATCATTACGTTTTAGAGTAGTATAATGCTTTGATTTTTGACTTCAGCCCCGTTTTGAAAAGGAAAGTGAATCTAATTGATACTTTGGAGGGTTGAAAGTAAAAAATTTCCAGTATTTTTCAAATGTGTCAGGAAAAACAAGAATTTTTATGCATAACCAGTTTCGACAAAATCGAGATTGTTCCCGATTGGGACAAAGACTAAAGAGGTATTCCTGGCTTTTTTTTAGTTTTCATGTGATTTCGATAGTACACAAAAAAGTGCTAGACTGTAAGAGGTTATTTGCAGGTTTGACATAGTATTAGTACAATACTTTTATTATGTTAAAAGTTTAAATAAATTATGCTTGAAAAACTTAATACCATACAGTATTTTTACTATTTTAGTTAATTTGTAAGTTTTAGTTATTATATCTGTAATATCTTCTATCAAATATGTAATTTTCTATAATTATAAGTCATGAGTTATCAACATGAATAGATTCATTGTCCACATATATAAATACAATGATACCTAGAGCCAAAATATTATACATTTTATGTAATTTGATAATTTTTATAGATGTAAAAATTGTATATTTGAAAAATGTTAATTCATAATAATAATATAATAAGAAAATACTAAATAAAACGCGAGCAACATGTTGGCCACCTCATTGCATCCATTTAGAAATAATTTGCATTGTTTAGTAAGTTATAAATTTAAAAAAATGGTGTATCATACTAAAATACTAAATACCATGAATTATATTATTATTAATACTAATAAAAAAAATAGAAAAACACAAAAATATGATAAAAAGTACCTACTTATTATAAGAAACTGAATTATTAACATACATTCGTTTTTCTGCTGTAATTTTATTAATATCAATCCAATAATTTGTGCTAATAGGTACCACAAGTAATAATTTATAAGTAGACTGAGTTAATGTATTTAAAATGTTCATATTTGTATGTTGTTTAAATAATAAAAATAAAAACAAATTATAAATTCAGTTAAAGATTAAAAATCACTAACTCTTTATAATACCTAACAGTTGTGTAAGATTATTATGATACCATAAATTTAATTTTTAACTACATAGTATTACATTTATAGGGAACTAGTATATAATAAATATAGCTAGTATGCAATACATTTATAAATATCTTTTAAACAATAATATTTTCAGAATTTATAACATATTAAATTATCCCTGTTCATAATTTAAATTATATGACTTAATTATTTACTACATTTTTCTCTTCCAGTTTTATTAAGAATCAAGTATGTCATTTTAAACAATCCTAATGAAACATAACCAATATTATTCATGATTTTAATTTAAATGGTATGTCTAACAAGTAACGAGACTAATTAAAGAAGATATTATTTAAATATGTATAGATAACCCAATCATGCTTAAATAACAGGACCAAATAGTATTACACCAATATTTTAAAATAATTATTGTAATATTCTTTTAAAACCATTAAATTTGATATACTACATCTTTATAATTCATATTTCATATTTTTCCAAATTGTTGGAAAATTTATTTTTATTTTTTTTATCTATAAATATCATGATAAAAATAATTTAACAACTATAAACTAATTTTTAAAGTCTCAATGACTAAATTATTCGAAGCTATTATTTTAAAATAAATCTTATTTATTAATTAAATTAATCTCTCACACCATGATTTTTTAATAAAACACACTATTTCAACAAATTTATTACTGGATCAGAACTATCTAATAAATGCTAAAGATCAAGATTAATAGGTAGATTTTCTATTTCTGATTTCAAAAAATTAATTAATAAAGTTGATGATATTTTATTATTTCATAAATTAAAATCTTTTTTTGTAGACAACTCTTATTATTTCTTAGAACAGCTATTTTCAAACTAAAGAGATCCAAACTGTAAAATTTAATTTTAATTTTGCAAAGATTTTTCTGTCTTACCTGATGTTACTCAGAGGTTAGAAATCACAATAAGGTTGATTATTGCTTATTTTAATTGATGATTTATCAAAGATTTTATATGGTTCTATTAATATCTTATTATTTGTCAATAATGCTAAAATATAAATTTTTGTTACGAATAAACCGAATTAAAATAAAACTTAAACAAATTAGTATTATGGTATGAAAAAAACTATATGCCATTTATTAATAATTATGAATAAGTGCTAAGGTATAACATTAAATATGAAATAAAAAATAATCACAAATTGATTAATCAAATCTCATACAATACTAGGTTTTGTAAATAAAAGTACGTAAGGTTTTACAAATCCTTTCTATTTTAAAAATCTTTTTTACATTTTTAAATTTGGTTCTCACTTTGTTTCAACACTCAATGTTTTTACTATAGCCAGTGATTTTTTTAAATTAATGGCTTATTAAACCTAAAAAATAATGTTTTATGAATACAGCTTGCTTTATTTTAACATAATATTAGTATAGTTTTAAATATAATTTATTTATTTTTATGTTTTTCTGTTATTTGTTCAACTTCAGCTAATTATTTTTGTAATTATCTTTAGTTTTTGAAGTACTTCGGTATCTACACTCTATAGTCTATATATGTAATATATGTTTGTTACATCTGATTTTTTTAATAGGGGTATTATATATTTAATTAAATATATAATAAATAAATATGAAAAAACAAAAAACATGTAACAGGGTAAATTAAAATTTGAAAAATGGTATGATCAAATAAATTGTTTGACATTGAATTAATAAATATATAAATGACTACGACAGCATAGTACAATTCAATAAATTCAGTCATAGCTATAACAATTTACTAATAACATTTTATAAAATTATTTTTTATGATAAAATAGGCATTACCATTAATAAAGACAAGTTATAAATTTAATAAACATTATATTGTATTAAAAGTAGTTGCTTGAATGTTATCTATAATAATTAATATTTAAAGATCTTCATTTATTTTCAAATTAGTAAAAAGAGTGTATTGTCTTATTATCTACATAAAATGCTATTAATTTATTTATTTTTTTAATATTAAAATCTTATTAAATCATTAAGTACTTCTTAAATTAATAATATATGAATAATTAATATTGGATATTGCACTTTTTTGCTTTTGAATTTTGGAATATAATACCTATCTATTTACAATTTATTATAGAAATATATTTATAGAAGCCACTGTCAACTACAATTACTAATATTATAATATTGGGAAGGGGCATAATCTATTAATTATATGGATTATTAACATTTAAATAATTTGTTTTATAAATTATAGAATTTTAATCATTGGTTATATATTTTTAAAAATAGATTCAACATTAATTGTTGTATTTTGTTTAATTTCTACCAATTTTATCAATATAAAAAACTTGAATAATAGTGCCTTTAATCTTTATCATAAATTGGAAATTTTACAGTTGAATGTTAACACAATATTAAGATTATTAAAAAAAATATGTCAGATGGGTATCTACTATTTACTAAACTATTTGAGTTTGTTAAAACTGAATGTTTGAATATTATACTAAATTCTATATTTCTGTACAATAAATAACAATTAGCTATTTTAAAATTAAAACAATTTATTATAATTACAATTTTATTGAACTCATAAATGTATATTTAAAAAATATATTAATTACCTTAAATTCAAATAGTATTAATGTCAAAGTAGAAAATAATGTATACAAAATAAAATAAAAACTAAATGGTATTTAATCTTTTTTTTTAGAATTAGAAATTTTTTCTTTTAGTTGAAGTATACTTTGGCGTTGTTCATTAGGCAACTTTGCAATCTGTGCATCAGTTAGTTGTAATACTTGCATTATTAGAGCAGCCTAAAAAAAAATTAATTTTATTTCATTAACCCATGTCATAAAAACATTAGATTAAAAATTATTACCTTTTCAGAATCAGATGTTTTAGCTGTTTGATTAGATGATGCTTGTTGAACTTGAGATTGAGAAGACTGAACCATTCGTGGAGGTACTTGTTGTTCTGATAGCATTGGTGGTGGCATTGCCATATAACTATTATTAGTTCTGCGATCTCTATTATAAACATCTCCAAATGGTCGATTATCTGAATCCATTGTTGATGGCCGTGGATAATCTCTTGTAGCCCTTAAAAAATATACAATTGTTTAAAATAATTTGTTTTTAGAATATACATTATTTTATATAATATACATAAATGACTGAGGAGGTTCATTATTGGACAACAATGGTGGTGGTGGTGTATGGAACGGCATTTGATTTTGTGCCTGTCTTAAATCTTGGTTTGAGTTATGCCCACGATACATATTATGTTGCCAATCTATATTATCTAAAATAATTCAAGTAATTTTAAAATTATTTATTTGTGAAAATAAAGATTTAGGATGAATTTGAATCGTAGGATTTAATTTTTTAAATACATTTTTGTACTAAATAATAATACCATTATTAGGTGTTTGAGGTATTGTCTGAACTCTTGAAGTTGATGCGGCGTTAGGAGTGTGTAGTGGTGCTGGAACTTTATGTACAGGATGCAACATAGTCTAAAAAATAATCACCAATATTGCTTACAAATTTTTATTTTTTTTCCTGCTTATTTATTATTTATAGAAGCAAATTTTTATCATTATAATTAAATTATACACAATTGATTATGTATCACATAAATTAAGATAAATTTAATTAATAAATAATGTTTTACAAAATTATATTTAACTGTTAAAAATCAAAATTGTTAATTAATCCTTTTGCAGATCAAGTGTGCAACATAATAAAAATTTGTTTTTTTTTTGATAGTTTTAAGAAAATAAGAAAATGTGGCTTTACTTGAGGAGTTTAAAGATATGGACAAAAAAGTCCCATTGGTCTAAAACTTATTTAGGAAATAGACTTGAAAGAGCAAATAGCTTATCATTATATCACACAATTTTACTATTACTATTTTTAATGCAATACATTTTTTTTAAATTTAAATTATAATTAATTGTCCATTCAACATAGCAGTTAAATTTTAATTTTATAACAAGGTTAACAAAAAATACTACAATATTAAAATTGATATAGTTAATTTTTTTATATTTTGTTGTGAATTCAAGTAAGTATGATAAATAAAATATTATATTACACTTAATAATTATTTATAAATAATTTTGTTTTATTTATTTAAATAAAGTAATCAGTGTTAATATTTTAAAATTTTTAAATTATTTTAAAAACAAACTTTATTGTGGAGAGAAATTATTAACACGTTGACTATTATGGGATAACCAACATTTGCACAGTAACTGAGTATTAAAGTATTTTGATGGAAGCTAGTGATTAAACCTTGTCATTATTTATACAATGTATGACAACGACTCACAGGCTGTCACAATTATATATATTTATAAAAGTCAATTTTTTTCTATAGCGTTGAATTAATAATGATTAGTTTTTGATGAAGACATAGAAGAGAAAATTAAGAGCCTAAAATTAATTATATGTATTAAATATTATCATATAGTTATAATAAAAAAAAATATTTAGATTACTTTAGAATGACTTTGAAAATAGAATGTAACTTTATAAGTAAAATATCTATACGACCGCTAACTAGACTAATAGTGCACGCTGCTTGGAATAAAACAATAAGTAATAGCATAGTGTGTAAACTACAATATATTACTCAAACAATCAATGAAACTTTTACATTCTCGTCAATATTTGATAAAGATATTGTATTTATAAAAGAATAAAAAAATAATTAAATTTCTGTCTATTCAGAAATTTTCAAAAGCAATGAAATATTTTTGTTCCCAATTAATAAAATAGTATATTTAACACTATTAGGTTCACAGAAAAATAGCACAAATATAATAAAATTAAAATAATGTGATAAATTTGTCTCAATAGTCAGATAATACATATTTTATTATTCTTGTGTTTAAATGATTAAAGTATAATGAGGCATAAATAAAATATACCAATGGTCATCAAATGATTAAATCAATTTTAGATATTGAATTAATAAATTATAATTACTGACAACACATAAAAACATTAATCAGTGATCAAATTTATTTTCTCATATATTATATAATATTCAATTACATTAAATATGAATTGATAATAATAATCATTTGAACTAGTACATAAGTAATTTATAAATACTTTAGCGATTTCTGGATCCACAATTTTCATTATAACTTGTGCTTGCAATAATGCATAACCAAGTTGAGGATTCTGGAGCAACATATTTCTAGCTTCTACAGGATTATTCTAAAGATGGAAGTCAATCATTATAAATTAAATATTTATTTATTTGTTTATAAATATTACCTGAATACATTCTTTCATTTGTTTCATAAGTTCAAACAACTGTTCTGGTGGTAAAGTTGAAACTACGTTATTTATTATCTCGGGTGCTTTTTCCGCATTAACAGCATCACCATAATTACTTTCTGAAGTAGGCATTCCCATCATTAATGCTATAATAGATATTTATTTAAAATAGGCTATATTTTATATGAATAAGATAATTATGTTAAAAATTACACTGCATTTCTAGCCTGGATTTTTCTGTACAAGCATTGTCAACACGTAGAGTACGACCTCCAATTTCATATCCATTGAGATTACGCATGGCACTTAGTGCAGTTTCTTGATCTTTATATTCACAAAAACCATAACCCTTAGGTTTACCAGTTTCTCTGTCATATACCAATCTACAAGAAACAATTGTTTTTAAATTACGATTAAAACTGATTAATATTATACTCACTTAAATGATATAACTGGTCCTACTTCGTTAAATATATCTTTTAGTTTTTCTTCAGTTGCTTCATATGGAATATTTCCAACTAAAATGTTGACAAATTATTATTTTAAATAAATAACACATTACAGAACTATTTAACAAACATACCAAAAACACTTCTCATAGATTTGTCTAAAATGTTTAGATCGCCCATTTTATTAAAGTAGAAATCAGCCAATTTTTACGATAACTAAAAAAAATTTTAATATGATTGCTACGAAAATATATTGACAATTTTTATAGCAAACGTTTAACGTTTTGAAATGTTAAACTAGACGAAAAACAAGTACTTTATTAATGATATAATTTGTAAAAAAACTGTTGTACACAATTCGAAATTTACCAAGACGACTAGCGATTAACTCGAGTAGTTGTATATTTCAAACGAACTATTAAGTGGAATTAAAAACGGTCAACTACAAAATGAGTTTCGTTTCGATCATTGTAAAAAAACAAAAAAATTATTAAAATTCGTTTGTTAATATTCAATTGATACGAAATATTTCCATTTGGACGCCGAACCAAGGGTTTTTGATAGTACGATCCTACAGGGTAGCCATACAGCCACACAGGTAGAATAGATAGTAGATACATCAATTGTCGTATTCCGCCGAATCCGCGAATATTCAAAACATTATTCATATTTTGTAGAATGTTTTGTTTGGGCGAAAATGTCAAAAATGTTAATGTCTTATACTTTTATGTACGAGCATATAATATTACGTTCACGTAAACCGGTTAGGTTGGATATCGTTTAATACGATGATAATTATTATTACAATATTACTGAATTAATACTGATTCACGAAGAAAAAAGTTATTCTCGGTTGTTTCTTGTAAGGTGTAAAGTAAACGGCAATAATTTCAGCTTGGTCGTCCACGGCGGACCCGCCGTTATCCTGAGAACGATATTACGTTTTTATTACAATCCAAATAATGTAATGTAATTAATCATTTTAAAGACTTAAATGACGATGACGAAATAGCCCCGACCCAAATGTAATCAAATTTAATTTTGTACATAATGTTACATTAAATATTTTATTAATTATTTATAATTATCATAATCGTTATGTAATATGAGTACGAAGCACTACGATAATAATATAATAATGACACAAACTATTATATTTTAAAAATGGTATATAATAATATATAATTTGAATTCATGACAGCTGCAGCTGCATCTAATAATACGAGATAATTCCATTATCACATATCATTACGTACCGGCGTCGATCACGAAAATAATAATTATTGTGGTTTCGATTGATAAGCGAAATCTGGGCGTAACGGAGTAGTGACTATTAAGTAAAATAACTAAAAAATAATGACCATAAAAATATTATAACTGTTTTAAAGTTTCCAAACCGATTTATTCCTTAGTAATATCCGCAATTATAAATCGATCGACAAAAACGACGTGTCATTAGTAGGCGTTAACCCAGGCTTAATGCTGAACGCTGGTTTGGCATTCTAATCACCAGACATTAAAATATTTGTAGATTACGAAACGTTATTATGATCGGACAATTTACTTTCTCTTTGCGACCAGTTCATTAAATGACGACAGTGTTCTTTAACAGTACGTGGAAACCTATACTCAGCTGTGTAGTTAAATATTCGACTAAGCGTACTAGAAAAATGGTGAGTTATTGACTATGATGTAAATATAATTTAAATAATATATTATATTATGTATTGATATTATATCCTGGTCTATGTAGGAACACAGATATTGTGGTTAAGTATAACTCGAAATTAAAAATCGTAAATATAAATTAGTTTTCTATTTGGTCCCAGCTTTTCACATGTTAGTATTTTAAACGTAAATTTATCTTCTAACATCTAGCATAATATTAAAGATTTTAAAAAATTTCATAAAAGCTTGAGGTGTGGTCAGTTTCTACTACCTAATGTCATTAAACAAGGACAGCCTAGGCCGTACCCTCAAGGCTTTCAACGTTTAGTTATATAAGGCGATGGCGAATCACAAGACTTTTATCTATTAAGGTAAATTTTTGTAAAAGGTAGTTTCTCGCGATGTGACAGAACACAAGTCAATTAGTTAACTGGGTGTGTTCAACCATCATTGAATATATTTGTAATTATATACAAAATGTTTATAACATTTATTGTTTTTAAGTATATAGGTAAAACGATGGTTCTTAACTGATTTTCTATGGGCTTAACATTCATTAAAATTTAAAAATCGGTGGAAACAAATTTATAAGATAAATAAATATTCTACTTTCATAATTTTAATCTTTTGGCATTTATAAATTTCTAAAATAGTTAACAGTACAAGTTACTAGAATAATTTAAAGTTATTTTTGTATAAATAGTATATCAAAATATTATTGTTAATTGAAAATTTTAAAAAATGTATACAAATACTATTTCATTTTACAGCTATTACTATAAAATCTTTTAAAATGTTAAGTGTTTCATCATTCTAAAAAGGTTATGAAGTACTGAAATTTAAATAGATTTAAATATATATATATATATGAAATTATAAATACATATTATTATAAAAACTGCAATTTTCTTTTTGTAGATTAAATTAATATTAATTAAGGCATCTATAACAAAATTATGATAAATTAAATAATAATACAAATGTATATTATTAATAATATTTAATAACTTATAATGATATATATTATGTATTGTAGGTACTTACAAGAAATAAATACATTTTTTAATGTATTTAATTTATTAATAACTGTTTATAAATTACCTTAATTACAATTAAAATAAAATCAATAGTTGCATTCATCAGAATCTAAAACATACAGTGTACAGTGGCGTAGTCAGGATTTCTTTTTTGGGGAGCGTTATCAATTTTTTTAAAGTACAATTTAAGATTTTTGTTACGATTTTCATAGACCATTAAAAATTAAAATAATTATTAAATATCCTTGATATTTGGAGGGGCTGTAGCCCTTCCCCTGGCTACGCCACTTAAAACATGTATAAAATGTAATATTAATTTTTATTTTAAGAATTTAATTTATCAAGTTATAATATTTTAAGAATGTGCATCTAATATACGTTAATTATTTTAGCCAAGCCTATTAACTAAAGAAGAGAGAGAGGAGTTACTCCAGCCATTATTCTCTAATCAATGGTCATTAGTAAAAGACAGAGATGCTATTTACAAGGAATTTTTATTCTCTGACTTTATACAAGTATGTACATTGTATAAATGTTTAATAATTTTATTAATTTCATGTTTTAATAATATAGGCATTTGGGTTCATGACTCAAGTAGCATTGAAAAGTGAAAAAATGAATCATCACCCTGAATGGTTTAATGTGTACAATAAAGTACAAGTTACATTATCCACACATGACGTGAGTGGTTTGTCGTCAAACGATGTTAATCTTGCCACATTTTTGGACAAAACAGAAAAAACCATTAAAGCATCTTTATAATTTATTGATGAATTTCTATAATAAATAAATTTTTAGTAGAAAAATTACAACAATTGTTATTATTTATTTGTTAATATTGTTAATTAAGCACAGATCTTACACTAAGGTCTATATATTCAAGTCAGTTTCAAAAAAATTATGTTCACCTTTATGAATATTCTGTGATAAGTATTGATTGACTACATAACTTGGCAAAAAAAAATTTAAATAATTTCCATTTGATGCTATACAAATCTTTTATGCAACTAAGGTAGTGCACAGTACTACTAATAAAAAAATCCTTTTCTATTAATTAGAAATTATACAATTAATACAAAAATGTAGCACTATACTTATAGGTACAGTATATTGAGGAATATTGGTACTTTACAGTTATATTGACAGCTATCTACAGCATAAAAAATAATCTTTAATTTACTTAATGTCAAATAGAATTGATCAAAAGTACATAGTTATTTATGATATAATAATAATAAATATATTAAAATATAAAATAAAAAAACAACTTTAATCACAAGGTTATACAATTTTTCTTTGTAATAAGATGGCAGGATCATCTATTAATGTAAGCTTGCTTATATTATTTGCATATATAGAATTTGTAATAATACTAGTAAAGTAGTAAACTGTTTAATTTCATTATCTATAAAAAAAATTTAGATGGTTTTTAACTACTAATATTATCTATTACTTATAATTAGAGCGCGGATTTCTATGCAATTGCATATTTTTTTCATTTTAATATTTTTGGATTTTTGTCAGTTATCTCCACGATTTATCATAATTTGAAACTAATGGTGAAATTTTTTTTCGCATATTTAAATGTTATTGCATATTTTGGCAAAATTCAAAATTTATTGCATATTGAAGCAAAAATTTAAAAAAATGTATAAAATAATATTTTTTCAAGTAGAAAAATTAAAACTAAATTTTATAGTCACTAAATAATAATTTATATATATTTATTTATGAGATAAACAATCGATTACGACATAACCTTAATTGCTCTTGCTGTGTCAGTCGGTTGTCTAAAATTTTTTTTTATTAAGTATTTAAGTAATTAATTATTATAAGTTGTTTAATTTGCAAATTTTAAATAAATAAAATATTCTTGCATATTTTCATGATTTTTACTGCATATTATAAAGCATATTTTGATACTTTTTAGTGCATAAAAATCCGCTCTCTACTTATAATCAATAATAAACAATAAGACATAAAATGTACTTCAGAACTTATAGGTAGTGTTTTTCAAAATCAAAAAAGTACTTAAAAATAAATTGACAATCTAGGTTTTCTGGTTTCAAATGGTTCTACTTTTTGTTTAAATCAATCCAATTCAAAGAAGTCTTCAACTGAATAAAATAATTTTAATGATATTATAGATTTTGCAAGGCCCTAGGCATCATTTGAATTCGAAGTCCTACGTTCTATAATGTGACTGTTGGATACTGTTCATGTTCTGTGAGAAAATATGGTTCATTTTGTAAACATCAAGCTGCTGTTTACAATTTATATCACCATAAAATGCCAAACTTACCACCTATATTTCACAACAAAAAGGTATTTGCTAACTAAATTAGCTTTTGGCAATGAAACACAAGCAAATGAACTTTATATGCCTTTAATTCCCAATCCAATAGAAAATGTTAATGTAATTCAAGAATCTAATATTATGAATACTGACAATAGTATAATGCACTGTGATTTATTTGATGTCAAAAAAAATATTATTGAAAATCAGATAAATACTAAAGAAACTGATCTAAATGAAAATAAAACATTGGCAGAAGAATATAAAGAACAAATAGTCAGCCTCATGACAGATAATTTTAAATAATTCCCAGCTCCATCATTACATGTTCTTTCAAAATGTATCCAGAGGTTAAAAAATGTTAAATCTTTAACAGGATGGGAAACTTTGGTTGTTACAGCTGGACAATTAAATCAATATGATATTGCCTATAAAATAAAAGGCTATAATAATTATATTTATATGTAATACATTTTTTTTAAAGTTTTTATTAATATTTTAGTAAGTCATACTCATAGATCAAATCATAATTTTTATGTTACAAAACATTATTTAAATATTTAATCCTTTTGTACCATTATTTAATTAATTTAACAATTAACAGTACTGACATTACTAACATCTTACAGTATAACAGTTGGTAGGTAACTGAGATACAGACAATAACATTAATTGTATAATATCAAACATGCCACTTTACATCAGACTTCTCTACTAAAAATCTAACTGTGCTTTGTAAAAAGGAAAATATACATATAATAGTAGAACAAAAATTATATTATCAATAAAAAAAATCTTTCAAACACTAGTGTATTACTGCACTAGTTTATAGTTATAAAAAAAATATTAATATTATTTTATTTTATATAAATAATTTAATAATAAAAAATACAATTTTAATGTGATATTTTTTTACATATCATACAATATTATATTATGTTAATAAGACTTTATTATGAAACATACAAATCAGTAAAAGTATATTAAATATAATAGATGAAAAATATTTTTATAAAGATCATTAATAATAGCTTAACTTAATAATAAAAACACATATCACTTTGATTAAACATACTACCTTCATATTTAATAAAATAAAAATAAGTCGAATTAAATTCTTGTACTATCCAATCTTCTTACTAATAATATACTTACGATTTATATACTGACTATATTATGTACTAGGTTTATAATTTGGGAACACGAGCAGAATCAAACATATTACCATCCTCCATCTATTC
This sequence comes from Rhopalosiphum nymphaeae, assembly GCA_036289425.1. NCBI lineage: Eukaryota > Metazoa > Arthropoda > Insecta > Hemiptera > Aphididae > Rhopalosiphum > Rhopalosiphum nymphaeae. The sequence goes on from JAZAQC010000017.1 coordinate 6,919,533, forward strand.
TACACTTATTATTATTTTTATTACAGTAACAAATTAATTGAACTAACCAAATTAATATAATTTTTGCGGATTTTAAAGGGTTCAGCTAATGGCCATGGACTTCAAACATAGCATATATAAATTAGTTTTAATCCCAAATTTAATTTAATAAAACAGTTTTCAAAATAATAAATTAAACATAAATAACATAGTAAAAGTTAAATGTTAACTTGAAAAAAAAATACATCAAGTATTAATATTACATAAACAATATTTTCAAAAGGCATATTTTATATTTGTGTAAATATGATGTATATCCAGGTGTACTATACACTTTTTTTAATTGAACTGTATATAATTTTCAACAAATTTTCAATTTAGGATGAAATGATTTTTATTGATCTATAAGTTATAAAATAAAACAGAATCAATACATAGTACTATAGTATAGTAGAGGGAGGAAAATTATTCATATTATTATAAAGCATATCATATAATTCTCTTATGAGTCTGCCATTGATTAGCTGAGATTAATTTTTAAGTCAATACTGTAGACTACTAAACTACTAACTAGGTACCAGTGGTATAGTGAAAAAGGGTTAATGACGCCAATATATCATGGTAAGATATAAGAAAAAAGTGGTTAATTATTAATTTTATGAAGCCAAGTTAATTATAATATAAAATAAGAAAAAGTCTCTTAGAATAAAGTATTCCCAGGCAGGAGTCAATAAAATGTAAGTAAGTTGGTACTTAAAACTATATAAGTTTTTAGATTTCTTTAATTTTTTTTGTTAGACAAATTTCATAGTTATATCTATATATATCTATATATGTGTGTGTTGTGCATCATAGTTAATAAATGTTCACCATGCTATTGATATGCATTGTATAAAACTGATACTGTACTTTTAATATTTTGAAATTTCAAATTGGTAGAAGAAAAACTTAATTTTAAACTTAAATAAGGTCAATAAAAAATTGAAACTAATAATTAAAATGTTAAAAAAAAAAACTAAAAATAAACTTAAAATTGGACTAAATATTTTTAAATTTTACTATGAATATAAAATAAATAACAATAATTTTGATTTTTCAGTATCACTAGAAATTTTGATCTCATAAAAAATAAGCAACTTTATTTTAATAACTGAAAATACAGTATTATCTAAACTCCAGTGAATAAAACTTAAAAGTTTACATTTACTGTAGATGTAAAAATCAATAATATTATGAATTTGTAACTACAAACTTATTTGTAAATAAAATTTGATCTTTAACTTGATACTTAAAACACAAATTATAACTGTATTTTTAATATTTATTTTAAATACTTAGGGTACGTTCAACTTATAATAAATCTTGAACTAAATATTCCCAACTGTTTTTTTATCAAGCAACACATTTTTAACTTGTATATATTTATAGCTAATTGCACAAAATATGAGCAATATTTTAAAAATTATATCATGTTTAGAGATTATGAATATTTGTTGAAAATTTCATGTCTTTATAGTTATTCATTTTTTAATTAAGGCAAAATCAATTTTGTTAAAAACGATTTTTGAGTATGATTTTCAATTTGGTTTTGAAGTATTAAGAATTTAAAATACCATTAAATCCAATTTACGACCGAAAATCAAAATTTAAAATAGAAACATTTGTTTTACAATAAAATATGGATTATGTACGTACATGATGTAAAATCAATATATTCATTTATTCAGAACCTAAAATAGTTGAAAAAATTAGAACTTAATAAATTAACTTTATAAAATATTTTCAAATTTCTATACACAACACTTATTGTCATCAAAAACTAAAAGTATACATGATCTTAGAAAAAATCTTATTTTTTAGGTATAAGAATTAATAATATAACATTATGTTATTTTTAGATAATCAAGGGCATATCTAGAAGGGACCCTGGATCCGTCCACCAATTGGTTGTTTTATTATTATTAACAGTATGTCCATTGATAATTATATCAATTATATATATATATGATTGCTTAAGTAATAACTTTTTACCAATAAATATTGAATATTTATTATTTATGATATTATATAATTTATGTATAGTAATTATAAATTATAATTAATATATAGGGATAAAAATGGTTTATTCTTATCCATGGATACAAATTTTATTTATTATTCATTTTAAAAACAAAACATTCATTACATAATTGGTTAGCTATTAAAATAATGAATAACTAAAACGCAATCGGTTATTAGTTATTTTAGTAATTAATTAAATTAAAAAGTCTATTATCATTTTATGGAATGCATTACCAAACATGTATTTGTAACCTCCAGATCAAATCATATTATGATAGTATTGTTTATTCAGTCGATAATAATAATTTCAATATTTTGATTAAATCCCAAATAAAATACACCATATCCATTTACCAATGTTGATAATTTATCTGAAATCAAAAATAAAGTAATTATATTCTGTATATTTAACTTAAAGCCAGTCTTGTGAAGTATTCGAATACAAGTATTTGGATACTAGTATTTAAACACATTTTGAAGTATTTTTATGGTATTCCAAATACAAATTTTTAAAGTATTTTTTAAGTATTCTGAATACATTTTAGAAGTATTTTTAACAAAATTTAAATACTTATGTTTAAGTATTATAAAGAAATCAGTTTTATCAATGTCTTATAAAAATAACTAGTAACATTTTAAATATTAAAAAAAGGTCCGATAAAAATTTTGAAAAAAATTGACTTTATAAAAGAACATATTTTAATTGTTTCCGGACATGTTATAATCTCTAAAAATTTTCACAGAATTGATTGTAAAATTTTTTAAATTTATAGTTTTAGGACGGTTTAGGTATGTAGATTTGTAAAAATTAAAAAAAAAATACTTGCATATGTATTCAAATACTTTATTCTATAAGTATTTTAAAAGTATTTTTAATACTTTTTTAAAAGTATTTTTTACAAGACTACTTAAAACATACATAGTAAATCTAATAAAAAATATTTGAGTTGTCTTGAATAAAATCATTAGCTACTTTGGAACCTATGTTAAAATATGAGTTATTAAAATTAAATATTTAGTGTTAACGAATGGGCAAACTATTGGAACCATGATATGATAAAACTAAATAAAATATTATATAAAACATTTTAAATAATTGTGTTTACTGTTTATAATAATGTGTATATATATAGGTATATAGCACAAAAATTAAACATAATAGTATTACATAGAAAATTATGTTTAACAATTGTTGGCTCTTAAAATGTATGACTATTTCTCATAAAAGGTATTAATAAAAATTACCAGGATTTGCCATAGCTGATTTTATTTGATCTTCATTGTTTACAACAGTTTCAATCAAACTTTCTTCCAATGTGTTTATATAGACAGTATTAATAGTCCAAGTATCTCGTTGATTAGCAATAAATGATAATGGATTACAACAAAAATACTTTTCATGGAAATCATCAACTATTTGTCTTAATAATGAACGAATCGATCTAATATATGAATTTTTTTTATAATAGGGGAACCAATATCTAAAAATAATACAAAGCATAATATAATATTATTAATAAACAAAAAAAATAATTAAATTTAACAAAATACCAAATACCTGACAAAATTCTGTATATCATAACAAGATACATTCTCTGTAGCAGAATTTTTTATTGCTAAATATATTAAATGAATCCAATTTAATGGTGGACACACCTAAAATTTTAATGTAACAAATATTTGTAAATAAAATTATTTTTATATTATATGTATACAATAATCACTAGTACAATGCTGTAATAAAACAATTAATTAATTATTTGATACATCAAGTTTAGTCTAATTTTTATTAATATGGCTTCTTGTACAACTTATGTTATAAAATATATTAAAAGATGTATTTATTAAGGTAGTATGAGAAAAAATCCAAAAACTTAATGATATATATAATATAACTTTTAAGACTTTAAGAGGTAAATAATGCAGTAGCCTATCTATATAACTAATAAGTAATTAGTGATCTTTAATCTTACTTCTCAAGTTTTGATTAGTTATTCAAAGATATAAGATCATAAACATAAACCAAAAGAAAAACAATAAAAATTGTAAGTCCCACTGTTCTGTGTCCCAACATATCTAAAAAAATTGTATTCATAAATAATTAAAATTCCACAACACAACCACATGGTTTTAAGTACGAATACAATTTTATCTTCTATCATTATTCATTACCATAGCCTCTAGTACTCAATCAAAAATATTTTAAGTATTTTGTATCAAAGAAAAAAATTATTTATCAAAAATATTGAAGTTGGTTTCACAAATCATGACAGTTGTGTAGGTTATAGCCAACATCATTGCTTATATCTTATCTAGGCATGCTCATTAACATTATCATTAATAAAAAAAAAAAAAAAATAATAAAGGAATTTTATAAAGAAATTTTTTTTTAAATCTGGACCATAGCTTCCTCTGTCCTAACAATAAAAAAATTAACATCGACTAGTCACTATAATATAGTATAGTACTGTAATTTAAAATCATATGTATAGGTATTAATAATTTATAATTACATTGTCTGCAGATGTTTTTGGAACATTAACATTATCTTTCTCAATTATCGGATTGTTTGTATCTAATGAAAAACTCAAAGCTTGCAAATTATTATTGTAATGATCAGTTCTTGCTTTTTTATTCATTGAAACATTTGGTAATGATTCATTATACGTGAAATTATTCTTAACAACAAGTTCCTTACGTGACTGACCAAATAATTTTGTTTGAAATTCTGTACCAAAGAAAAATATTTTAAATTTATTTTTTCTATGAGTTAAATATATTTATAGACATATACATACCATTTGTAATATTTTGATTTTGTATAATTGTTGTATTATTAGTTAATGGAACAATTTGTTCTATTTTCTTTTTATTTCCATTGTTGATTGGATGATTTTCACTTATTATATTATTTGAATTATTAGAAGTATTTAACAAATTATGATTATTTTTATTATTTAATTCTTCAGTTAGTTGATCTTTTGAGGATTTTTTTTTTTTACACTGAATGTTATAAACATTAATTATGATGTAGATATATTTAAAAAATAATTTAACAGAATCTTACCTTTTTGAATAAGTCTTTTTCATATTCTATTTTTAATAAATGAGAAAGAGGCATATCTTCTATATCTTCCTCTACATCACTTGTACTTAGGTCTGTCGACCAATCTATTGTAGAATCGTATTCATCAAAATCATTTGTTACCTTTTCAGTATGATTTACTTTTTTATCATAATATCGAACATTTTTTTTTTTATCTCCACGAAAGTAATTATGTTCCTGCATAGTATTATATTGTTGCGTCATATTGTCAGTGTTATTCTTTCAATTTGATTTTTGTTCGATATTTATTTTTATATTTTTGTTTTAAATCACTATATGAAAAGATCAATCAAGGCTTAAATTTATTTTTCATTATTTGTATATAAGTTATCAGTAAGTAACATGATATAGATATATTTTTTTTGTTTTACCTGTAATTAATTTATAGGCTGAAATAAACCATAATAATTCTATTGCAATATACCTAATTCTATTGTTATACCTATATAAATATAAACAACTAAGAGGACGTTATACCTGCATGTGTTTTCTCTATCTTAAATACAATAAGGAAAATCTTTGTTCGACAGAACACATTTTGTGATGTTAACTATAATACAAGAGTAAATTTACCTATTATCAAATTTAAAGCTAAGAATATGATTTAGGTAATGTCAAATGGTTTTTTTTGTTATTATCATTTTTAAGTGAGTTATGAACATTTTAAAGTTGTAATAAATATATTATATTCTTGTTAAAATTAAATTATTTATTATTTTTTTATTTATGTACATTTTACATTTTAAATAAAGTAATGATAAACAATGTGTAATAAATAACAACTAAGAGGATGTTATACCTGCATGTGTTTTCTCTATCTTAAATACAATAAGGAAAATCTTTGTTCGACAGAACACATTTTGTGATGTTATGAACATTTTTAAGTTGTAATATTTTACAAAGCTAAATCTCAATTTAATGATAATTTCAATAAAAGCATATGAAATTTCCTGGATAATATTCTTCTTTAAATTTGGTGATAGGTAAATTAGATTAGCTAAAACAACAAAATGTGTTCTGCTGAACGCAAATTTGCTATGATGTACATTAGTAAGATACGAGACAACACATACGGGTATAACTCACTCTTAAAAAATTATTTAAGTAGAAGTTCCTTACAACTTTTCTTGGGATAGAAATTACAGTAAATAAAAATATAAAACTGTGAGTATTGAAAATTGAAATATCATTAATCATCTTCCAAATGTATAGACAACATGGTAAATGTCTTTATTAGTTATTTGTTTGGTAAATAAATTTAATAAAACTAGGATAAATTGATTGAGTCGTTCAAGTGGGTTATTAAAATATAAAATTGGATAAATGATTCAATACAAATATAAAATAAGTCTTGAAAAATAATTATAAATATGTATAGTAGGTAGGATATAACTGTTTTACAAGAATAAACAAATTGTAAGCTTGCATGTGATATTAAATAATACCATACTACGAATATAATTTATTACGATAATAAGTAGATAGCAGTGGTTCTAATGTTATCATAGATAATAAAGAAATTTATAGGACAAGCGCATGTTAAATATATTTGAGGCCGAGTGCCTGAAGGGGAAGTCAATTGTGGCTTCTTTTATAATGATAGTCGATACTCGATTTAGGTATACTTATTTGGCCTCAATTGATGGGCCACATTCCATAATGTACTATTGCCACTTTTCATAATGTTTGGGAATCACGATTTTCTATTGTATACTATTGTTAAGCAGTAGAAAAAATGTAAAATATGTTAAAAATTCAGAAAAATATACTCCTCAAGTCAAAATTACCTTAAAATTATTATTTTACTATTTTAATTGATAATTTTAAATGTTGGTTGCGCCATAGTGTACTATTTCCACCCAATAGTACACTTTGACTTACTTAAGAATTTAGAGTATAGTGAACCAAGTTTTACCGAAATGTACTTATTCCATATTTCCTCCAGATGTTGAATAGTATTTATGAAAAAAAACCCAATGGTAAAAATTAAGTGGCCTTTTTTGAATAATGTATGATGAATGAAAACAGTAAAGATGTAAAGTTTGTCTTCTAACATATTATTGCCAATACAAATATTTTACAGTTTAATATCTTACCTTTACTTTGCACTTTTCATTAAATTTCTTAGGCGGCGTTTCGAAGTTATCTTTACGTTTAAGAAAAACGTGTTTATAAGGTAATAGCACGTAACAATTAATTGTTTTTAGCCTCAAAATAAAAATAATATTAAAACTATTATCTATCAAATATTCACTGACGATAACAGCCAAGTCTTGGAGCGAATTTCATGGTATAATGATGAGGTTAGAAACGTTCTATTTTGTGTTACCTTTTAGGTTATTATAATCACTATACGAAAATGTAAATCCGCACAGTTATAGTGATAACATGAATTTAGAATAAAAATAAACATAACATTTATATAAGGAATAATTTTTTCGTTTGTAACACATGGCAATAGTGAAAAAAATCACGGAAATAGTTCTTTTTGAAACACTTCAATAATCTGATTTTTAAATTACCATGGGCAATAGTGCATTTTGGCCAAACTGATAGATTCAGTACAGATAGTACATTCTGATAAATTCTCGCCATCGGCAGTAGTGCATTTTGACGCAATCTTAGTATTTTTAATCAATTCATTGATAGAAAATAATACACTTCGACATAATTTGATGGTTTTAAACGATTCCCCGACATTTAAACTATATGTTTTAATATATAACTCGTATTTTCAATTTTTTTCAATAGTACACTTTGGAATGTCTCCCTCAATTGTTCTCCTTTATGACCGCTGATAAGATCGTTATGGCCTATCCATATCTTTATTATTCACGAATATTATGAACAACAACAACGAAGAAATACAATCTGATAACACTATATTATACGGCCTCTGAATCATAGAGATTATATTTTTAAAATTACAATATTGAAATATTCATTCAATTATCACTTATTTAAACAATTTAAGAAACATAATTTGAAGCATATACAAATCACATAATATTTCAATGAATACAGGTTCAAAATCATAGCTCTTACCAATATAAAACTAATAAAGGTCCTATCAAATATCAAAAGAATATTAAATTATCGAGTACAATCTCAATGTATAGGTAAATATTAGAAGAAATACACATATAGATTACCTACAAAATGTTATAAATAACGATAATATAAACGCATTAAATAATACCTTACCTTATAAATAACAACGCACTGTATTAAATCTAATTCCATTTGTTGAAAACAAACTTCTCATATCAATGTTTAAATGTTCAATTTATAATTTATAAATAAAAATTTCTTACTTGGTTCAATTATTGATAGATTTTTTTATTTCAAAATAAAAATAATTTGTGGGTAGTGTTTGTACTATGGACTAAGATACACAGGAATGGAAACGAATGTCGATAACGGGTCAATTTTAATATTATGATTGAGCGGTGAAGGGCGGGATTTTGATCTCTAATCAATACTAGCGCTCGATGTGGCCAGTTTTTGAGTTTATTATTATTAAATATTAAAAATATTATTTATTAATATAAATTACAAATTAGGAATTTTATATAGCATAATTAAAATAAAATAAAGCACCTATTATAAATTATAATGTTGTTAAGTTGTTATAAGCTTTGATAATTTTTTTTCTTTCAACTTTTCTTTTTTAATTGTTTATTTTGTGTTAATGTGAATTGTTTCATTCTCATAGTGATGTAGTATTGGAACATATTAGTTATTATTTCAGTTTTATGATCACTACAAGGAAATGTTAGTATATCACTATGTTCTTCAAGAAAATGATCAATTGTTTTGTTAAAAACCTCTGGACCTAAACAATGTTTGTCCTTTGACATCACCTTTTATTACACAACACTTCCCCATAACTGTGTGTATTTTCAGCACAAACGCCAACTACCTAAGATATAATTAAGACGGTAAGAGTAAGATACTAAGATGTAACTATATACTGAAGTATGAGATTAGTTTGTGATTTTCAGATAAATATAAACTAAAATTAAAATTAGTATGCTGATTTATTAATTGCTTATAATATACCTACATAGATAGTACTAATGTTGACAAGAGCTCGAAGCCCCACGTACTCCACTCATTATATACATTAAGGTACGCACCACCTCTCATACTCTCCAACCATATCGTATCCAGTCCTGTGTATCTTAGTACGTGATTTGTACTCTCTGTGTAAATCCGCACAGTTATAGTGATAACATGAATTTAGAATAAAAATAAACTTAAAATTGGACTAAATATTTTTAAATTTTACTATGAATATAAAATAAATAACAATAATTTTGATTTTTCAGTATCACTAGAAATTTTGATCTCATAAAAAATAAGCAACTTTATTTTAATAACTGAAAATACAGTATTATCTAAACTCCAGTGAATAAAACTTAAAAGTTTACATTTACTGTAGATGTAAAAATCAATAATATTATGAATTTGTAACTACAAACTTATTTGTAAATAAAATTTGATCTTTAACTTGATACTTAAAACACAAATTATAACTGTATTTTTAATATTTATTTTAAATACTTAGGGTACGTTCAACTTATAATAAATCTTGAACTAAATATTCCCAACTGTTTTTTTATCAAGCAACACATTTTTAACTTGTATATATTTATAGCTAATTGCACAAAATATGAGCAATATTTTAAAAATTATATCATGTTTAGAGATTATGAATATTTGTTGAAAATTTCATGTCTTTATAGTTATTCATTTTTTAATTAAGGCAAAATCAATTTTGTTAAAAACGATTTTTGAGTATGATTTTCAATTTGGTTTTGAAGTATTAAGAATTTAAAATACCATTAAATCCAATTTACGACCGAAAATCAAAATTTAAAATAGAAACATTTGTTTTACAATAAAATATGGATTATGTACGTACATGATGTAAAATCAATATATTCATTTATTCAGAACCTAAAATAGTTGAAAAAATTAGAACTTAATAAATTAACTTTATAAAATATTTTCAAATTTCTATACACAACACTTATTGTCATCAAAAACTAAAAGTATACATGATCTTAGAAAAAATCTTATTTTTTAGGTATAAGAATTAATAATATAACATTATGTTATTTTTAGATAATCAAGGGCATATCTAGAAGGGACCCTGGATCCGTCCACCAATTGGTTGTTTTATTATTATTAACAGTATGTCCATTGATAATTATATCAATTATATATATATATGATTGCTTAAGTAATAACTTTTTACCAATAAATATTGAATATTTATTATTTATGATATTATATAATTTATGTATAGTAATTATAAATTATAATTAATATATAGGGATAAAAATGGTTTATTCTTATCCATGGATACAAATTTTATTTATTATTCATTTTAAAAACAAAACATTCATTACATAATTGGTTAGCTATTAAAATAATGAATAACTAAAACGCAATCGGTTATTAGTTATTTTAGTAATTAATTAAATTAAAAAGTCTATTATCATTTTATGGAATGCATTACCAAACATGTATTTGTAACCTCCAGATCAAATCATATTATGATAGTATTGTTTATTCAGTCGATAATAATAATTTCAATATTTTGATTAAATCCCAAATAAAATACACCATATCCATTTACCAATGTTGATAATTTATCTGAAATCAAAAATAAAGTAATTATATTCTGTATATTTAACTTAAAGCCAGTCTTGTGAAGTATTCGAATACAAGTATTTGGATACTAGTATTTAAACACATTTTGAAGTATTTTTATGGTATTCCAAATACAAATTTTTAAAGTATTTTTTAAGTATTCTGAATACATTTTAGAAGTATTTTTAACAAAATTTAAATACTTATGTTTAAGTATTATAAAGAAATCAGTTTTATCAATGTCTTATAAAAATAACTAGTAACATTTTAAATATTAAAAAAAGGTCCGATAAAAATTTTGAAAAAAATTGACTTTATAAAAGAACATATTTTAATTGTTTCCGGACATGTTATAATCTCTAAAAATTTTCACAGAATTGATTGTAAAATTTTTTAAATTTATAGTTTTAGGACGGTTTAGGTATGTAGATTTGTAAAAATTAAAAAAAAAATACTTGCATATGTATTCAAATACTTTATTCTATAAGTATTTTAAAAGTATTTTTAATACTTTTTTAAAAGTATTTTTTACAAGACTACTTAAAACATACATAGTAAATCTAATAAAAAATATTTGAGTTGTCTTGAATAAAATCATTAGCTACTTTGGAACCTATGTTAAAATATGAGTTATTAAAATTAAATATTTAGTGTTAACGAATGGGCAAACTATTGGAACCATGATATGATAAAACTAAATAAAATATTATATAAAACATTTTAAATAATTGTGTTTACTGTTTATAATAATGTGTATATATATAGGTATATAGCACAAAAATTAAACATAATAGTATTACATAGAAAATTATGTTTAACAATTGTTGGCTCTTAAAATGTATGACTATTTCTCATAAAAGGTATTAATAAAAATTACCAGGATTTGCCATAGCTGATTTTATTTGATCTTCATTGTTTACAACAGTTTCAATCAAACTTTCTTCCAATGTGTTTATATAGACAGTATTAATAGTCCAAGTATCTCGTTGATTAGCAATAAATGATAATGGATTACAACAAAAATACTTTTCATGGAAATCATCAACTATTTGTCTTAATAATGAACGAATCGATCTAATATATGAATTTTTTTTATAATAGGGGAACCAATATCTAAAAATAATACAAAGCATAATATAATATTATTAATAAACAAAAAAAATAATTAAATTTAACAAAATACCAAATACCTGACAAAATTCTGTATATCATAACAAGATACATTCTCTGTAGCAGAATTTTTTATTGCTAAATATATTAAATGAATCCAATTTAATGGTGGACACACCTAAAATTTTAATGTAACAAATATTTGTAAATAAAATTATTTTTATATTATATGTATACAATAATCACTAGTACAATGCTGTAATAAAACAATTAATTAATTATTTGATACATCAAGTTTAGTCTAATTTTTATTAATATGGCTTCTTGTACAACTTATGTTATAAAATATATTAAAAGATGTATTTATTAAGGTAGTATGAGAAAAAATCCAAAAACTTAATGATATATATAATATAACTTTTAAGACTTTAAGAGGTAAATAATGCAGTAGCCTATCTATATAACTAATAAGTAATTAGTGATCTTTAATCTTACTTCTCAAGTTTTGATTAGTTATTCAAAGATATAAGATCATAAACATAAACCAAAAGAAAAACAATAAAAATTGTAAGTCCCACTGTTCTGTGTCCCAACATATCTAAAAAAATTGTATTCATAAATAATTAAAATTCCACAACACAACCACATGGTTTTAAGTACGAATACAATTTTATCTTCTATCATTATTCATTACCATAGCCTCTAGTACTCAATCAAAAATATTTTAAGTATTTTGTATCAAAGAAAAAAATTATTTATCAAAAATATTGAAGTTGGTTTCACAAATCATGACAGTTGTGTAGGTTATAGCCAACATCATTGCTTATATCTTATCTAGGCATGCTCATTAACATTATCATTAATAAAAAAAAAAAAAAAATAATAAAGGAATTTTATAAAGAAATTTTTTTTTAAATCTGGACCATAGCTTCCTCTGTCCTAACAATAAAAAAATTAACATCGACTAGTCACTATAATATAGTATAGTACTGTAATTTAAAATCATATGTATAGGTATTAATAATTTATAATTACATTGTCTGCAGATGTTTTTGGAACATTAACATTATCTTTCTCAATTATCGGATTGTTTGTATCTAATGAAAAACTCAAAGCTTGCAAATTATTATTGTAATGATCAGTTCTTGCTTTTTTATTCATTGAAACATTTGGTAATGATTCATTATACGTGAAATTATTCTTAACAACAAGTTCCTTACGTGACTGACCAAATAATTTTGTTTGAAATTCTGTACCAAAGAAAAATATTTTAAATTTATTTTTTCTATGAGTTAAATATATTTATAGACATATACATACCATTTGTAATATTTTGATTTTGTATAATTGTTGTATTATTAGTTAATGGAACAATTTGTTCTATTTTCTTTTTATTTCCATTGTTGATTGGATGATTTTCACTTATTATATTATTTGAATTATTAGAAGTATTTAACAAATTATGATTATTTTTATTATTTAATTCTTCAGTTAGTTGATCTTTTGAGGATTTTTTTTTTTTACACTGAATGTTATAAACATTAATTATGATGTAGATATATTTAAAAAATAATTTAACAGAATCTTACCTTTTTGAATAAGTCTTTTTCATATTCTATTTTTAATAAATGAGAAAGAGGCATATCTTCTATATCTTCCTCTACATCACTTGTACTTAGGTCTGTCGACCAATCTATTGTAGAATCGTATTCATCAAAATCATTTGTTACCTTTTCAGTATGATTTACTTTTTTATCATAATATCGAACATTTTTTTTTTTATCTCCACGAAAGTAATTATGTTCCTGCATAGTATTATATTGTTGCGTCATATTGTCAGTGTTATTCTTTCAATTTGATTTTTGTTCGATATTTATTTTTATATTTTTGTTTTAAATCACTATATGAAAAGATCAATCAAGGCTTAAATTTATTTTTCATTATTTGTATATAAGTTATCAGTAAGTAACATGATATAGATATATTTTTTTTGTTTTACCTGTAATTAATTTATAGGCTGAAATAAACCATAATAATTCTATTGCAATATACCTAATTCTATTGTTATACCTATATAAATATAAACAACTAAGAGGACGTTATACCTGCATGTGTTTTCTCTATCTTAAATACAATAAGGAAAATCTTTGTTCGACAGAACACATTTTGTGATGTTAACTATAATACAAGAGTAAATTTACCTATTATCAAATTTAAAGCTAAGAATATGATTTAGGTAATGTCAAATGGTTTTTTTTGTTATTATCATTTTTAAGTGAGTTATGAACATTTTAAAGTTGTAATAAATATATTATATTCTTGTTAAAATTAAATTATTTATTATTTTTTTATTTATGTACATTTTACATTTTAAATAAAGTAATGATAAACAATGTGTAATAAATAACAACTAAGAGGATGTTATACCTGCATGTGTTTTCTCTATCTTAAATACAATAAGGAAAATCTTTGTTCGACAGAACACATTTTGTGATGTTATGAACATTTTTAAGTTGTAATATTTTACAAAGCTAAATCTCAATTTAATGATAATTTCAATAAAAGCATATGAAATTTCCTGGATAATATTCTTCTTTAAATTTGGTGATAGGTAAATTAGATTAGCTAAAACAACAAAATGTGTTCTGCTGAACGCAAATTTGCTATGATGTACATTAGTAAGATACGAGACAACACATACGGGTATAACTCACTCTTAAAAAATTATTTAAGTAGAAGTTCCTTACAACTTTTCTTGGGATAGAAATTACAGTAAATAAAAATATAAAACTGTGAGTATTGAAAATTGAAATATCATTAATCATCTTCCAAATGTATAGACAACATGGTAAATGTCTTTATTAGTTATTTGTTTGGTAAATAAATTTAATAAAACTAGGATAAATTGATTGAGTCGTTCAAGTGGGTTATTAAAATATAAAATTGGATAAATGATTCAATACAAATATAAAATAAGTCTTGAAAAATAATTATAAATATGTATAGTAGGTAGGATATAACTGTTTTACAAGAATAAACAAATTGTAAGCTTGCATGTGATATTAAATAATACCATACTACGAATATAATTTATTACGATAATAAGTAGATAGCAGTGGTTCTAATGTTATCATAGATAATAAAGAAATTTATAGGACAAGCGCATGTTAAATATATTTGAGGCCGAGTGCCTGAAGGGGAAGTCAATTGTGGCTTCTTTTATAATGATAGTCGATACTCGATTTAGGTATACTTATTTGGCCTCAATTGATGGGCCACATTCCATAATGTACTATTGCCACTTTTCATAATGTTTGGGAATCACGATTTTCTATTGTATACTATTGTTAAGCAGTAGAAAAAATGTAAAATATGTTAAAAATTCAGAAAAATATACTCCTCAAGTCAAAATTACCTTAAAATTATTATTTT
Organism: Rhopalosiphum nymphaeae; assembly: GCA_036289425.1. Classification (NCBI taxonomy): domain Eukaryota; kingdom Metazoa; phylum Arthropoda; class Insecta; order Hemiptera; family Aphididae; genus Rhopalosiphum; species Rhopalosiphum nymphaeae. Next base: position 6,934,882 of record JAZAQC010000017.1, read on the forward strand.
ACTATTTTAATTGATAATTTTAAATGTTGGTTGCGCCATAGTGTACTATTTCCACCCAATAGTACACTTTGACTTACTTAAGAATTTAGAGTATAGTGAACCAAGTTTTACCGAAATGTACTTATTCCATATTTCCTCCAGATGTTGAATAGTATTTATGAAAAAAAACCCAATGGTAAAAATTAAGTGGCCTTTTTTGAATAATGTATGATGAATGAAAACAGTAAAGATGTAAAGTTTGTCTTCTAACATATTATTGCCAATACAAATATTTTACAGTTTAATATCTTACCTTTACTTTGCACTTTTCATTAAATTTCTTAGGCGGCGTTTCGAAGTTATCTTTACGTTTAAGAAAAACGTGTTTATAAGGTAATAGCACGTAACAATTAATTGTTTTTAGCCTCAAAATAAAAATAATATTAAAACTATTATCTATCAAATATTCACTGACGATAACAGCCAAGTCTTGGAGCGAATTTCATGGTATAATGATGAGGTTAGAAACGTTCTATTTTGTGTTACCTTTTAGGTTATTATAATCACTATACGAAAATGTAAATCCGCACAGTTATAGTGATAACATGAATTTAGAATAAAAATAAACATAACATTTATATAAGGAATAATTTTTTCGTTTGTAACACATGGCAATAGTGAAAAAAATCACGGAAATAGTTCTTTTTGAAACACTTCAATAATCTGATTTTTAAATTACCATGGGCAATAGTGCATTTTGGCCAAACTGATAGATTCAGTACAGATAGTACATTCTGATAAATTCTCGCCATCGGCAGTAGTGCATTTTGACGCAATCTTAGTATTTTTAATCAATTCATTGATAGAAAATAATACACTTCGACATAATTTGATGGTTTTAAACGATTCCCCGACATTTAAACTATATGTTTTAATATATAACTCGTATTTTCAATTTTTTTCAATAGTACACTTTGGAATGTCTCCCTCAATTGTTCTCCTTTATGACCGCTGATAAGATCGTTATGGCCTATCCATATCTTTATTATTCACGAATATTATGAACAACAACAACGAAGAAATACAATCTGATAACACTATATTATACGGCCTCTGAATCATAGAGATTATATTTTTAAAATTACAATATTGAAATATTCATTCAATTATCACTTATTTAAACAATTTAAGAAACATAATTTGAAGCATATACAAATCACATAATATTTCAATGAATACAGGTTCAAAATCATAGCTCTTACCAATATAAAACTAATAAAGGTCCTATCAAATATCAAAAGAATATTAAATTATCGAGTACAATCTCAATGTATAGGTAAATATTAGAAGAAATACACATATAGATTACCTACAAAATGTTATAAATAACGATAATATAAACGCATTAAATAATACCTTACCTTATAAATAACAACGCACTGTATTAAATCTAATTCCATTTGTTGAAAACAAACTTCTCATATCAATGTTTAAATGTTCAATTTATAATTTATAAATAAAAATTTCTTACTTGGTTCAATTATTGATAGATTTTTTTATTTCAAAATAAAAATAATTTGTGGGTAGTGTTTGTACTATGGACTAAGATACACAGGAATGGAAACGAATGTCGATAACGGGTCAATTTTAATATTATGATTGAGCGGTGAAGGGCGGGATTTTGATCTCTAATCAATACTAGCGCTCGATGTGGCCAGTTTTTGAGTTTATTATTATTAAATATTAAAAATATTATTTATTAATATAAATTACAAATTAGGAATTTTATATAGCATAATTAAAATAAAATAAAGCACCTATTATAAATTATAATGTTGTTAAGTTGTTATAAGCTTTGATAATTTTTTTTCTTTCAACTTTTCTTTTTTAATTGTTTATTTTGTGTTAATGTGAATTGTTTCATTCTCATAGTGATGTAGTATTGGAACATATTAGTTATTATTTCAGTTTTATGATCACTACAAGGAAATGTTAGTATATCACTATGTTCTTCAAGAAAATGATCAATTGTTTTGTTAAAAACCTCTGGACCTAAACAATGTTTGTCCTTTGACATCACCTTTTATTACACAACACTTCCCCATAACTGTGTGTATTTTCAGCACAAACGCCAACTACCTAAGATATAATTAAGACGGTAAGAGTAAGATACTAAGATGTAACTATATACTGAAGTATGAGATTAGTTTGTGATTTTCAGATAAATATAAACTAAAATTAAAATTAGTATGCTGATTTATTAATTGCTTATAATATACCTACATAGATAGTACTAATGTTGACAAGAGCTCGAAGCCCCACGTACTCCACTCATTATATACATTAAGGTACGCACCACCTCTCATACTCTCCAACCATATCGTATCCAGTCCTGTGTATCTTAGTACGTGATTTGTACTCTCTGTGTAAATCCGCACAGTTATAGTGATAACATGAATTTAGAATAAAAATAAACTTAAAATTGGACTAAATATTTTTAAATTTTACTATGAATATAAAATAAATAACAATAATTTTGATTTTTCAGTATCACTAGAAATTTTGATCTCATAAAAAATAAGCAACTTTATTTTAATAACTGAAAATACAGTATTATCTAAACTCCAGTGAATAAAACTTAAAAGTTTACATTTACTGTAGATGTAAAAATCAATAATATTATGAATTTGTAACTACAAACTTATTTGTAAATAAAATTTGATCTTTAACTTGATACTTAAAACACAAATTATAACTGTATTTTTAATATTTATTTTAAATACTTAGGGTACGTTCAACTTATAATAAATCTTGAACTAAATATTCCCAACTGTTTTTTTATCAAGCAACACATTTTTAACTTGTATATATTTATAGCTAATTGCACAAAATATGAGCAATATTTTAAAAATTATATCATGTTTAGAGATTATGAATATTTGTTGAAAATTTCATGTCTTTATAGTTATTCATTTTTTAATTAAGGCAAAATCAATTTTGTTAAAAACGATTTTTGAGTATAATTTTCAATTTGGTTTTGAAGTATTAAGAATTTAAAATACCATTAAATCCAATTTACGACCGAAAATCAAAATTTAAAATAGAAACATTTGTTTTACAATAAAATATGGATTATGTACGTACATGATGTAAAATCAATATATTCATTTATTCAGAACCTAAAATAGTTGAAAAAATTAGAACTTAATAAATTAACTTTATAAAATATTTTCAAATTTCTATACACAACACTTATTGTCATCAAAAACTAAAAGTATACATGATCTTAGAAAAAATCTTATTTTTTAGGTATAAGAATTAATAATATAACATTATGTTATTTTTAGATAATCAAGGGCATATCTAGAAGGGACCCTGGATCCGTCCACCAATTGGTTGTTTTATTATTATTAACAGTATGTCCATTGATAATTATATCAATTATATATATATATGATTGCTTAAGTAATAACTTTTTACCAATAAATATTGAATATTTATTATTTATGATATTATATAATTTATGTATAGTAATTATAAATTATAATTAATATATAGGGATAAAAATGGTTTATTCTTATCCATGGATACAAATTTTATTTATTATTCATTTTAAAAACAAAACATTCATTACATAATTGGTTAGCTATTAAAATAATGAATAACTAAAACGCAATCGGTTATTAGTTATTTTAGTAATTAATTAAATTAAAAAGTCTATTATCATTTTATGGAATGCATTACCAAACATGTATTTGTAACCTCCAGATCAAATCATATTATGATAGTATTGTTTATTCAGTCGATAATAATAATTTCAATATTTTGATTAAATCCCAAATAAAATACACCATATCCATTTACCAATGTTGATAATTTATCTGAAATCAAAAATAAAGTAATTATATTCTGTATATTTAACTTAAAGCCAGTCTTGTGAAGTATTCGAATACAAGTATTTGGATACTAGTATTTAAACACATTTTGAAGTATTTTTATGGTATTCCAAATACAAATTTTTAAAGTATTTTTTAAGTATTCTGAATACATTTTAGAAGTATTTTTAACAAAATTTAAATACTTATGTTTAAGTATTATAAAGAAATCAGTTTTATCAATGTCTTATAAAAATAACTAGTAACATTTTAAATATTAAAAAAAGGTCCGATAAAAATTTTGAAAAAAATTGACTTTATAAAAGAACATATTTTAATTGTTTCCGGACATGTTATAATCTCTAAAAATTTTCACAGAATTGATTGTAAAATTTTTTAAATTTATAGTTTTAGGACGGTTTAGGTATGTAGATTTGTAAAAATTAAAAAAAAAATACTTGCATATGTATTCAAATACTTTATTCTATAAGTATTTTAAAAGTATTTTTAATACTTTTTTAAAAGTATTTTTTACAAGACTACTTAAAACATACATAGTAAATCTAATAAAAAATATTTGAGTTGTCTTGAATAAAATCATTAGCTACTTTGGAACCTATGTTAAAATATGAGTTATTAAAATTAAATATTTAGTGTTAACGAATGGGCAAACTATTGGAACCATGATATGATAAAACTAAATAAAATATTATATAAAACATTTTAAATAATTGTGTTTACTGTTTATAATAATGTGTATATATATAGGTATATAGCACAAAAATTAAACATAATAGTATTACATAGAAAATTATGTTTAACAATTGTTGGCTCTTAAAATGTATGACTATTTCTCATAAAAGGTATTAATAAAAATTACCAGGATTTGCCATAGCTGATTTTATTTGATCTTCATTGTTTACAACAGTTTCAATCAAACTTTCTTCCAATGTGTTTATATAGACAGTATTAATAGTCCAAGTATCTCGTTGATTAGCAATAAATGATAATGGATTACAACAAAAATACTTTTCATGGAAATCATCAACTATTTGTCTTAATAATGAACGAATCGATCTAATATATGAATTTTTTTTATAATAGGGGAACCAATATCTAAAAATAATACAAAGCATAATATAATATTATTAATAAACAAAAAAAATAATTAAATTTAACAAAATATCAAATACCTGACAAAATTCTGTATATCATAACAAGATACATTCTCTGTAGCAGAATTTTTTATTGCTAAATATATTAAATGAATCCAATTTAATGGTGGACACACCTAAAATTTTAATGTAACAAATATTTGTAAATAAAATTATTTTTATATTATATGTATACAATAATCACTAGTACAATGCTGTAATAAAACAATTAATTAATTATTTGATACATCAAGTTTAGTCTAATTTTTATTAATATGGCTTCTTGTACAACTTATGTTATAAAATATATTAAAAGATGTATTTATTAAGGTAGTATGAGAAAAAATCCAAAAACTTAATGATATATATAATATAACTTTTAAGACTTTAAGAGGTAAATAATGCAGTAGCCTATCTATATAACTAATAAGTAATTAGTGATCTTTAATCTTACTTCTCAAGTTTTGATTAGTTATTCAAAGATATAAGATCATAAACATAAACCAAAAGAAAAACAATAAAAATTGTAAGTCCCACTGTTCTGTGTCCCAACATATCTAAAAAAATTGTATTCATAAATAATTAAAATTCCACAACACAACCACATGGTTTTAAGTACGAATACAATTTTATCTTCTATCATTATTCATTACCATAGCCTCTAGTACTCAATCAAAAATATTTTAAGTATTTTGTATCAAAGAAAAAAATTATTTATCAAAAATATTGAAGTTGGTTTCACAAATCATGACAGTTGTGTAGGTTATAGCCAACATCATTGCTTATATCTTATCTAGGCATGCTCATTAACATTATCATTAATAAAAAAAAAAAAAAAATAATAAAGGAATTTTATAAAGAAATTTTTTTTTAAATCTGGACCATAGCTTCCTCTGTCCTAACAATAAAAAAATTAACATCGACTAGTCACTATAATATAGTATAGTACTGTAATTTAAAATCATATGTATAGGTATTAATAATTTATAATTACATTGTCTGCAGATGTTTTTGGAACATTAACATTATCTTTCTCAATTATCGGATTGTTTGTATCTAATGAAAAACTCAAAGCTTGCAAATTATTATTGTAATGATCAGTTCTTGCTTTTTTATTCATTGAAACATTTGGTAATGATTCATTATACGTGAAATTATTCTTAACAACAAGTTCCTTACGTGATTGACCAAATAATTTTGTTTGAAATTCTGTACCAAAGAAAAATATTTTAAATTTATTTTTTCTATGAGTTAAATATATTTATAGACATATACATACCATTTGTAATATTTTGATTTTGTATAATTGTTGTATTATTAGTTAATGGAACAATTTGTTCTATTTTCTTTTTATTTCCATTGTTGATTGGATGATTTTCACTTATTATATTATTTGAATTATTAGAAGTATTTAACAAATTATGATTATTTTTATTATTTAATTCTTCAGTTAGTTGATCTTTTGAGGATTTTTTTTTTTTACACTGAATGTTATAAACATTAATTATGATGTAGATATATTTAAAAAATAATTTAACAGAATCTTACCTTTTTGAATAAGTCTTTTTCATATTCTATTTTTAATAAATGAGAAAGAGGCATATCTTCTATATCTTCCTCTACATCACTTGTACTTAGGTCTGTCGACCAATCTATTGTAGAATCGTATTCATCAAAATCATTTGTTACCTTTTCAGTATGATTTACTTTTTTATCATAATATCGAACATTTTTTTTTTTATCTCCACGAAAGTAATTATGTTCCTGCATAGTATTATATTGTTGCGTCATATTGTCAGTGTTATTCTTTCAATTTGATTTTTGTTCGATATTTATTTTTATATTTTTGTTTTAAATCACTATATGAAAAGATCAATCAAGGCTTAAATTTATTTTTCATTATTTGTATATAAGTTATCAGTAAGTAACATGATATAGATATATTTTTTTTGTTTTACCTGTAATTAATTTATAGGCTGAAATAAACCATAATAATTCTATTGCAATATACCTAATTCTATTGTTATACCTATATAAATATAAACAACTAAGAGGACGTTATACCTGCATGTGTTTTCTCTATCTTAAATACAATAAGGAAAATCTTTGTTCGACAGAACACATTTTGTGATGTTAACTATAATACAAGAGTAAATTTACCTATTATCAAATTTAAAGCTAAGAATATGATTTAGGTAATGTCAAATGGTTTTTTTTGTTATTATCATTTTTAAGTGAGTTATGAACATTTTAAAGTTGTAATAAATATATTATATTCTTGTTAAAATTAAATTATTTATTATTTTTTTATTTATGTACATTTTACATTTTAAATAAAGTAATGATAAACAATGTGTAATAAATAACAACTAAGAGGATGTTATACCTGCATGTGTTTTCTCTATCTTAAATACAATAAGGAAAATCTTTGTTCGACAGAACACATTTTGTGATGTTATGAACATTTTTAAGTTGTAATATTTTACAAAGCTAAATCTCAATTTAATGATAATTTCAATAAAAGCATATGAAATTTCCTGGATAATATTCTTCTTTAAATTTGGTGATAGGTAAATTAGATTAGCTAAAACAACAAAATGTGTTCTGCTGAACGCAAATTTGCTATGATGTACATTAGTAAGATACGAGACAACACATACGGGTATAACTCACTCTTAAAAAATTATTTAAGTAGAAGTTCCTTACAACTTTTCTTGGGATAGAAATTACAGTAAATAAAAATATAAAACTGTGAGTATTGAAAATTGAAATATCATTAATCATCTTCCAAATGTATAGACAACATGGTAAATGTCTTTATTAGTTATTTGTTTGGTAAATAAATTTAATAAAACTAGGATAAATTGATTGAGTCGTTCAAGTGGGTTATTAAAATATAAAATTGGATAAATGATTCAATACAAATATAAAATAAGTCTTGAAAAATAATTATAAATATGTATAGTAGGTAGGATATAACTGTTTTACAAGAATAAACAAATTGTAAGCTTGCATGTGATATTAAATAATACCATACTACGAATATAATTTATTACGATAATAAGTAGATAGCAGTGGTTCTAATGTTATCATAGATAATAAAGAAATTTATAGGACAAGCGCATGTTAAATATATTTGAGGCCGAGTGCCTGAAGGGGAAGTCAATTGTGGCTTCTTTTATAATGATAGTCGATACTCGATTTAGGTATACTTATTTGGCCTCAATTGATGGGCCACATTCCATAATGTACTATTGCCACTTTTCATAATGTTTGGGAATCACGATTTTCTATTGTATACTATTGTTAAGCAGTAGAAAAAATGTAAAATATGTTAAAAATTCAGAAAAATATACTCCTCAAGTCAAAATTACCTTAAAATTATTATTTTACTATTTTAATTGATAATTTTAAATGTTGGTTGCGCCATAGTGTACTATTTCCACCCAATAGTACACTTTGACTTACTTAAGAATTTAGAGTATAGTGAACCAAGTTTTACCGAAATGTACTTATTCCATATTTCCTCCAGATGTTGAATAGTATTTATGAAAAAAAACCCAATGGTAAAAATTAAGTGGCCTTTTTTGAATAATGTATGATGAATGAAAACAGTAAAGATGTAAAGTTTGTCTTCTAACATATTATTGCCAATACAAATATTTTACAGTTTAATATCTTACCTTTACTTTGCACTTTTCATTAAATTTCTTAGGCGGCGTTTCGAAGTTATCTTTACGTTTAAGAAAAACGTGTTTATAAGGTAATAGCACGTAACAATTAATTGTTTTTAGCCTCAAAATAAAAATAATATTAAAACTATTATCTATCAAATATTCACTGACGATAACAGCCAAGTCTTGGAGCGAATTTCATGGTATAATGATGAGGTTAGAAACGTTCTATTTTGTGTTACCTTTTAGGTTATTATAATCACTATACGAAAATGTAAATCCGCACAGTTATAGTGATAACATGAATTTAGAATAAAAATAAACATAACATTTATATAAGGAATAATTTTTTCGTTTGTAACACATGGCAATAGTGAAAAAAATCACGGAAATAGTTCTTTTTGAAACACTTCAATAATCTGATTTTTAAATTACCATGGGCAATAGTGCATTTTGGCCAAACTGATAGATTCAGTACAGATAGTACATTCTGATAAATTCTCGCCATCGGCAGTAGTGCATTTTGACGCAATCTTAGTATTTTTAATCAATTCATTGATAGAAAATAATACACTTCGACATAATTTGATGGTTTTAAACGATTCCCCGACATTTAAACTATATGTTTTAATATATAACTCGTATTTTCAATTTTTTTCAATAGTACACTTTGGAATGTCTCCCTCAATTGTTCTCCTTTATGACCGCTGATAAGATCGTTATGGCCTATCCATATCTTTATTATTCACGAATATTATGAACAACAACAACGAAGAAATACAATCTGATAACACTATATTATACGGCCTCTGAATCATAGAGATTATATTTTTAAAATTACAATATTGAAATATTCATTCAATTATCACTTATTTAAACAATTTAAGAAACATAATTTGAAGCATATACAAATCACATAATATTTCAATGAATACAGGTTCAAAATCATAGCTCTTACCAATATAAAACTAATAAAGGTCCTATCAAATATCAAAAGAATATTAAATTATCGAGTACAATCTCAATGTATAGGTAAATATTAGAAGAAATACACATATAGATTACCTACAAAATGTTATAAATAACGATAATATAAACGCATTAAATAATACCTTACCTTATAAATAACAACGCACTGTATTAAATCTAATTCCATTTGTTGAAAACAAACTTCTCATATCAATGTTTAAATGTTCAATTTATAATTTATAAATAAAAATTTCTTACTTGGTTCAATTATTGATAGATTTTTTTATTTCAAAATAAAAATAATTTGTGGGTAGTGTTTGTACTATGGACTAAGATACACAGGAATGGAAACGAATGTCGATAACGGGTCAATTTTAATATTATGATTGAGCGGTGAAGGGCGGGATTTTGATCTCTAATCAATACTAGCGCTCGATGTGGCCAGTTTTTGAGTTTATTATTATTAAATATTAAAAATATTATTTATTAATATAAATTACAAATTAGGAATTTTATATAGCATAATTAAAATAAAATAAAGCACCTATTATAAATTATAATGTTGTTAAGTTGTTATAAGCTTTGATAATTTTTTTTCTTTCAACTTTTCTTTTTTAATTGTTTATTTTGTGTTAATGTGAATTGTTTCATTCTCATAGTGATGTAGTATTGGAACATATTAGTTATTATTTCAGTTTTATGATCACTACAAGGAAATGTTAGTATATCACTATGTTCTTCAAGAAAATGATCAATTGTTTTGTTAAAAACCTCTGGACCTAAACAATGTTTGTCCTTTGACATCACCTTTTATTACACAACACTTCCCCATAACTGTGTGTATTTTCAGCACAAACGCCAACTACCTAAGATATAATTAAGACGGTAAGAGTAAGATACTAAGATGTAACTATATACTGAAGTATGAGATTAGTTTGTGATTTTCAGATAAATATAAACTAAAATTAAAATTAGTATGCTGATTTATTAATTGCTTATAATATACCTACATAGATAGTACTAATGTTGACAAGAGCTCGAAGCCCCACGTACTCCACTCATTATATACATTAAGGTACGCACCACCTCTCATACTCTCCAACCATATCGTATCCAGTCCTGTGTATCTTAGTACGTGATTTGTACTCTCTGTGTAAATCCGCACAGTTATAGTGATAACATGAATTTAGAATAAAAATAAACTTAAAATTGGACTAAATATTTTTAAATTTTACTATGAATATAAAATAAATAACAATAATTTTGATTTTTCAGTATCACTAGAAATTTTGATCTCATAAAAAATAAGCAACTTTATTTTAATAACTGAAAATACAGTATTATCTAAACTCCAGTGAATAAAACTTAAAAGTTTACATTTACTGTAGATGTAAAAATCAATAATATTATGAATTTGTAACTACAAACTTATTTGTAAATAAAATTTGATCTTTAACTTGATACTTAAAACACAAATTATAACTGTATTTTTAATATTTATTTTAAATACTTAGGGTACGTTCAACTTATAATAAATCTTGAACTAAATATTCCCAACTGTTTTTTTATCAAGCAACACATTTTTAACTTGTATATATTTATAGCTAATTGCACAAAATATGAGCAATATTTTAAAAATTATATCATGTTTAGAGATTATGAATATTTGTTGAAAATTTCATGTCTTTATAGTTATTCATTTTTTAATTAAGGCAAAATCAATTTTGTTAAAAACGATTTTTGAGTATGATTTTCAATTTGGTTTTGAAGTATTAAGAATTTAAAATACCATTAAATCCAATTTACGACCGAAAATCAAAATTTAAAATAGAAACATTTGTTTTACAATAAAATATGGATTATGTACGTACATGATGTAAAATCAATATATTCATTTATTCAGAACCTAAAATAGTTGAAAAAATTAGAACTTAATAAATTAACTTTATAAAATATTTTCAAATTTCTATACACAACACTTATTGTCATCAAAAACTAAAAGTATACATGATCTTAGAAAAAATCTTATTTTTTAGGTATAAGAATTAATAATATAACATTATGTTATTTTTAGATAATCAAGGGCATATCTAGAAGGGACCCTGGATCCGTCCACCAATTGGTTGTTTTATTATTATTAACAGTATGTCCATTGATAATTATATCAATTATATATATATATGATTGCTTAAGTAATAACTTTTTACCAATAAATATTGAATATTTATTATTTATGATATTATATAATTTATGTATAGTAATTATAAATTATAATTAATATATAGGGATAAAAATGGTTTATTCTTATCCATGGATACAAATTTTATTTATTATTCATTTTAAAAACAAAACATTCATTACATAATTGGTTAGCTATTAAAATAATGAATAACTAAAACGCAATCGGTTATTAGTTATTTTAGTAATTAATTAAATTAAAAAGTCTATTATCATTTTATGGAATGCATTACCAAACATGTATTTGTAACCTCCAGATCAAATCATATTATGATAGTATTGTTTATTCAGTCGATAATAATAATTTCAATATTTTGATTAAATCCCAAATAAAATACACCATATCCATTTACCAATGTTGATAATTTATCTGAAATCAAAAATAAAGTAATTATATTCTGTATATTTAACTTAAAGCCAGTCTTGTGAAGTATTCGAATACAAGTATTTGGATACTAGTATTTAAACACATTTTGAAGTATTTTTATGGTATTCCAAATACAAATTTTTAAAGTATTTTTTAAGTATTCTGAATACATTTTAGAAGTATTTTTAACAAAATTTAAATACTTATGTTTAAGTATTATAAAGAAATCAGTTTTATCAATGTCTTATAAAAATAACTAGTAACATTTTAAATATTAAAAAAAGGTCCGATAAAAATTTTGAAAAAAATTGACTTTATAAAAGAACATATTTTAATTGTTTCCGGACATGTTATAATCTCTAAAAATTTTCACAGAATTGATTGTAAAATTTTTTAAATTTATAGTTTTAGGACGGTTTAGGTATGTAGATTTGTAAAAATTAAAAAAAAAATACTTGCATATGTATTCAAATACTTTATTCTATAAGTATTTTAAAAGTATTTTTAATACTTTTTTAAAAGTATTTTTTACAAGACTACTTAAAACATACATAGTAAATCTAATAAAAAATATTTGAGTTGTCTTGAATAAAATCATTAGCTACTTTGGAACCTATGTTAAAATATGAGTTATTAAAATTAAATATTTAGTGTTAACGAATGGGCAAACTATTGGAACCATGATATGATAAAACTAAATAAAATATTATATAAAACATTTTAAATAATTGTGTTTACTGTTTATAATAATGTGTATATATATAGGTATATAGCACAAAAATTAAACATAATAGTATTACATAGAAAATTATGTTTAACAATTGTTGGCTCTTAAAATGTATGACTATTTCTCATAAAAGGTATTAATAAAAATTACCAGGATTTGCCATAGCTGATTTTATTTGATCTTCATTGTTTACAACAGTTTCAATCAAACTTTCTTCCAATGTGTTTATATAGACAGTATTAATAGTCCAAGTATCTCGTTGATTAGCAATAAATGATAATGGATTACAACAAAAATACTTTTCATGGAAATCATCAACTATTTGTCTTAATAATGAACGAATCGATCTAATATATGAATTTTTTTTATAATAGGGGAACCAATATCTAAAAATAATACAAAGCATAATATAATATTATTAATAAACAAAAAAAATAATTAAATTTAACAAAATATCAAATACCTGACAAAATTCTGTATATCATAACAAGATACATTCTCTGTAGCAGAATTTTTTATTGCTAAATATATTAAATGAATCCAATTTAATGGTGGACACACCTAAAATTTTAATGTAACAAATATTTGTAAATAAAATTATTTTTATATTATATGTATACAATAATCACTAGTACAATGCTGTAATAAAACAATTAATTAATTATTTGATACATCAAGTTTAGTCTAATTTTTATTAATATGGCTTCTTGTACAACTTATGTTATAAAATATATTAAAAGATGTATTTATTAAGGTAGTATGAGAAAAAATCCAAAAACTTAATGATATATATAATATAACTTTTAAGACTTTAAGAGGTAAATAATGCAGTAGCCTATCTATATAACTAATAAGTAATTAGTGATCTTTAATCTTACTTCTCAAGTTTTGATTAGTTATTCAAAGATATAAGATCATAAACATAAACCAAAAGAAAAACAATAAAAATTGTAAGTCCCACTGTTCTGTGTCCCAACATATCTAAAAAAATTGTATTCATAAATAATTAAAATTCCACAACACAACCACATGGTTTTAAGTACGAATACAATTTTATCTTCTATCATTATTCATTACCATAGCCTCTAGTACTCAATCAAAAATATTTTAAGTATTTTGTATCAAAGAAAAAAATTATTTATCAAAAATATTGAAGTTGGTTTCACAAATCATGACAGTTGTGTAGGTTATAGCCAACATCATTGCTTATATCTTATCTAGGCATGCTCATTAACATTATCATTAATAAAAAAAAAAAAAAAATAATAAAGGAATTTTATAAAGAAATTTTTTTTTAAATCTGGACCATAGCTTCCTCTGTCCTAACAATAAAAAAATTAACATCGACTAGTCACTATAATATAGTATAGTACTGTAATTTAAAATCATATGTATAGGTATTAATAATTTATAATTACATTGTCTGCAGATGTTTTTGGAACATTAACATTATCTTTCTCAATTATCGGATTGTTTGTATCTAATGAAAAACTCAAAGCTTGCAAATTATTATTGTAATGATCAGTTCTTGCTTTTTTATTCATTGAAACATTTGGTAATGATTCATTATACGTGAAATTATTCTTAACAACAAGTTCCTTACGTGATTGACCAAATAATTTTGTTTGAAATTCTGTACCAAAGAAAAATATTTTAAATTTATTTTTTCTATGAGTTAAATATATTTATAGACATATACATACCATTTGTAATATTTTGATTTTGTATAATTGTTGTATTATTAGTTAATGGAACAATTTGTTCTATTTTCTTTTTATTTCCATTGTTGATTGGATGATTTTCACTTATTATATTATTTGAATTATTAGAAGTATTTAACAAATTATGATTATTTTTATTATTTAATTCTTCAGTTAGTTGATCTTTTGAGGATTTTTTTTTTTTACACTGAATGTTATAAACATTAATTATGATGTAGATATATTTAAAAAATAATTTAACAGAATCTTACCTTTTTGAATAAGTCTTTTTCATATTCTATTTTTAATAAATGAGAAAGAGGCATATCTTCTATATCTTCCTCTACATCACTTGTACTTAGGTCTGTCGACCAATCTATTGTAGAATCGTATTCATCAAAATCATTTGTTACCTTTTCAGTATGATTTACTTTTTTATCATAATATCGAACATTTTTTTTTTTATCTCCACGAAAGTAATTATGTTCCTGCATAGTATTATATTGTTGCGTCATATTGTCAGTGTTATTCTTTCAATTTGATTTTTGTTCGATATTTATTTTTATATTTTTGTTTTAAATCACTATATGAAAAGATCAATCAAGGCTTAAATTTATTTTTCATTATTTGTATATAAGTTATCAGTAAGTAACATGATATAGATATATTTTTTTTGTTTTACCTGTAATTAATTTATAGGCTGAAATAAACCATAATAATTCTATTGCAATATACCTAATTCTATTGTTATACCTATATAAATATAAACAACTAAGAGGACGTTATACCTGCATGTGTTTTCTCTATCTTAAATACAATAAGGAAAATCTTTGTTCGACAGAACACATTTTGTGATGTTAACTATAATACAAGAGTAAATTTACCTATTATCAAATTTAAAGCTAAGAATATGATTTAGGTAATGTCAAATGGTTTTTTTTGTTATTATCATTTTTAAGTGAGTTATGAACATTTTAAAGTTGTAATAAATATATTATATTCTTGTTAAAATTAAATTATTTATTATTTTTTTATTTATGTACATTTTACATTTTAAATAAAGTAATGATAAACAATGTGTAATAAATAACAACTAAGAGGATGTTATACCTGCATGTGTTTTCTCTATCTTAAATACAATAAGGAAAATCTTTGTTCGACAGAACACATTTTGTGATGTTATGAACATTTTTAAGTTGTAATATTTTACAAAGCTAAATCTCAATTTAATGATAATTTCAATAAAAGCATATGAAATTTCCTGGATAATATTCTTCTTTAAATTTGGTGATAGGTAAATTAGATTAGCTAAAACAACAAAATGTGTTCTGCTGAACGCAAATTTGCTATGATGTACATTAGTAAGATACGAGACAACATATACGGGTATAACTCACTCTTAAAAAATTATTTAAGTAGAAGTTCCTTACAACTTTTCTTGGGATAGAAATTACAGTAAATAAAAATATAAAACTGTGAGTATTGAAAATTGAAATATCATTAATCATCTTCCAAATGTATAGACAACATGGTAAATGTCTTTATTAGTTATTTGTTTGGTAAATAAATTTAATAAAACTAGGATAAATTGATTGAGTCGTTCAAGTGGGTTATTAAAATATAAAATTGGATAAATGATTCAATACAAATATAAAATAAGTCTTGAAAAATAATTATAAATATGTATAGTAGGTAGGATATAACTGTTTTACAAGAATAAACAAATTGTAAGCTTGCATGTGATATTAAATAATACCATACTACGAATATAATTTATTACGATAATAAGTAGATAGCAGTGGTTCTAATGTTATCATAGATAATAAAGAAATTTATAGGACAAGCGCATGTTAAATATATTTGAGGCCGAGTGCCTGAAGGGGAAGTCAATTGTGGCTTCTTTTATAATGATAGTCGATACTCGATTTAGGTATACTTATTTGGCCTCAATTGATGGGCCACATTCCATAATGTACTATTGCCACTTTTCATAATGTTTGGGAATCACGATTTTCTATTGTATACTATTGTTAAGCAGTAGAAAAAATGTAAAATATGTTAAAAATTCAGAAAAATATACTCCTCAAGTCAAAATTACCTTAAAATTATTATTTTACTATTTTAATTGATAATTTTAAATGTTGGTTGCGCCATAGTGTACTATTTCCACCCAATAGTACACTTTGACTTACTTAAGAATTTAGAGTATAGTGAACCAAGTTTTACCGAAATGTACTTATTCCATATTTCCTCCAGATGTTGAATAGTATTTATGAAAAAAAACCCAATGGTAAAAATTAAGTGGCCTTTTTTGAATAATGTATGATGAATGAAAACAGTAAAGATGTAAAGTTTGTCTTCTAACATATTATTGCCAATACAAATATTTTACAGTTTAATATCTTACCTTTACTTTGCACTTTTCATTAAATTTCTTAGGCGGCGTTTCGAAGTTATCTTTACGTTTAAGAAAAACGTGTTTATAAGGTAATAGCACGTAACAATTAATTGTTTTTAGCCTCAAAATAAAAATAATATTAAAACTATTATCTATCAAATATTCACTGACGATAACAGCCAAGTCTTGGAGCGAATTTCATGGTATAATGATGAGGTTAGAAACGTTCTATTTTGTGTTACCTTTTAGGTTATTATAATCACTATACGAAAATGTAAATCCGCACAGTTATAGTGATAACATGAATTTAGAATAAAAATAAACATAACATTTATATAAGGAATAATTTTTTCGTTTGTAACACATGGCAATAGTGAAAAAAATCACGGAAATAGTTCTTTTTGAAACACTTCAATAATCTGATTTTTAAATTACCATGGGCAATAGTGCATTTTGGCCAAACTGATAGATTCAGTACAGATAGTACATTCTGATAAATTCTCGCCATCGGCAGTAGTGCATTTTGACGCAATCTTAGTATTTTTAATCAATTCATTGATAGAAAATAATACACTTCGACATAATTTGATGGTTTTAAACGATTCCCCGACATTTAAACTATATGT
Source organism: Rhopalosiphum nymphaeae (assembly GCA_036289425.1). Classification (NCBI taxonomy): domain Eukaryota; kingdom Metazoa; phylum Arthropoda; class Insecta; order Hemiptera; family Aphididae; genus Rhopalosiphum; species Rhopalosiphum nymphaeae. The sequence goes on from JAZAQC010000017.1 coordinate 6,952,589, forward strand.
TTTAATATATAACTCGTATTTTCAATTTTTTTCAATAGTACACTTTGGAATGTCTCCCTCAATTGTTCTCCTTTATGACCGCTGATAAGATCGTTATGGCCTATCCATATCTTTATTATTCACGAATATTATGAACAACAACAACGAAGAAATACAATCTGATAACACTATATTATACGGCCTCTGAATCATAGAGATTATATTTTTAAAATTACAATATTGAAATATTCATTCAATTATCACTTATTTAAACAATTTAAGAAACATAATTTGAAGCATATACAAATCACATAATATTTCAATGAATACAGGTTCAAAATCATAGCTCTTACCAATATAAAACTAATAAAGGTCCTATCAAATATCAAAAGAATATTAAATTATCGAGTACAATCTCAATGTATAGGTAAATATTAGAAGAAATACACATATAGATTACCTACAAAATGTTATAAATAACGATAATATAAACGCATTAAATAATACCTTACCTTATAAATAACAACGCACTGTATTAAATCTAATTCCATTTGTTGAAAACAAACTTCTCATATCAATGTTTAAATGTTCAATTTATAATTTATAAATAAAAATTTCTTACTTGGTTCAATTATTGATAGATTTTTTTATTTCAAAATAAAAATAATTTGTGGGTAGTGTTTGTACTATGGACTAAGATACACAGGAATGGAAACGAATGTCGATAACGGGTCAATTTTAATATTATGATTGAGCGGTGAAGGGCGGGATTTTGATCTCTAATCAATACTAGCGCTCGATGTGGCCAGTTTTTGAGTTTATTATTATTAAATATTAAAAATATTATTTATTAATATAAATTACAAATTAGGAATTTTATATAGCATAATTAAAATAAAATAAAGCACCTATTATAAATTATAATGTTGTTAAGTTGTTATAAGCTTTGATAATTTTTTTTCTTTCAACTTTTCTTTTTTAATTGTTTATTTTGTGTTAATGTGAATTGTTTCATTCTCATAGTGATGTAGTATTGGAACATATTAGTTATTATTTCAGTTTTATGATCACTACAAGGAAATGTTAGTATATCACTATGTTCTTCAAGAAAATGATCAATTGTTTTGTTAAAAACCTCTGGACCTAAACAATGTTTGTCCTTTGACATCACCTTTTATTACACAACACTTCCCCATAACTGTGTGTATTTTCAGCACAAACGCCAACTACCTAAGATATAATTAAGACGGTAAGAGTAAGATACTAAGATGTAACTATATACTGAAGTATGAGATTAGTTTGTGATTTTCAGATAAATATAAACTAAAATTAAAATTAGTATGCTGATTTATTAATTGCTTATAATATACCTACATAGATAGTACTAATGTTGACAAGAGCTCGAAGCCCCACGTACTCCACTCATTATATACATTAAGGTACGCACCACCTCTCATACTCTCCAACCATATCGTATCCAGTCCTGTGTATCTTAGTACGTGATTTGTACTCTCTGTGTAAATCCGCACAGTTATAGTGATAACATGAATTTAGAATAAAAATAAACTTAAAATTGGACTAAATATTTTTAAATTTTACTATGAATATAAAATAAATAACAATAATTTTGATTTTTCAGTATCACTAGAAATTTTGATCTCATAAAAAATAAGCAACTTTATTTTAATAACTGAAAATACAGTATTATCTAAACTCCAGTGAATAAAACTTAAAAGTTTACATTTACTGTAGATGTAAAAATCAATAATATTATGAATTTGTAACTACAAACTTATTTGTAAATAAAATTTGATCTTTAACTTGATACTTAAAACACAAATTATAACTGTATTTTTAATATTTATTTTAAATACTTAGGGTACGTTCAACTTATAATAAATCTTGAACTAAATATTCCCAACTGTTTTTTTATCAAGCAACACATTTTTAACTTGTATATATTTATAGCTAATTGCACAAAATATGAGCAATATTTTAAAAATTATATCATGTTTAGAGATTATGAATATTTGTTGAAAATTTCATGTCTTTATAGTTATTCATTTTTTAATTAAGGCAAAATCAATTTTGTTAAAAACGATTTTTGAGTATGATTTTCAATTTGGTTTTGAAGTATTAAGAATTTAAAATACCATTAAATCCAATTTACGACCGAAAATCAAAATTTAAAATAGAAACATTTGTTTTACAATAAAATATGGATTATGTACGTACATGATGTAAAATCAATATATTCATTTATTCAGAACCTAAAATAGTTGAAAAAATTAGAACTTAATAAATTAACTTTATAAAATATTTTCAAATTTCTATACACAACACTTATTGTCATCAAAAACTAAAAGTATACATGATCTTAGAAAAAATCTTATTTTTTAGGTATAAGAATTAATAATATAACATTATGTTATTTTTAGATAATCAAGGGCATATCTAGAAGGGACCCTGGATCCGTCCACCAATTGGTTGTTTTATTATTATTAACAGTATGTCCATTGATAATTATATCAATTATATATATATATGATTGCTTAAGTAATAACTTTTTACCAATAAATATTGAATATTTATTATTTATGATATTATATAATTTATGTATAGTAATTATAAATTATAATTAATATATAGGGATAAAAATGGTTTATTCTTATCCATGGATACAAATTTTATTTATTATTCATTTTAAAAACAAAACATTCATTACATAATTGGTTAGCTATTAAAATAATGAATAACTAAAACGCAATCGGTTATTAGTTATTTTAGTAATTAATTAAATTAAAAAGTCTATTATCATTTTATGGAATGCATTACCAAACATGTATTTGTAACCTCCAGATCAAATCATATTATGATAGTATTGTTTATTCAGTCGATAATAATAATTTCAATATTTTGATTAAATCCCAAATAAAATACACCATATCCATTTACCAATGTTGATAATTTATCTGAAATCAAAAATAAAGTAATTATATTCTGTATATTTAACTTAAAGCCAGTCTTGTGAAGTATTCGAATACAAGTATTTGGATACTAGTATTTAAACACATTTTGAAGTATTTTTATGGTATTCCAAATACAAATTTTTAAAGTATTTTTTAAGTATTCTGAATACATTTTAGAAGTATTTTTAACAAAATTTAAATACTTATGTTTAAGTATTATAAAGAAATCAGTTTTATCAATGTCTTATAAAAATAACTAGTAACATTTTAAATATTAAAAAAAGGTCCGATAAAAATTTTGAAAAAAATTGACTTTATAAAAGAACATATTTTAATTGTTTCCGGACATGTTATAATCTCTAAAAATTTTCACAGAATTGATTGTAAAATTTTTTAAATTTATAGTTTTAGGACGGTTTAGGTATGTAGATTTGTAAAAATTAAAAAAAAAATACTTGCATATGTATTCAAATACTTTATTCTATAAGTATTTTAAAAGTATTTTTAATACTTTTTTAAAAGTATTTTTTACAAGACTACTTAAAACATACATAGTAAATCTAATAAAAAATATTTGAGTTGTCTTGAATAAAATCATTAGCTACTTTGGAACCTATGTTAAAATATGAGTTATTAAAATTAAATATTTAGTGTTAACGAATGGGCAAACTATTGGAACCATGATATGATAAAACTAAATAAAATATTATATAAAACATTTTAAATAATTGTGTTTACTGTTTATAATAATGTGTATATATATAGGTATATAGCACAAAAATTAAACATAATAGTATTACATAGAAAATTATGTTTAACAATTGTTGGCTCTTAAAATGTATGACTATTTCTCATAAAAGGTATTAATAAAAATTACCAGGATTTGCCATAGCTGATTTTATTTGATCTTCATTGTTTACAACAGTTTCAATCAAACTTTCTTCCAATGTGTTTATATAGACAGTATTAATAGTCCAAGTATCTCGTTGATTAGCAATAAATGATAATGGATTACAACAAAAATACTTTTCATGGAAATCATCAACTATTTGTCTTAATAATGAACGAATCGATCTAATATATGAATTTTTTTTATAATAGGGGAACCAATATCTAAAAATAATACAAAGCATAATATAATATTATTAATAAACAAAAAAAATAATTAAATTTAACAAAATATCAAATACCTGACAAAATTCTGTATATCATAACAAGATACATTCTCTGTAGCAGAATTTTTTATTGCTAAATATATTAAATGAATCCAATTTAATGGTGGACACACCTAAAATTTTAATGTAACAAATATTTGTAAATAAAATTATTTTTATATTATATGTATACAATAATCACTAGTACAATGCTGTAATAAAACAATTAATTAATTATTTGATACATCAAGTTTAGTCTAATTTTTATTAATATGGCTTCTTGTACAACTTATGTTATAAAATATATTAAAAGATGTATTTATTAAGGTAGTATGAGAAAAAATCCAAAAACTTAATGATATATATAATATAACTTTTAAGACTTTAAGAGGTAAATAATGCAGTAGCCTATCTATATAACTAATAAGTAATTAGTGATCTTTAATCTTACTTCTCAAGTTTTGATTAGTTATTCAAAGATATAAGATCATAAACATAAACCAAAAGAAAAACAATAAAAATTGTAAGTCCCACTGTTCTGTGTCCCAACATATCTAAAAAAATTGTATTCATAAATAATTAAAATTCCACAACACAACCACATGGTTTTAAGTACGAATACAATTTTATCTTCTATCATTATTCATTACCATAGCCTCTAGTACTCAATCAAAAATATTTTAAGTATTTTGTATCAAAGAAAAAAATTATTTATCAAAAATATTGAAGTTGGTTTCACAAATCATGACAGTTGTGTAGGTTATAGCCAACATCATTGCTTATATCTTATCTAGGCATGCTCATTAACATTATCATTAATAAAAAAAAAAAAAAAATAATAAAGGAATTTTATAAAGAAATTTTTTTTTAAATCTGGACCATAGCTTCCTCTGTCCTAACAATAAAAAAATTAACATCGACTAGTCACTATAATATAGTATAGTACTGTAATTTAAAATCATATGTATAGGTATTAATAATTTATAATTACATTGTCTGCAGATGTTTTTGGAACATTAACATTATCTTTCTCAATTATCGGATTGTTTGTATCTAATGAAAAACTCAAAGCTTGCAAATTATTATTGTAATGATCAGTTCTTGCTTTTTTATTCATTGAAACATTTGGTAATGATTCATTATACGTGAAATTATTCTTAACAACAAGTTCCTTACGTGATTGACCAAATAATTTTGTTTGAAATTCTGTACCAAAGAAAAATATTTTAAATTTATTTTTTCTATGAGTTAAATATATTTATAGACATATACATACCATTTGTAATATTTTGATTTTGTATAATTGTTGTATTATTAGTTAATGGAACAATTTGTTCTATTTTCTTTTTATTTCCATTGTTGATTGGATGATTTTCACTTATTATATTATTTGAATTATTAGAAGTATTTAACAAATTATGATTATTTTTATTATTTAATTCTTCAGTTAGTTGATCTTTTGAGGATTTTTTTTTTTTACACTGAATGTTATAAACATTAATTATGATGTAGATATATTTAAAAAATAATTTAACAGAATCTTACCTTTTTGAATAAGTCTTTTTCATATTCTATTTTTAATAAATGAGAAAGAGGCATATCTTCTATATCTTCCTCTACATCACTTGTACTTAGGTCTGTCGACCAATCTATTGTAGAATCGTATTCATCAAAATCATTTGTTACCTTTTCAGTATGATTTACTTTTTTATCATAATATCGAACATTTTTTTTTTTATCTCCACGAAAGTAATTATGTTCCTGCATAGTATTATATTGTTGCGTCATATTGTCAGTGTTATTCTTTCAATTTGATTTTTGTTCGATATTTATTTTTATATTTTTGTTTTAAATCACTATATGAAAAGATCAATCAAGGCTTAAATTTATTTTTCATTATTTGTATATAAGTTATCAGTAAGTAACATGATATAGATATATTTTTTTTGTTTTACCTGTAATTAATTTATAGGCTGAAATAAACCATAATAATTCTATTGCAATATACCTAATTCTATTGTTATACCTATATAAATATAAACAACTAAGAGGACGTTATACCTGCATGTGTTTTCTCTATCTTAAATACAATAAGGAAAATCTTTGTTCGACAGAACACATTTTGTGATGTTAACTATAATACAAGAGTAAATTTACCTATTATCAAATTTAAAGCTAAGAATATGATTTAGGTAATGTCAAATGGTTTTTTTTGTTATTATCATTTTTAAGTGAGTTATGAACATTTTAAAGTTGTAATAAATATATTATATTCTTGTTAAAATTAAATTATTTATTATTTTTTTATTTATGTACATTTTACATTTTAAATAAAGTAATGATAAACAATGTGTAATAAATAACAACTAAGAGGATGTTATACCTGCATGTGTTTTCTCTATCTTAAATACAATAAGGAAAATCTTTGTTCGACAGAACACATTTTGTGATGTTATGAACATTTTTAAGTTGTAATATTTTACAAAGCTAAATCTCAATTTAATGATAATTTCAATAAAAGCATATGAAATTTCCTGGATAATATTCTTCTTTAAATTTGGTGATAGGTAAATTAGATTAGCTAAAACAACAAAATGTGTTCTGCTGAACGCAAATTTGCTATGATGTACATTAGTAAGATACGAGACAACACATACGGGTATAACTCACTCTTAAAAAATTATTTAAGTAGAAGTTCCTTACAACTTTTCTTGGGATAGAAATTACAGTAAATAAAAATATAAAACTGTGAGTATTGAAAATTGAAATATCATTAATCATCTTCCAAATGTATAGACAACATGGTAAATGTCTTTATTAGTTATTTGTTTGGTAAATAAATTTAATAAAACTAGGATAAATTGATTGAGTCGTTCAAGTGGGTTATTAAAATATAAAATTGGATAAATGATTCAATACAAATATAAAATAAGTCTTGAAAAATAATTATAAATATGTATAGTAGGTAGGATATAACTGTTTTACAAGAATAAACAAATTGTAAGCTTGCATGTGATATTAAATAATACCATACTACGAATATAATTTATTACGATAATAAGTAGATAGCAGTGGTTCTAATGTTATCATAGATAATAAAGAAATTTATAGGACAAGCGCATGTTAAATATATTTGAGGCCGAGTGCCTGAAGGGGAAGTCAATTGTGGCTTCTTTTATAATGATAGTCGATACTCGATTTAGGTATACTTATTTGGCCTCAATTGATGGGCCACATTCCATAATGTACTATTGCCACTTTTCATAATGTTTGGGAATCACGATTTTCTATTGTATACTATTGTTAAGCAGTAGAAAAAATGTAAAATATGTTAAAAATTCAGAAAAATATACTCCTCAAGTCAAAATTACCTTAAAATTATTATTTTACTATTTTAATTGATAATTTTAAATGTTGGTTGCGCCATAGTGTACTATTTCCACCCAATAGTACACTTTGACTTACTTAAGAATTTAGAGTATAGTGAACCAAGTTTTACCGAAATGTACTTATTCCATATTTCCTCCAGATGTTGAATAGTATTTATGAAAAAAAACCCAATGGTAAAAATTAAGTGGCCTTTTTTGAATAATGTATGATGAATGAAAACAGTAAAGATGTAAAGTTTGTCTTCTAACATATTATTGCCAATACAAATATTTTACAGTTTAATATCTTACCTTTACTTTGCACTTTTCATTAAATTTCTTAGGCGGCGTTTCGAAGTTATCTTTACGTTTAAGAAAAACGTGTTTATAAGGTAATAGCACGTAACAATTAATTGTTTTTAGCCTCAAAATAAAAATAATATTAAAACTATTATCTATCAAATATTCACTGACGATAACAGCCAAGTCTTGGAGCGAATTTCATGGTATAATGATGAGGTTAGAAACGTTCTATTTTGTGTTACCTTTTAGGTTATTATAATCACTATACGAAAATGTAAATCCGCACAGTTATAGTGATAACATGAATTTAGAATAAAAATAAACATAACATTTATATAAGGAATAATTTTTTCGTTTGTAACACATGGCAATAGTGAAAAAAATCACGGAAATAGTTCTTTTTGAAACACTTCAATAATCTGATTTTTAAATTACCATGGGCAATAGTGCATTTTGGCCAAACTGATAGATTCAGTACAGATAGTACATTCTGATAAATTCTCGCCATCGGCAGTAGTGCATTTTGACGCAATCTTAGTATTTTTAATCAATTCATTGATAGAAAATAATACACTTCGACATAATTTGATGGTTTTAAACGATTCCCCGACATTTAAACTATATGTTTTAATATATAACTCGTATTTTCAATTTTTTTCAATAGTACACTTTGGAATGTCTCCCTCAATTGTTCTCCTTTATGACCGCTGATAAGATCGTTATGGCCTATCCATATCTTTATTATTCACGAATATTATGAACAACAACAACGAAGAAATACAATCTGATAACACTATATTATACGGCCTCTGAATCATAGAGATTATATTTTTAAAATTACAATATTGAAATATTCATTCAATTATCACTTATTTAAACAATTTAAGAAACATAATTTGAAGCATATACAAATCACATAATATTTCAATGAATACAGGTTCAAAATCATAGCTCTTACCAATATAAAACTAATAAAGGTCCTATCAAATATCAAAAGAATATTAAATTATCGAGTACAATCTCAATGTATAGGTAAATATTAGAAGAAATACACATATAGATTACCTACAAAATGTTATAAATAACGATAATATAAACGCATTAAATAATACCTTACCTTATAAATAACAACGCACTGTATTAAATCTAATTCCATTTGTTGAAAACAAACTTCTCATATCAATGTTTAAATGTTCAATTTATAATTTATAAATAAAAATTTCTTACTTGGTTCAATTATTGATAGATTTTTTTATTTCAAAATAAAAATAATTTGTGGGTAGTGTTTGTACTATGGACTAAGATACACAGGAATGGAAACGAATGTCGATAACGGGTCAATTTTAATATTATGATTGAGCGGTGAAGGGCGGGATTTTGATCTCTAATCAATACTAGCGCTCGATGTGGCCAGTTTTTGAGTTTATTATTATTAAATATTAAAAATATTATTTATTAATATAAATTACAAATTAGGAATTTTATATAGCATAATTAAAATAAAATAAAGCACCTATTATAAATTATAATGTTGTTAAGTTGTTATAAGCTTTGATAATTTTTTTTCTTTCAACTTTTCTTTTTTAATTGTTTATTTTGTGTTAATGTGAATTGTTTCATTCTCATAGTGATGTAGTATTGGAACATATTAGTTATTATTTCAGTTTTATGATCACTACAAGGAAATGTTAGTATATCACTATGTTCTTCAAGAAAATGATCAATTGTTTTGTTAAAAACCTCTGGACCTAAACAATGTTTGTCCTTTGACATCACCTTTTATTACACAACACTTCCCCATAACTGTGTGTATTTTCAGCACAAACGCCAACTACCTAAGATATAATTAAGACGGTAAGAGTAAGATACTAAGATGTAACTATATACTGAAGTATGAGATTAGTTTGTGATTTTCAGATAAATATAAACTAAAATTAAAATTAGTATGCTGATTTATTAATTGCTTATAATATACCTACATAGATAGTACTAATGTTGACAAGAGCTCGAAGCCCCACGTACTCCACTCATTATATACATTAAGGTACGCACCACCTCTCATACTCTCCAACCATATCGTATCCAGTCCTGTGTATCTTAGTACGTGATTTGTACTCTCTGTGTAAATCCGCACAGTTATAGTGATAACATGAATTTAGAATAAAAATAAACTTAAAATTGGACTAAATATTTTTAAATTTTACTATGAATATAAAATAAATAACAATAATTTTGATTTTTCAGTATCACTAGAAATTTTGATCTCATAAAAAATAAGCAACTTTATTTTAATAACTGAAAATACAGTATTATCTAAACTCCAGTGAATAAAACTTAAAAGTTTACATTTACTGTAGATGTAAAAATCAATAATATTATGAATTTGTAACTACAAACTTATTTGTAAATAAAATTTGATCTTTAACTTGATACTTAAAACACAAATTATAACTGTATTTTTAATATTTATTTTAAATACTTAGGGTACGTTCAACTTATAATAAATCTTGAACTAAATATTCCCAACTGTTTTTTTATCAAGCAACACATTTTTAACTTGTATATATTTATAGCTAATTGCACAAAATATGAGCAATATTTTAAAAATTATATCATGTTTAGAGATTATGAATATTTGTTGAAAATTTCATGTCTTTATAGTTATTCATTTTTTAATTAAGGCAAAATCAATTTTGTTAAAAACGATTTTTGAGTATGATTTTCAATTTGGTTTTGAAGTATTAAGAATTTAAAATACCATTAAATCCAATTTACGACCGAAAATCAAAATTTAAAATAGAAACATTTGTTTTACAATAAAATATGGATTATGTACGTACATGATGTAAAATCAATATATTCATTTATTCAGAACCTAAAATAGTTGAAAAAATTAGAACTTAATAAATTAACTTTATAAAATATTTTCAAATTTCTATACACAACACTTATTGTCATCAAAAACTAAAAGTATACATGATCTTAGAAAAAATCTTATTTTTTAGGTATAAGAATTAATAATATAACATTATGTTATTTTTAGATAATCAAGGGCATATCTAGAAGGGACCCTGGATCCGTCCACCAATTGGTTGTTTTATTATTATTAACAGTATGTCCATTGATAATTATATCAATTATATATATATATGATTGCTTAAGTAATAACTTTTTACCAATAAATATTGAATATTTATTATTTATGATATTATATAATTTATGTATAGTAATTATAAATTATAATTAATATATAGGGATAAAAATGGTTTATTCTTATCCATGGATACAAATTTTATTTATTATTCATTTTAAAAACAAAACATTCATTACATAATTGGTTAGCTATTAAAATAATGAATAACTAAAACGCAATCGGTTATTAGTTATTTTAGTAATTAATTAAATTAAAAAGTCTATTATCATTTTATGGAATGCATTACCAAACATGTATTTGTAACCTCCAGATCAAATCATATTATGATAGTATTGTTTATTCAGTCGATAATAATAATTTCAATATTTTGATTAAATCCCAAATAAAATACACCATATCCATTTACCAATGTTGATAATTTATCTGAAATCAAAAATAAAGTAATTATATTCTGTATATTTAACTTAAAGCCAGTCTTGTGAAGTATTCGAATACAAGTATTTGGATACTAGTATTTAAACACATTTTGAAGTATTTTTATGGTATTCCAAATACAAATTTTTAAAGTATTTTTTAAGTATTCTGAATACATTTTAGAAGTATTTTTAACAAAATTTAAATACTTATGTTTAAGTATTATAAAGAAATCAGTTTTATCAATGTCTTATAAAAATAACTAGTAACATTTTAAATATTAAAAAAAGGTCCGATAAAAATTTTGAAAAAAATTGACTTTATAAAAGAACATATTTTAATTGTTTCCGGACATGTTATAATCTCTAAAAATTTTCACAGAATTGATTGTAAAATTTTTTAAATTTATAGTTTTAGGACGGTTTAGGTATGTAGATTTGTAAAAATTAAAAAAAAAATACTTGCATATGTATTCAAATACTTTATTCTATAAGTATTTTAAAAGTATTTTTAATACTTTTTTAAAAGTATTTTTTACAAGACTACTTAAAACATACATAGTAAATCTAATAAAAAATATTTGAGTTGTCTTGAATAAAATCATTAGCTACTTTGGAACCTATGTTAAAATATGAGTTATTAAAATTAAATATTTAGTGTTAACGAATGGGCAAACTATTGGAACCATGATATGATAAAACTAAATAAAATATTATATAAAACATTTTAAATAATTGTGTTTACTGTTTATAATAATGTGTATATATATAGGTATATAGCACAAAAATTAAACATAATAGTATTACATAGAAAATTATGTTTAACAATTGTTGGCTCTTAAAATGTATGACTATTTCTCATAAAAGGTATTAATAAAAATTACCAGGATTTGCCATAGCTGATTTTATTTGATCTTCATTGTTTACAACAGTTTCAATCAAACTTTCTTCCAATGTGTTTATATAGACAGTATTAATAGTCCAAGTATCTCGTTGATTAGCAATAAATGATAACGGATTACAACAAAAATACTTTTCATGGAAATCATCAACTATTTGTCTTAATAATGAACGAATCGATCTAATATATGAATTTTTTTTATAATAGGGGAACCAATATCTAAAAATAATACAAAGCATAATATAATATTATTAATAAACAAAAAAAATAATTAAATTTAACAAAATATCAAATACCTGACAAAATTCTGTATATCATAACAAGATACATTCTCTGTAGCAGAATTTTTTATTGCTAAATATATTAAATGAATCCAATTTAATGGTGGACACACCTAAAATTTTAATGTAACAAATATTTGTAAATAAAATTATTTTTATATTATATGTATACAATAATCACTAGTACAATGCTGTAATAAAACAATTAATTAATTATTTGATACATCAAGTTTAGTCTAATTTTTATTAATATGGCTTCTTGTACAACTTATGTTATAAAATATATTAAAAGATGTATTTATTAAGGTAGTATGAGAAAAAATCCAAAAACTTAATGATATATATAATATAACTTTTAAGACTTTAAGAGGTAAATAATGCAGTAGCCTATCTATATAACTAATAAGTAATTAGTGATCTTTAATCTTACTTCTCAAGTTTTGATTAGTTATTCAAAGATATAAGATCATAAACATAAACCAAAAGAAAAACAATAAAAATTGTAAGTCCCACTGTTCTGTGTCCCAACATATCTAAAAAAATTGTATTCATAAATAATTAAAATTCCACAACACAACCACATGGTTTTAAGTACGAATACAATTTTATCTTCTATCATTATTCATTACCATAGCCTCTAGTACTCAATCAAAAATATTTTAAGTATTTTGTATCAAAGAAAAAAATTATTTATCAAAAATATTGAAGTTGGTTTCACAAATCATGACAGTTGTGTAGGTTATAGCCAACATCATTGCTTATATCTTATCTAGGCATGCTCATTAACATTATCATTAATAAAAAAAAAAAAAAAATAATAAAGGAATTTTATAAAGAAATTTTTTTTTAAATCTGGACCATAGCTTCCTCTGTCCTAACAATAAAAAAATTAACATCGACTAGTCACTATAATATAGTATAGTACTGTAATTTAAAATCATATGTATAGGTATTAATAATTTATAATTACATTGTCTGCAGATGTTTTTGGAACATTAACATTATCTTTCTCAATTATCGGATTGTTTGTATCTAATGAAAAACTCAAAGCTTGCAAATTATTATTGTAATGATCAGTTCTTGCTTTTTTATTCATTGAAACATTTGGTAATGATTCATTATACGTGAAATTATTCTTAACAACAAGTTCCTTACGTGACTGACCAAATAATTTTGTTTGAAATTCTGTACCAAAGAAAAATATTTTAAATTTATTTTTTCTATGAGTTAAATATATTTATAGACATATACATACCATTTGTAATATTTTGATTTTGTATAATTGTTGTATTATTAGTTAATGGAACAATTTGTTCTATTTTCTTTTTATTTCCATTGTTGATTGGATGATTTTCACTTATTATATTATTTGAATTATTAGAAGTATTTAACAAATTATGATTATTTTTATTATTTAATTCTTCAGTTAGTTGATCTTTTGAGGATTTTTTTTTTTTACACTGAATGTTATAAACATTAATTATGATGTAGATATATTTAAAAAATAATTTAACAGAATCTTACCTTTTTGAATAAGTCTTTTTCATATTCTATTTTTAATAAATGAGAAAGAGGCATATCTTCTATATCTTCCTCTACATCACTTGTACTTAGGTCTGTCGACCAATCTATTGTAGAATCGTATTCATCAAAATCATTTGTTACCTTTTCAGTATGATTTACTTTTTTATCATAATATCGAACATTTTTTTTTTTATCTCCACGAAAGTAATTATGTTCCTGCATAGTATTATATTGTTGCGTCATATTGTCAGTGTTATTCTTTCAATTTGATTTTTGTTCGATATTTATTTTTATATTTTTGTTTTAAATCACTATATGAAAAGATCAATCAAGGCTTAAATTTATTTTTCATTATTTGTATATAAGTTATCAGTAAGTAACATGATATAGATATATTTTTTTTGTTTTACCTGTAATTAATTTATAGGCTGAAATAAACCATAATAATTCTATTGCAATATACCTAATTCTATTGTTATACCTATATAAATATAAACAACTAAGAGGACGTTATACCTGCATGTGTTTTCTCTATCTTAAATACAATAAGGAAAATCTTTGTTCGACAGAACACATTTTGTGATGTTAACTATAATACAAGAGTAAATTTACCTATTATCAAATTTAAAGCTAAGAATATGATTTAGGTAATGTCAAATGGTTTTTTTTGTTATTATCATTTTTAAGTGAGTTATGAACATTTTAAAGTTGTAATAAATATATTATATTCTTGTTAAAATTAAATTATTTATTATTTTTTTATTTATGTACATTTTACATTTTAAATAAAGTAATGATAAACAATGTGTAATAAATAACAACTAAGAGGATGTTATACCTGCATGTGTTTTCTCTATCTTAAATACAATAAGGAAAATCTTTGTTCGACAGAACACATTTTGTGATGTTATGAACATTTTTAAGTTGTAATATTTTACAAAGCTAAATCTCAATTTAATGATAATTTCAATAAAAGCATATGAAATTTCCTGGATAATATTCTTCTTTAAATTTGGTGATAGGTAAATTAGATTAGCTAAAACAACAAAATGTGTTCTGCTGAACGCAAATTTGCTATGATGTACATTAGTAAGATACGAGACAACACATACGGGTATAACTCACTCTTAAAAAATTATTTAAGTAGAAGTTCCTTACAACTTTTCTTGGGATAGAAATTACAGTAAATAAAAATATAAAACTGTGAGTATTGAAAATTGAAATATCATTAATCATCTTCCAAATGTATAGACAACATGGTAAATGTCTTTATTAGTTATTTGTTTGGTAAATAAATTTAATAAAACTAGGATAAATTGATTGAGTCGTTCAAGTGGGTTATTAAAATATAAAATTGGATAAATGATTCAATACAAATATAAAATAAGTCTTGAAAAATAATTATAAATATGTATAGTAGGTAGGATATAACTGTTTTACAAGAATAAACAAATTGTAAGCTTGCATGTGATATTAAATAATACCATACTACGAATATAATTTATTACGATAATAAGTAGATAGCAGTGGTTCTAATGTTATCATAGATAATAAAGAAATTTATAGGACAAGCGCATGTTAAATATATTTGAGGCCGAGTGCCTGAAGGGGAAGTCAATTGTGGCTTCTTTTATAATGATAGTCGATACTCGATTTAGGTATACTTATTTGGCCTCAATTGATGGGCCACATTCCATAATGTACTATTGCCACTTTTCATAATGTTTGGGAATCACGATTTTCTATTGTATACTATTGTTAAGCAGTAGAAAAAATGTAAAATATGTTAAAAATTCAGAAAAATATACTCCTCAAGTCAAAATTACCTTAAAATTATTATTTTACTATTTTAATTGATAATTTTAAATGTTGGTTGCGCCATAGTGTACTATTTCCACCCAATAGTACACTTTGACTTACTTAAGAATTTAGAGTATAGTGAACCAAGTTTTACCGAAATGTACTTATTCCATATTTCCTCCAGATGTTGAATAGTATTTATGAAAAAAAACCCAATGGTAAAAATTAAGTGGCCTTTTTTGAATAATGTATGATGAATGAAAACAGTAAAGATGTAAAGTTTGTCTTCTAACATATTATTGCCAATACAAATATTTTACAGTTTAATATCTTACCTTTACTTTGCACTTTTCATTAAATTTCTTAGGCGGCGTTTCGAAGTTATCTTTACGTTTAAGAAAAACGTGTTTATAAGGTAATAGCACGTAACAATTAATTGTTTTTAGCCTCAAAATAAAAATAATATTAAAACTATTATCTATCAAATATTCACTGACGATAACAGCCAAGTCTTGGAGCGAATTTCATGGTATAATGATGAGGTTAGAAACGTTCTATTTTGTGTTACCTTTTAGGTTATTATAATCACTATACGAAAATGTAAATCCGCACAGTTATAGTGATAACATGAATTTAGAATAAAAATAAACATAACATTTATATAAGGAATAATTTTTTCGTTTGTAACACATGGCAATAGTGAAAAAAATCACGGAAATAGTTCTTTTTGAAACACTTCAATAATCTGATTTTTAAATTACCATGGGCAATAGTGCATTTTGGCCAAACTGATAGATTCAGTACAGATAGTACATTCTGATAAATTCTCGCCATCGGCAGTAGTGCATTTTGACGCAATCTTAGTATTTTTAATCAATTCATTGATAGAAAATAATACACTTCGACATAATTTGATGGTTTTAAACGATTCCCCGACATTTAAACTATATGTTTTAATATATAACTCGTATTTTCAATTTTTTTCAATAGTACACTTTGGAATGTCTCCCTCAATTGTTCTCCTTTATGACCGCTGATAAGATCGTTATGGCCTATCCATATCTTTATTATTCACGAATATTATGAACAACAACAACGAAGAAATACAATCTGATAACACTATATTATACGGCCTCTGAATCATAGAGATTATATTTTTAAAATTACAATATTGAAATATTCATTCAATTATCACTTATTTAAACAATTTAAGAAACATAATTTGAAGCATATACAAATCACATAATATTTCAATGAATACAGGTTCAAAATCATAGCTCTTACCAATATAAAACTAATAAAGGTCCTATCAAATATCAAAAGAATATTAAATTATCGAGTACAATCTCAATGTATAGGTAAATATTAGAAGAAATACACATATAGATTACCTACAAAATGTTATAAATAACGATAATATAAACGCATTAAATAATACCTTACCTTATAAATAACAACGCACTGTATTAAATCTAATTCCATTTGTTGAAAACAAACTTCTCATATCAATGTTTAAATGTTCAATTTATAATTTATAAATAAAAATTTCTTACTTGGTTCAATTATTGATAGATTTTTTTATTTCAAAATAAAAATAATTTGTGGGTAGTGTTTGTACTATGGACTAAGATACACAGGAATGGAAACGAATGTCGATAACGGGTCAATTTTAATATTATGATTGAGCGGTGAAGGGCGGGATTTTGATCTCTAATCAATACTAGCGCTCGATGTGGCCAGTTTTTGAGTTTATTATTATTAAATATTAAAAATATTATTTATTAATATAAATTACAAATTAGGAATTTTATATAGCATAATTAAAATAAAATAAAGCACCTATTATAAATTATAATGTTGTTAAGTTGTTATAAGCTTTGATAATTTTTTTTCTTTCAACTTTTCTTTTTTAATTGTTTATTTTGTGTTAATGTGAATTGTTTCATTCTCATAGTGATGTAGTATTGGAACATATTAGTTATTATTTCAGTTTTATGATCACTACAAGGAAATGTTAGTATATCACTATGTTCTTCAAGAAAATGATCAATTGTTTTGTTAAAAACCTCTGGACCTAAACAATGTTTGTCCTTTGACATCACCTTTTATTACACAACACTTCCCCATAACTGTGTGTATTTTCAGCACAAACGCCAACTACCTAAGATATAATTAAGACGGTAAGAGTAAGATACTAAGATGTAACTATATACTGAAGTATGAGATTAGTTTGTGATTTTCAGATAAATATAAACTAAAATTAAAATTAGTATGCTGATTTATTAATTGCTTATAATATACCTACATAGATAGTACTAATGTTGACAAGAGCTCGAAGCCCCACGTACTCCACTCATTATATACATTAAGGTACGCACCACCTCTCATACTCTCCAACCATATCGTATCCAGTCCTGTGTATCTTAGTACGTGATTTGTACTCTCTGTGTAAATCCGCACAGTTATAGTGATAACATGAATTTAGAATAAAAATAAACTTAAAATTGGACTAAATATTTTTAAATTTTACTATGAATATAAAATAAATAACAATAATTTTGATTTTTCAGTATCACTAGAAATTTTGATCTCATAAAAAATAAGCAACTTTATTTTAATAACTGAAAATACAGTATTATCTAAACTCCAGTGAATAAAACTTAAAAGTTTACATTTACTGTAGATGTAAAAATCAATAATATTATGAATTTGTAACTACAAACTTATTTGTAAATAAAATTTGATCTTTAACTTGATACTTAAAACACAAATTATAACTGTATTTTTAATATTTATTTTAAATACTTAGGGTACGTTCAACTTATAATAAATCTTGAACTAAATATTCCCAACTGTTTTTTTATCAAGCAACACATTTTTAACTTGTATATATTTATAGCTAATTGCACAAAATATGAGCAATATTTTAAAAATTATATCATGTTTAGAGATTATGAATATTTGTTGAAAATTTCATGTCTTTATAGTTATTCATTTTTTAATTAAGGCAAAATCAATTTTGTTAAAAACGATTTTTGAGTATGATTTTCAATTTGGTTTTGAAGTATTAAGAATTTAAAATACCATTAAATCCAATTTACGACCGAAAATCAAAATTTAAAATAGAAACATTTGTTTTACAATAAAATATGGATTATGTACGTACATGATGTAAAATCAATATATTCATTTATTCAGAACCTAAAATAGTTGAAAAAATTAGAACTTAATAAATTAACTTTATAAAATATTTTCAAATTTCTATACACAACACTTATTGTCATCAAAAACTAAAAGTATACATGATCTTAGAAAAAATCTTATTTTTTAGGTATAAGAATTAATAATATAACATTATGTTATTTTTAGATAATCAAGGGCATATCTAGAAGGGACCCTGGATCCGTCCACCAATTGGTTGTTTTATTATTATTAACAGTATGTCCATTGATAATTATATCAATTATATATATATATGATTGCTTAAGTAATAACTTTTTACCAATAAATATTGAATATTTATTATTTATGATATTATATAATTTATGTATAGTAATTATAAATTATAATTAATATATAGGGATAAAAATGGTTTATTCTTATCCATGGATACAAATTTTATTTATTATTCATTTTAAAAACAAAACATTCATTACATAATTGGTTAGCTATTAAAATAATGAATAACTAAAACGCAATCGGTTATTAGTTATTTTAGTAATTAATTAAATTAAAAAGTCTATTATCATTTTATGGAATGCATTACCAAACATGTATTTGTAACCTCCAGATCAAATCATATTATGATAGTATTGTTTATTCAGTCGATAATAATAATTTCAATATTTTGATTAAATCCCAAATAAAATACACCATATCCATTTACCAATGTTGATAATTTATCTGAAATCAAAAATAAAGTAATTATATTCTGTATATTTAACTTAAAGCCAGTCTTGTGAAGTATTCGAATACAAGTATTTGGATACTAGTATTTAAACACATTTTGAAGTATTTTTATGGTATTCCAAATACAAATTTTTAAAGTATTTTTTAAGTATTCTGAATACATTTTAGAAGTATTTTTAACAAAATTTAAATACTTATGTTTAAGTATTATAAAGAAATCAGTTTTATCAATGTCTTATAAAAATAACTAGTAACATTTTAAATATTAAAAAAAGGTCCGATAAAAATTTTGAAAAAAATTGACTTTATAAAAGAACATATTTTAATTGTTTCCGGACATGTTATAATCTCTAAAAATTTTCACAGAATTGATTGTAAAATTTTTTAAATTTATAGTTTTAGGACGGTTTAGGTATGTAGATTTGTAAAAATTAAAAAAAAAATACTTGCATATGTATTCAAATACTTTATTCTATAAGTATTTTAAAAGTATTTTTAATACTTTTTTAAAAGTATTTTTTACAAGACTACTTAAAACATACATAGTAAATCTAATAAAAAATATTTGAGTTGTCTTGAATAAAATCATTAGCTACTTTGGAACCTATGTTAAAATATGAGTTATTAAAATTAAATATTTAGTGTTAACGAATGGGCAAACTATTGGAACCATGATATGATAAAACTAAATAAAATATTATATAAAACATTTTAAATAATTGTGTTTACTGTTTATAATAATGTGTATATATATAGGTATATAGCACAAAAATTAAACATAATAGTATTACATAGAAAATTATGTTTAACAATTGTTGGCTCTTAAAATGTATGACTATTTCTCATAAAAGGTATTAATAAAAATTACCAGGATTTGCCATAGCTGATTTTATTTGATCTTCATTGTTTACAACAGTTTCAATCAAACTTTCTTCCAATGTGTTTATATAGACAGTATTAATAGTCCAAGTATCTCGTTGATTAGCAATAAATGATAACGGATTACAACAAAAATACTTTTCATGGAAATCATCAACTATTTGTCTTAATAATGAACGAATCGATCTAATATATGAATTTTTTTTATAATAGGGGAACCAATATCTAAAAATAATACAAAGCATAATATAATATTATTAATAAACAAAAAAAATAATTAAATTTAACAAAATATCAAATACCTGACAAAATTCTGTATATCATAACAAGATACATTCTCTGTAGCAGAATTTTTTATTGCTAAATATATTAAATGAATCCAATTTAATGGTGGACACACCTAAAATTTTAATGTAACAAATATTTGTAAATAAAATTATTTTTATATTATATGTATACAATAATCACTAGTACAATGCTGTAATAAAACAATTAATTAATTATTTGATACATCAAGTTTAGTCTAATTTTTATTAATATGGCTTCTTGTACAACTTATGTTATAAAATATATTAAAAGATGTATTTATTAAGGTAGTATGAGAAAAAATCCAAAAACTTAATGATATATATAATATAACTTTTAAGACTTTAAGAGGTAAATAATGCAGTAGCCTATCTATATAACTAATAAGTAATTAGTGATCTTTAATCTTACTTCTCAAGTTTTGATTAGTTATTCAAAGATATAAGATCATAAACATAAACCAAAAGAAAAACAATAAAAATTGTAAGTCCCACTGTTCTGTGTCCCAACATATCTAAAAAAATTGTATTCATAAATAATTAAAATTCCACAACACAACCACATGGTTTTAAGTACGAATACAATTTTATCTTCTATCATTATTCATTACCATAGCCTCTAGTACTCAATCAAAAATATTTTAAGTATTTTGTATCAAAGAAAAAAATTATTTATCAAAAATATTGAAGTTGGTTTCACAAATCATGACAGTTGTGTAGGTTATAGCCAACATCATTGCTTATATCTTATCTAGGCATGCTCATTAACATTATCATTAATAAAAAAAAAAAAAAAATAATAAAGGAATTTTATAAAGAAATTTTTTTTTAAATCTGGACCATAGCTTCCTCTGTCCTAACAATAAAAAAATTAACATCGACTAGTCACTATAATATAGTATAGTACTGTAATTTAAAATCATATGTATAGGTATTAATAATTTATAATTACATTGTCTGCAGATGTTTTTGGAACATTAACATTATCTTTCTCAATTATCGGATTGTTTGTATCTAATGAAAAACTCAAAGCTTGCAAATTATTATTGTAATGATCAGTTCTTGCTTTTTTATTCATTGAAACATTTGGTAATGATTCATTATACGTGAAATTATTCTTAACAACAAGTTCCTTACGTGACTGACCAAATAATTTTGTTTGAAATTCTGTACCAAAGAAAAATATTTTAAATTTATTTTTTCTATGAGTTAAATATATTTATAGACATATACATACCATTTGTAATATTTTGATTTTGTATAATTGTTGTATTATTAGTTAATGGAACAATTTGTTCTATTTTCTTTTTATTTCCATTGTTGATTGGATGATTTTCACTTATTATATTATTTGAATTATTAGAAGTATTTAACAAATTATGATTATTTTTATTATTTAATTCTTCAGTTAGTTGATCTTTTGAGGATTTTTTTTTTTTACACTGAATGTTATAAACATTAATTATGATGTAGATATATTTAAAAAATAATTTAACAGAATCTTACCTTTTTGAATAAGTCTTTTTCATATTCTATTTTTAATAAATGAGAAAGAGGCATATCTTCTATATCTTCCTCTACATCACTTGTACTTAGGTCTGTCGACCAATCTATTGTAGAATCGTATTCATCAAAATCATTTGTTACCTTTTCAGTATGATTTACTTTTTTATCATAATATCGAACATTTTTTTTTTTATCTCCACGAAAGTAATTATGTTCCTGCATAGTATTATATTGTTGCGTCATATTGTCAGTGTTATTCTTTCAATTTGATTTTTGTTCGATATTTATTTTTATATTTTTGTTTTAAATCACTATATGAAAAGATCAATCAAGGCTTAAATTTATTTTTCATTATTTGTATATAAGTTATCAGTAAGTAACATGATATAGATATATTTTTTTTGTTTTACCTGTAATTAATTTATAGGCTGAAATAAACCATAATAATTCTATTGCAATATACCTAATTCTATTGTTATACCTATATAAATATAAACAACTAAGAGGACGTTATACCTGCATGTGTTTTCTCTATCTTAAATACAATAAGGAAAATCTTTGTTCGACAGAACACATTTTGTGATGTTAACTATAATACAAGAGTAAATTTACCTATTATCAAATTTAAAGCTAAGAATATGATTTAGGTAATGTCAAATGGTTTTTTTTGTTATTATCATTTTTAAGTGAGTTATGAACATTTTAAAGTTGTAATAAATATATTATATTCTTGTTAAAATTAAATTATTTATTATTTTTTTATTTATGTACATTTTACATTTTAAATAAAGTAATGATAAACAATGTGTAATAAATAACAACTAAGAGGATGTTATACCTGCATGTGTTTTCTCTATCTTAAATACAATAAGGAAAATCTTTGTTCGACAGAACACATTTTGTGATGTTATGAACATTTTTAAGTTGTAATATTTTACAAAGCTAAATCTCAATTTAATGATAATTTCAATAAAAGCATATGAAATTTCCTGGATAATATTCTTCTTTAAATTTGGTGATAGGTAAATTAGATTAGCTAAAACAACAAAATGTGTTCTGCTGAACGCAAATTTGCTATGATGTACATTAGTAAGATACGAGACAACACATACGGGTATAACTCACTCTTAAAAAATTATTTAAGTAGAAGTTCCTTACAACTTTTCTTGGGATAGAAATTACAGTAAATAAAAATATAAAACTGTGAGTATTGAAAATTGAAATATCATTAATCATCTTCCAAATGTATAGACAACATGGTAAATGTCTTTATTAGTTATTTGTTTGGTAAATAAATTTAATAAAACTAGGATAAATTGATTGAGTCGTTCAAGTGGGTTATTAAAATATAAAATTGGATAAATGATTCAATACAAATATAAAATAAGTCTTGAAAAATAATTATAAATATGTATAGTAGGTAGGATATAACTGTTTTACAAGAATAAACAAATTGTAAGCTTGCATGTGATATTAAATAATACCATACTACGAATATAATTTATTACGATAATAAGTAGATAGCAGTGGTTCTAATGTTATCATAGATAATAAAGAAATTTATAGGACAAGCGCATGTTAAATATATTTGAGGCCGAGTGCCTGAAGGGGAAGTCAATTGTGGCTTCTTTTATAATGATAGTCGATACTCGATTTAGGTATACTTATTTGGCCTCAATTGATGGGCCACATTCCATAATGTACTATTGCCACTTTTCATAATGTTTGGGAATCACGATTTTCTATTGTATACTATTGTTAAGCAGTAGAAAAAATGTAAAATATGTTAAAAATTCAGAAAAATATACTCCTCAAGTCAAAATTACCTTAAAATTATTATTTTACTATTTTAATTGATAATTTTAAATGTTGGTTGCGCCATAGTGTACTATTTCCACCCAATAGTACACTTTGACTTACTTAAGAATTTAGAGTATAGTGAACCAAGTTTTACCGAAATGTACTTATTCCATATTTCCTCCAGATGTTGAATAGTATTTATGAAAAAAAACCCAATGGTAAAAATTAAGTGGCCTTTTTTGAATAATGTATGATGAATGAAAACAGTAAAGATGTAAAGTTTGTCTTCTAACATATTATTGCCAATACAAATATTTTACAGTTTAATATCTTACCTTTACTTTGCACTTTTCATTAAATTTCTTAGGCGGCGTTTCGAAGTTATCTTTACGTTTAAGAAAAACGTGTTTATAAGGTAATAGCACGTAACAATTAATTGTTTTTAGCCTCAAAATAAAAATAATATTAAAACTATTATCTATCAAATATTCACTGACGATAACAGCCAAGTCTTGGAGCGAATTTCATGGTATAATGATGAGGTTAGAAACGTTCTATTTTGTGTTACCTTTTAGGTTATTATAATCACTATACGAAAATGTAAATCCGCACAGTTATAGTGATAACATGAATTTAGAATAAAAATAAACATAACATTTATATAAGGAATAATTTTTTCGTTTGTAACACATGGCAATAGTGAAAAAAATCACGGAAATAGTTCTTTTTGAAACACTTCAATAATCTGATTTTTAAATTACCATGGGCAATAGTGCATTTTGGCCAAACTGATAGATTCAGTACAGATAGTACATTCTGATAAATTCTCGCCATCGGCAGTAGTGCATTTTGACGCAATCTTAGTATTTTTAATCAATTCATTGATAGAAAATAATACACTTCGACATAATTTGATGGTTTTAAACGATTCCCCGACATTTAAACTATATGTTTTAATATATAACTCGTATTTTCAATTTTTTTCAATAGTACACTTTGGAATGTCTCCCTCAATTGTTCTCCTTTATGACCGCTGATAAGATCGTTATGGCCTATCCATATCTTTATTATTCACGAATATTATGAACAACAACAACGAAGAAATACAATCTGATAACACTATATTATACGGCCTCTGAATCATAGAGATTATATTTTTAAAATTACAATATTGAAATATTCATTCAATTATCACTTATTTAAACAATTTAAGAAACATAATTTGAAGCATATACAAATCACATAATATTTCAATGAATACAGGTTCAAAATCATAGCTCTTACCAATATAAAACTAATAAAGGTCCTATCAAATATCAAAAGAATATTAAATTATCGAGTACAATCTCAATGTATAGGTAAATATTAGAAGAAATACACATATAGATTACCTACAAAATGTTATAAATAACGATAATATAAACGCATTAAATAATACCTTACCTTATAAATAACAACGCACTGTATTAAATCTAATTCCATTTGTTGAAAACAAACTTCTCATATCAATGTTTAAATGTTCAATTTATAATTTATAAATAAAAATTTCTTACTTGGTTCAATTATTGATAGATTTTTTTATTTCAAAATAAAAATAATTTGTGGGTAGTGTTTGTACTATGGACTAAGATACACAGGAATGGAAACGAATGTCGATAACGGGTCAATTTTAATATTATGATTGAGCGGTGAAGGGCGGGATTTTGATCTCTAATCAATACTAGCGCTCGATGTGGCCAGTTTTTGAGTTTATTATTATTAAATATTAAAAATATTATTTATTAATATAAATTACAAATTAGGAATTTTATATAGCATAATTAAAATAAAATAAAGCACCTATTATAAATTATAATGTTGTTAAGTTGTTATAAGCTTTGATAATTTTTTTTCTTTCAACTTTTCTTTTTTAATTGTTTATTTTGTGTTAATGTGAATTGTTTCATTCTCATAGTGATGTAGTATTGGAACATATTAGTTATTATTTCAGTTTTATGATCACTACAAGGAAATGTTAGTATATCACTATGTTCTTCAAGAAAATGATCAATTGTTTTGTTAAAAACCTCTGGACCTAAACAATGTTTGTCCTTTGACATCACCTTTTATTACACAACACTTCCCCATAACTGTGTGTATTTTCAGCACAAACGCCAACTACCTAAGATATAATTAAGACGGTAAGAGTAAGATACTAAGATGTAACTATATACTGAAGTATGAGATTAGTTTGTGATTTTCAGATAAATATAAACTAAAATTAAAATTAGTATGCTGATTTATTAATTGCTTATAATATACCTACATAGATAGTACTAATGTTGACAAGAGCTCGAAGCCCCACGTACTCCACTCATTATATACATTAAGGTACGCACCACCTCTCATACTCTCCAACCATATCGTATCCAGTCCTGTGTATCTTAGTACGTGATTTGTACTCTCTGTGTAAATCCGCACAGTTATAGTGATAACATGAATTTAGAATAAAAATAAACTTAAAATTGGACTAAATATTTTTAAATTTTACTATGAATATAAAATAAATAACAATAATTTTGATTTTTCAGTATCACTAGAAATTTTGATCTCATAAAAAATAAGCAACTTTATTTTAATAACTGAAAATACAGTATTATCTAAACTCCAGTGAATAAAACTTAAAAGTTTACATTTACTGTAGATGTAAAAATCAATAATATTATGAATTTGTAACTACAAACTTATTTGTAAATAAAATTTGATCTTTAACTTGATACTTAAAACACAAATTATAACTGTATTTTTAATATTTATTTTAAATACTTAGGGTACGTTCAACTTATAATAAATCTTGAACTAAATATTCCCAACTGTTTTTTTATCAAGCAACACATTTTTAACTTGTATATATTTATAGCTAATTGCACAAAATATGAGCAATATTTTAAAAATTATATCATGTTTAGAGATTATGAATATTTGTTGAAAATTTCATGTCTTTATAGTTATTCATTTTTTAATTAAGGCAAAATCAATTTTGTTAAAAACGATTTTTGAGTATGATTTTCAATTTGGTTTTGAAGTATTAAGAATTTAAAATACCATTAAATCCAATTTACGACCGAAAATCAAAATTTAAAATAGAAACATTTGTTTTACAATAAAATATGGATTATGTACGTACATGATGTAAAATCAATATATTCATTTATTCAGAACCTAAAATAGTTGAAAAAATTAGAACTTAATAAATTAACTTTATAAAATATTTTCAAATTTCTATACACAACACTTATTGTCATCAAAAACTAAAAGTATACATGATCTTAGAAAAAATCTTATTTTTTAGGTATAAGAATTAATAATATAACATTATGTTATTTTTAGATAATCAAGGGCATATCTAGAAGGGACCCTGGATCCGTCCACCAATTGGTTGTTTTATTATTATTAACAGTATGTCCATTGATAATTATATCAATTATATATATATATGATTGCTTAAGTAATAACTTTTTACCAATAAATATTGAATATTTATTATTTATGATATTATATAATTTATGTATAGTAATTATAAATTATAATTAATATATAGGGATAAAAATGGTTTATTCTTATCCATGGATACAAATTTTATTTATTATTCATTTTAAAAACAAAACATTCATTACATAATTGGTTAGCTATTAAAATAATGAATAACTAAAACGCAATCGGTTATTAGTTATTTTAGTAATTAATTAAATTAAAAAGTCTATTATCATTTTATGGAATGCATTACCAAACATGTATTTGTAACCTCCAGATCAAATCATATTATGATAGTATTGTTTATTCAGTCGATAATAATAATTTCAATATTTTGATTAAATCCCAAATAAAATACACCATATCCATTTACCAATGTTGATAATTTATCTGAAATCAAAAATAAAGTAATTATATTCTGTATATTTAACTTAAAGCCAGTCTTGTGAAGTATTCGAATACAAGTATTTGGATACTAGTATTTAAACACATTTTGAAGTATTTTTATGGTATTCCAAATACAAATTTTTAAAGTATTTTTTAAGTA
This sequence comes from Rhopalosiphum nymphaeae, assembly GCA_036289425.1. NCBI lineage: Eukaryota > Metazoa > Arthropoda > Insecta > Hemiptera > Aphididae > Rhopalosiphum > Rhopalosiphum nymphaeae. The sequence goes on from JAZAQC010000017.1 coordinate 6,980,894, forward strand.
TTCTGAATACATTTTAGAAGTATTTTTAACAAAATTTAAATACTTATGTTTAAGTATTATAAAGAAATCAGTTTTATCAATGTCTTATAAAAATAACTAGTAACATTTTAAATATTAAAAAAAGGTCCGATAAAAATTTTGAAAAAAATTGACTTTATAAAAGAACATATTTTAATTGTTTCCGGACATGTTATAATCTCTAAAAATTTTCACAGAATTGATTGTAAAATTTTTTAAATTTATAGTTTTAGGACGGTTTAGGTATGTAGATTTGTAAAAATTAAAAAAAAAATACTTGCATATGTATTCAAATACTTTATTCTATAAGTATTTTAAAAGTATTTTTAATACTTTTTTAAAAGTATTTTTTACAAGACTACTTAAAACATACATAGTAAATCTAATAAAAAATATTTGAGTTGTCTTGAATAAAATCATTAGCTACTTTGGAACCTATGTTAAAATATGAGTTATTAAAATTAAATATTTAGTGTTAACGAATGGGCAAACTATTGGAACCATGATATGATAAAACTAAATAAAATATTATATAAAACATTTTAAATAATTGTGTTTACTGTTTATAATAATGTGTATATATATAGGTATATAGCACAAAAATTAAACATAATAGTATTACATAGAAAATTATGTTTAACAATTGTTGGCTCTTAAAATGTATGACTATTTCTCATAAAAGGTATTAATAAAAATTACCAGGATTTGCCATAGCTGATTTTATTTGATCTTCATTGTTTACAACAGTTTCAATCAAACTTTCTTCCAATGTGTTTATATAGACAGTATTAATAGTCCAAGTATCTCGTTGATTAGCAATAAATGATAATGGATTACAACAAAAATACTTTTCATGGAAATCATCAACTATTTGTCTTAATAATGAACGAATCGATCTAATATATGAATTTTTTTTATAATAGGGGAACCAATATCTAAAAATAATACAAAGCATAATATAATATTATTAATAAACAAAAAAAATAATTAAATTTAACAAAATATCAAATACCTGACAAAATTCTGTATATCATAACAAGATACATTCTCTGTAGCAGAATTTTTTATTGCTAAATATATTAAATGAATCCAATTTAATGGTGGACACACCTAAAATTTTAATGTAACAAATATTTGTAAATAAAATTATTTTTATATTATATGTATACAATAATCACTAGTACAATGCTGTAATAAAACAATTAATTAATTATTTGATACATCAAGTTTAGTCTAATTTTTATTAATATGGCTTCTTGTACAACTTATGTTATAAAATATATTAAAAGATGTATTTATTAAGGTAGTATGAGAAAAAATCCAAAAACTTAATGATATATATAATATAACTTTTAAGACTTTAAGAGGTAAATAATGCAGTAGCCTATCTATATAACTAATAAGTAATTAGTGATCTTTAATCTTACTTCTCAAGTTTTGATTAGTTATTCAAAGATATAAGATCATAAACATAAACCAAAAGAAAAACAATAAAAATTGTAAGTCCCACTGTTCTGTGTCCCAACATATCTAAAAAAATTGTATTCATAAATAATTAAAATTCCACAACACAACCACATGGTTTTAAGTACGAATACAATTTTATCTTCTATCATTATTCATTACCATAGCCTCTAGTACTCAATCAAAAATATTTTAAGTATTTTGTATCAAAGAAAAAAATTATTTATCAAAAATATTGAAGTTGGTTTCACAAATCATGACAGTTGTGTAGGTTATAGCCAACATCATTGCTTATATCTTATCTAGGCATGCTCATTAACATTATCATTAATAAAAAAAAAAAAAAAATAATAAAGGAATTTTATAAAGAAATTTTTTTTTAAATCTGGACCATAGCTTCCTCTGTCCTAACAATAAAAAAATTAACATCGACTAGTCACTATAATATAGTATAGTACTGTAATTTAAAATCATATGTATAGGTATTAATAATTTATAATTACATTGTCTGCAGATGTTTTTGGAACATTAACATTATCTTTCTCAATTATCGGATTGTTTGTATCTAATGAAAAACTCAAAGCTTGCAAATTATTATTGTAATGATCAGTTCTTGCTTTTTTATTCATTGAAACATTTGGTAATGATTCATTATACGTGAAATTATTCTTAACAACAAGTTCCTTACGTGACTGACCAAATAATTTTGTTTGAAATTCTGTACCAAAGAAAAATATTTTAAATTTATTTTTTCTATGAGTTAAATATATTTATAGACATATACATACCATTTGTAATATTTTGATTTTGTATAATTGTTGTATTATTAGTTAATGGAACAATTTGTTCTATTTTCTTTTTATTTCCATTGTTGATTGGATGATTTTCACTTATTATATTATTTGAATTATTAGAAGTATTTAACAAATTATGATTATTTTTATTATTTAATTCTTCAGTTAGTTGATCTTTTGAGGATTTTTTTTTTTTACACTGAATGTTATAAACATTAATTATGATGTAGATATATTTAAAAAATAATTTAACAGAATCTTACCTTTTTGAATAAGTCTTTTTCATATTCTATTTTTAATAAATGAGAAAGAGGCATATCTTCTATATCTTCCTCTACATCACTTGTACTTAGGTCTGTCGACCAATCTATTGTAGAATCGTATTCATCAAAATCATTTGTTACCTTTTCAGTATGATTTACTTTTTTATCATAATATCGAACATTTTTTTTTTTATCTCCACGAAAGTAATTATGTTCCTGCATAGTATTATATTGTTGCGTCATATTGTCAGTGTTATTCTTTCAATTTGATTTTTGTTCGATATTTATTTTTATATTTTTGTTTTAAATCACTATATGAAAAGATCAATCAAGGCTTAAATTTATTTTTCATTATTTGTATATAAGTTATCAGTAAGTAACATGATATAGATATATTTTTTTTGTTTTACCTGTAATTAATTTATAGGCTGAAATAAACCATAATAATTCTATTGCAATATACCTAATTCTATTGTTATACCTATATAAATATAAACAACTAAGAGGACGTTATACCTGCATGTGTTTTCTCTATCTTAAATACAATAAGGAAAATCTTTGTTCGACAGAACACATTTTGTGATGTTAACTATAATACAAGAGTAAATTTACCTATTATCAAATTTAAAGCTAAGAATATGATTTAGGTAATGTCAAATGGTTTTTTTTGTTATTATCATTTTTAAGTGAGTTATGAACATTTTAAAGTTGTAATAAATATATTATATTCTTGTTAAAATTAAATTATTTATTATTTTTTTATTTATGTACATTTTACATTTTAAATAAAGTAATGATAAACAATGTGTAATAAATAACAACTAAGAGGATGTTATACCTGCATGTGTTTTCTCTATCTTAAATACAATAAGGAAAATCTTTGTTCGACAGAACACATTTTGTGATGTTATGAACATTTTTAAGTTGTAATATTTTACAAAGCTAAATCTCAATTTAATGATAATTTCAATAAAAGCATATGAAATTTCCTGGATAATATTCTTCTTTAAATTTGGTGATAGGTAAATTAGATTAGCTAAAACAACAAAATGTGTTCTGCTGAACGCAAATTTGCTATGATGTACATTAGTAAGATACGAGACAACACATACGGGTATAACTCACTCTTAAAAAATTATTTAAGTAGAAGTTCCTTACAACTTTTCTTGGGATAGAAATTACAGTAAATAAAAATATAAAACTGTGAGTATTGAAAATTGAAATATCATTAATCATCTTCCAAATGTATAGACAACATGGTAAATGTCTTTATTAGTTATTTGTTTGGTAAATAAATTTAATAAAACTAGGATAAATTGATTGAGTCGTTCAAGTGGGTTATTAAAATATAAAATTGGATAAATGATTCAATACAAATATAAAATAAGTCTTGAAAAATAATTATAAATATGTATAGTAGGTAGGATATAACTGTTTTACAAGAATAAACAAATTGTAAGCTTGCATGTGATATTAAATAATACCATACTACGAATATAATTTATTACGATAATAAGTAGATAGCAGTGGTTCTAATGTTATCATAGATAATAAAGAAATTTATAGGACAAGCGCATGTTAAATATATTTGAGGCCGAGTGCCTGAAGGGGAAGTCAATTGTGGCTTCTTTTATAATGATAGTCGATACTCGATTTAGGTATACTTATTTGGCCTCAATTGATGGGCCACATTCCATAATGTACTATTGCCACTTTTCATAATGTTTGGGAATCACGATTTTCTATTGTATACTATTGTTAAGCAGTAGAAAAAATGTAAAATATGTTAAAAATTCAGAAAAATATACTCCTCAAGTCAAAATTACCTTAAAATTATTATTTTACTATTTTAATTGATAATTTTAAATGTTGGTTGCGCCATAGTGTACTATTTCCACCCAATAGTACACTTTGACTTACTTAAGAATTTAGAGTATAGTGAACCAAGTTTTACCGAAATGTACTTATTCCATATTTCCTCCAGATGTTGAATAGTATTTATGAAAAAAAACCCAATGGTAAAAATTAAGTGGCCTTTTTTGAATAATGTATGATGAATGAAAACAGTAAAGATGTAAAGTTTGTCTTCTAACATATTATTGCCAATACAAATATTTTACAGTTTAATATCTTACCTTTACTTTGCACTTTTCATTAAATTTCTTAGGCGGCGTTTCGAAGTTATCTTTACGTTTAAGAAAAACGTGTTTATAAGGTAATAGCACGTAACAATTAATTGTTTTTAGCCTCAAAATAAAAATAATATTAAAACTATTATCTATCAAATATTCACTGACGATAACAGCCAAGTCTTGGAGCGAATTTCATGGTATAATGATGAGGTTAGAAACGTTCTATTTTGTGTTACCTTTTAGGTTATTATAATCACTATACGAAAATGTAAATCCGCACAGTTATAGTGATAACATGAATTTAGAATAAAAATAAACATAACATTTATATAAGGAATAATTTTTTCGTTTGTAACACATGGCAATAGTGAAAAAAATCACGGAAATAGTTCTTTTTGAAACACTTCAATAATCTGATTTTTAAATTACCATGGGCAATAGTGCATTTTGGCCAAACTGATAGATTCAGTACAGATAGTACATTCTGATAAATTCTCGCCATCGGCAGTAGTGCATTTTGACGCAATCTTAGTATTTTTAATCAATTCATTGATAGAAAATAATACACTTCGACATAATTTGATGGTTTTAAACGATTCCCCGACATTTAAACTATATGTTTTAATATATAACTCGTATTTTCAATTTTTTTCAATAGTACACTTTGGAATGTCTCCCTCAATTGTTCTCCTTTATGACCGCTGATAAGATCGTTATGGCCTATCCATATCTTTATTATTCACGAATATTATGAACAACAACAACGAAGAAATACAATCTGATAACACTATATTATACGGCCTCTGAATCATAGAGATTATATTTTTAAAATTACAATATTGAAATAT